>OX344726.1:43094124-43665110 GCA_947034835.1 Ballota nigra
AGGTAGGTTCATTTACCTCGGTGATGTCTGCCATAAGGCATACATCATCATCAAATCCGAAATCAGAAGAAGAAGAATTGGAACTAGTATCCTCCTCCTCTGCTTCTGCCAGTAGTGCTCTCTTGTCTGCATATCTCCTATCTCTCTTGAGTCTTTTCTCTTCTCTTTCTCTAGGAGTCAATTGAGGACAATCATAGCTGTAGTGACCAGGCTTGTTACAGGTATAACAGGTGTTGTCTCCTCTGGGACTGGGACTTGGATCTCTCCTCCTCTGGTTGTGTTCTGTTCTGGCTGGACTACTCTCTCTCCTCTGGTAGTCAGATCTGCTAGAACTGACATCCCTCCTCTGGTAATCTGATCTCCCAGAGCTGCTTTCTCTCCTCCTCTCTGGAGTTCTGAATCTGGTTTCCCTGGAGTCTCCAGATGTCCTTTCTTTATCTGCAGCTTTGAAAGAAGTCTTCCTATCTCTAGTAGATTCCTTCCAATGATTTTTATACCTGCCATATTTAGAACTCATCTTATCAAGTTTACGGGTTAGGAGTGCTGCCTGCTCTTTGAGACTCAAGTCATCTACAGTACACTCTTTTGGCTTATCATCTGTCTTGATAGTTGAGGAAAAGGCAACTCCTTTCTGGCCAGAAGAGGAAACCTCTTCTGTTTGATCCTCCACTTGAAGATCATACTCGTAAGCTTTGAGATCAGACAACAGAAGATGATGATCCAGAGTGTTGAGATCCTTGTTGTCTTTAATCGCAGTCACTTTGATTCTCCACCTGCTGGTTAGTGAACGCAAGATTTTACTATTAATTTCTTTCTCTGAATAGGTCTTACCTAAGGCACTAGCCTTGTTAAGGAGATTTGTGAGGTGCATATCCAGCTGGTCAATGGTCTCATCTGGTTTCATCTTAAAGGTGTCAAATGAGTGTTGAACAGCTTGGAGTTTGTTGTCCTTGATCTTCTCTGTTCCCTCACAGAGTAGTGCAAGTTTGTCCCACATCTCCTTGGCAGTGGCACATGTTCTGACCTTTTCAATCACCTCCTTCGTGAGTGTGTTAATGATTTTAGTCCTTGCCACCTGGTCTAGGTTATACAACTTCCTTTCATCATTGTCAAGTTCGTCCTTCTTCTTTAATATCTTTTGTCTAGCAACACGAGCACCAGTTCTCTCCTCTGCAGATTCACTTGTTTCTGCCCTGGACTCAGACCTGCCATCATTAATAGGAGTCCAATAAAATTTGATGGGGCCACTCTCTACCACATCTAACATGCGGTGATGGATAGCTCCAAGATGATTACTCATCATGAAGCTCCAGTGGTTGTAATCCTCAAAAGAGAATTATGGTAACTTGCGGCTCTTATATGAAGATTTTGAAGATATTTTTTTTTAAAAAAAATTAACAAGAAAATTAACCAAACACAATAAAGAGCAATGGATCTGCCCGGTGACCACCAAAAAGCTTTACAAAGCAGTGGTCTTTGGACACACTGCTCTGATACCACTTTTTGGTCCCACTCGATAGATTAACTGCGGATATGTCTTTAATCAAGATCATTTATAAGAGCACTATAAATAAATTAAGACAGAATTAAAGAAAGCAGTAAATGGACCAGATTTATAGTGGTTCGGATTATAATATCCTACGTCCACTCTCCCTTTTATCAAAGGGGTCTCACTAACCAACCAACAACCAACTTGCTTACTGGAATTGTGAAGTACCAGTTCCTTCTTACAAACCCTTTAGATCTAACTTCGATCTAAAGTCTACAACCTTCAACCTTGTCTTAGAGATGAACAGGTTGAGATCCAACTACTCCTTTAAGAGTATATATGAAATATGAACAATGAGAGTGCTAAGAGTGATAGAATAAAGGCTTGGAATATGACTTCTTGCGCGTGAGAATCTAGAGCCTTTCTTTGAGTCTACACTCTTGTATTTATAGAGGTGATTAGGGTTTAACCGTTGGAGAGCTAATCTAATCAGATCTCTATTTAAGGAAGCTTTCAATCAATCAATTCTCTAATTGATTGATTGGGTTGGTGGGATCCTTGGATTGATTGACTTCAAAACTTTCCAATCCGATCTTGTTGACTTGAAATGAATCACCAACGGTCAAATGCTTCCAATGCCTAACTCTGATTCTCTCTAGAGAAGGCAGGACCAGACACCAGGCAACTTCAATGTCTTCTGGTCCAGAGTAGGTTAAGAAAGAGATTACTCAGGAGAATCAGGAGATGATTCTGAGCATTTTATGTTTCACCAGACTCGTCTGGTCCGAACTCGTCTGGTCTGGGGAAGGTTCTCTGCCTCTGGTCAGTCTCATCTGGTGAAGTCTTCTGGTGGAGTCCTCTGGAAGGTCTTCTGGTGACTCTTCTGGTAGGTCTTCTGGTGACTCTTCTGGTAGGTCTTCTGGTGACTCTTCTGGTGAAGTCTTCTGGTCTGGCAGTTCCCCTAGACTAAGTCCTAATCTAGTTCCTCATCTGGCTAACATGTCCAGGTGGTCCTATTACATCTTCTGGTTTGTTTTAACTCATCAAAACTAACAACTTTTATCCTAACAACAACTATTACGTTGAGCAACTGGAGTTAGGATATTGATGAATGTCAAGCCGAACAACTATTTGAGTGGAGCGATCAGATACGTCCTGACCCTCCGTATTACCAGGACGGGGCTTTCTTCGAGGATGACGTGGGCGGCATGATGATTCGCCACCCACGCGTGGGCAACCCCAAGGTCACACGCCCCTATAATTACCTTTAGGTCCTTCGATTATTTATCCTCTATGCAAATGACCCCTTTTTTTATCATTTTAACCCAAAATTTTTGGGAAATCACGGGTTTTACTCCATTTTTTCCTTGGGTATAAAAGGGGGAAAGTTAGAAATCTTTTCCCACATTTTCTATTCCTTTCAAAAATTTCGGCGATTCCACCATTAATTCCGGCGACTCTTCCATTGATTCCGGTGTCTCTTCACTTTTCCGGCGTCCCTTTCTCTTCCATCAACCACTTCAGATTCTAAGGTATTTTACTTTGATTTTGTACTTGTTTAATTTCCTTTCTTTTTTTCCTCTCTCTTTCTCTAAAAAAAATTGCCTCATCACCACTTTGGGGAAATTGCCGCTGCCATACTGAGATTTTTCTACCGGAATCCACCATCATCATCCAAAATCCTCAAAATTGTCCTCAATTTCTTCATAATCCATGTCCTCTCATTCAAGTAATCAAAATTCTTCGGAAGGTCTCGACCCTCTTTTCCCGATTATTCCGTTTGAGACACAACCTTCATTCAAAATCTCGTCGGAGATGAACCCCGACGTTGATTCGATAGTAAGATCCGTGGAGGACGCAGGTGCTCGCCTATCCGGTGAAGAGATCGTAGTGGTTGCGAGCAGAGAGTCGGACGAGGAGTCTTCTTCAAGCTCGGCACCCGAGGAGGAATTGGATCCTGAATTCGACGAATTAACTCGGGAATTTCTAGAGGGGATTGAGTTCTCTAACCCTAAAATACTTGAGAATGAAATCCCTTCTGGATTTGCTCGCCCATTCGAATGGCGAGCATATGCAGCTGAATATGCGAACAACTTTCCTCCCCCTCGACGACAAGTGTTAAATTTGGAGAGGACCGAATACTAGGCGAGCAGGATTAAAAGCATTATTCATAAGAGTAAGGTCGCATTAATACGGGAAACAAATAAGATTTCGTACGATATCCACATGTGGGCTCCCAAGAAGAAGGAGAGAGTTGATCGCCCACCGCCTGGATGTACGGCATCAACATTGACACCTTGATCACTGGTTTAAAGCTGTCGTTGCCCCCAATTATTGGTCATTTTCTGGAAGCAACCAACCTTGCCATTACCCAGATTACTCCAATAGGGTGGATGAATTTTCTCGGCGTCATGGGCCTGTTCGCCTTGGAGGGGTACATTGATCGTATCACCGCCGAAGATATCAATTACTTGATGATGATTACCAAGTGTCCAGTGGGCGAGGAAGGATACTATTACTTGAAGACCCATACTGGACTTAAAATCGTTGAGGGGTGCCGAACAAAATTCAGAATTGGAAGGAGCACTTTTTCTTTATAGGGGATGATTGGCGAGCATCTTCTGATCCACACGATGGTGTTGGGCGCATAAATTCCCCTGACTCTTATAGGAAAATTAAACATAAGCTTGTTTTCCCTCGTAGTTGAGTTAAATCGTTCTAATTTAACTCTTCATGTTTGCTCGCAGGTCCTCGATTGCTAAAGTGGAATACTGAGGAGGAGGAGGAGATCGGCTCGGAGTTCCTTTTTACATCTTGCTAAGTTGCTCTCCGGAATAAGGCAGATAGGACTATTGGGTACCTAACCGGGAGAAGGTGCCAGAAAGCTACTCACCTCTTCACTTATCCTCATCACCTTGATGCGCAAGTTGAGGTGCCTCCAGGTATGTGAAAAATTTCTAACTCTCACAACAAAATTTGTTCGTCAGAAACTTTAAGAAGTAACTTGCTCGCCTAAACTCTTTCCCTTTCTTTCTCTTTTATTTTTTATTTTTTTTTTTTTTGCCGAGCAAGTCACTGTCGCAGTCCCCCCTTGCTTTGGTCTCTTAGAACAAAGGGTTCACAAAATGCCACCTCCAAAGGGAAGAAAGGTTAAAGGGGACCCGCCCTCCAAGGTCCTTGCTATGACGAACAAACCCGCAGCTGCCCAACCTGCTCGGCACACCGCCCCTCCCCCGAGCATTTTCCCAACATCTCCCCCAGCTTCATCTCCTCATGGAGGAAAAAGATTAAAAATGGGAGATGGGTCCTATGTTACACAGGCTGCTCCCACTGGTGACAAGGGAAAAGGTAAAGTGGGAGGGACCTCTGCTCGCCAAGCCCCCACCGATCTGGCGGAGCCTGCAGGTAAGGCGAGCAAAGACAGACAAACTCCCCCCAGAGGGCCAGAAGATATAACCTATCTTGGCTGGACACCCTCAAGTTTGTTGAGTAAGTCCACTTCTCAATAATATTCTTGTTTCCATGATTTAGATTCTAAAAAAATATCTAAGTCTAAAAGGCATTTTGTTCGCAGATATCGGGCAGAAGATCATCCAGGCCGATCTAATATTGTTCATCAGCTCGTCTGCTCCAAGACCCCGGTTAACATACGGGATATCCTGGGCGAGCATGTTCCCCAGGCTACCGAGCTAGTTGCCCGGGCATGGACAAGGCCCCTGGATAAGGCCATACTCGCGCAAGGTGCAGCGGAGAACTTCCACTTTTCCATGATGCATGCCGCGAACTCCCTGGTTTTGGCTCAAAGAGGGATAGTCCAGCTGACTGAGTTAGAAGATGCTGCTCGCCGTCACGCATTGCTCGACAGCTAACAGAGGAGAAGGACGGACTTATTAACAAGTTCAATGACAAGATTGCTCGCCTCAACGACCAGCTGAAGCTCACTGACGATACTCAAAAGAAACAAATCGAGTCGTACGAGCAAGTATATGGTGAGCTGAAGGCCGCCAAGGTTAAGCTTGAGAAGGAGAAGAAAAGAAAGGTCGAGGCCGAGCAGCAACTTGTTGAGTCTGCGGCAGAAGTTGCTCGTCTCAAAGAGAAGATTGTGGGGATGTACACCCAGGAAGAATTTGAGAAAGAGCTGCTAGCCCGAACTGGTCCTAGCTCGAATTTGGGCTATATTTGTGCATACGCTGATTGCGTTTGTGCAGTTAGCTTGTATAATGCCCCCGAGATCATCGAGGACATTGGGAAGGACCTGACGGAGTTCATACAAACGTACCCCCCACCTACTCGCATAGAACTTCAACTCGGGGATATGCCAGACTATGGGGTCAAGTTGGATTCTCTTGACCCCAACATCACTCTCACTCACCCTCCAGCTGCTGAAGAAAATGTAGAGGGCGAGCAACATGAAGATGCAGAGTAAGCTGATGCCGAAAAAGAAAATCAAGCGGCCGAGGACCTGGTTGCTGACATGATAGTTTATCCTCCCGCCGATCAAACTCAAGTCCTGTCTCAAGACGAGCAGAGGCAGGAATAGGACTTAGATTTTTCTTCATTTTTGTAATAGTTGCTCGTCTTTTTGCTGAACTTTCTTGTACTATTTTTTAGGTTTAAAGCCTTAGTATTAATAGAATCGTCTTTCATTTGCTCATTTTCTTACATATGTTAATTACTTTTACATTTCTTTCAATGCTCTTGCAATTATAACATATGGCATTGGGCTTTATTCGATTTGAACTTTACCTTTAAATAGAATAAGGGTTTAGCCTTAGGTTTTACTCGTCTTAAAAAACGAACAACCTTTTAATGGCCTGGATCCTTAATACTGGATTTATACCTCGATCTTAGACTTGTCCTGTGAACGAACAACTATATTTACATCAAGAAAATTTACAAGTGTCAAAAAATTGTTCATCATTAACATATACAATCTGACGAACAATTCTAAATATTCTACACAACTTACTAGTGTAAAATAGTTGCTTGCTCATAACACTTTTGCCGAGCAACTTTACATAATAATCAAATATAAAATGGCACCAACTATACATTGTGTCGAACAACTTTTTACCCAACACAGCAAAAATAAAAAAAATTAGGCAAGTCTTTGGTTTGCTTTCCCATGTGGATTCTTGCTCGTCCGCACAAAGAACTTGTTCACCTTATTGATAGTATTTCTTCAGATGTACAACATTCCAGGAGTATTGGACCAGGTTGCCTTCCATGTCTTTGATATCGTATACACCATTAAGGAACTTGTCCGTTATACGATAAGGGCCCTCCCAAGTTGGTCCAAATACACTTGGAGGTGGGGCGAGCAACTTTCTTAGGACCAAATCTCCAACTTTGAATTCCCTAACTTTGACATGGGAATTATAGTAACGTTCTACTCGCTGCTTATATGTAGCATTTTTTAGCTCGGCATCCAATCTTCTTTCTTTGAGCAAATCCATTTTTAGCAGATATAGCAAAGTTGTTCGCTTGTTCATCAAAGTTGGTCGTCCTGATCGTATTGGTTTTTAGCTCAATTGAAATATCAACTTCTATTCTGAAAGCCATGGCAAATGGTGTCTCTCCGGTGCTAGACCTAGGAGAAACTCTGTATGCCCACAGAACTTTCGAGAGCTATTCAGACCAATTGCCTTTGCTCTCCGTCAACCTTATTTTTATTACATGTTTAATAATATTGTTAACGGCTTGAACTTGACCATTTGATTGGGGATGGTATGGAGTAGAATAATGTTTTCTAATCCTCCACTTTGTGCAGAAGTCTCTCAACTCTTTCCCATCAAATTGTAGACCATTGTTTATCACAATCGTTTGTGGAACTCCAAAACGACAGATAATGTTCTTCCAAATGAAGTTGATCATTTTCTGCTGGGTAATTTTTACCATAGCTTCCGCTTCTGCCCACTTTGTATAATAATCGACTGCCACAACGGCAAATCAAAAATTTCCAACTCCTGTCGGGAAAGGACCAATTATGTCCATCCCCCATCTTGCAAACGGCCAGGGGCTGTACGAGCTCTTGTGCCGGAGTGTGAATGTTTGGAGTAAAAATCTGGCACCGATGGCAGGTTTTTTTTATTTTGATTGCATCCTAACGTAAAGTTGGCCAATAATAACCTTGTCTTATAGTTCTGTATGCCAAAGCTTGCCCCCCACTGTTATTTCCACATACTCCAACATGTATTTCTTCAAGTATTGCCCATCCTTGCCCCCTAGGCAAACACTTGAGAAGTGGGATTGATATTCCTTTTTTGTAAAGTTACTCATCTACCAAGGTATACCTGGCGGCTCGCTTGATTAGCTTGGCTGCTTCAAAAGAGTTGTTTGGTTTTCCCCATTTCTCAAGTATTTGACTATTTATGTTCTCCAATCTTCATCTCTGGTTTGCTCATCTAGTTGGTTAACATTGTAGCTTGTTGTTGACGAGTTATTCATCTTTGTTATAACAATATCCGCCAACTCCGCTGGACCTTCGCTTGTTGCTAGGTGAGCTAACGCGTCTGCCTGAGTGTTACTCGTCCTTAGTATTTGTTCGATGAAGACTTGATCTAACAAGGACATCAGGTGAGCAACTATTTGTTGATACTCAATCATGTGATAGTCTTTTGCCTCGTATTCACCTCAGACTTCATTTACAATCAATTGTGAGTCACCAAATATTTGTAGACGTCTAACACCTACAACAAGGGATAGGTAGAGACCAGCAATAAGAGTTTCATACTCAGCTTCGTTGTTGGTAGCCATGAATTCAAATCTGATGGACAAGGTGAAAACCTGTCTGTCGGGGCTAATGAGAACCACTCCCGCCCCCGAGGCCATGTTGGTGGATGATCTATCCACATAGTGATGCCATGGATGATCAAGTCCTCTCGTCGGATCTTGGTGGAAAGTTAGTTCGACGATAAAGTCGGTCAATGTTTGCCCCTTGACTGCTGTTTGAGGAGCATAAGTCACCCCAAATTGGCTGATCTCCAGTGACCACTTCAATAGGTGGCTAGCTGTGTCTGGGTGATGATCGAAGAAGTACGGTCTTAACTTTCTTACACTCATGACAAGTGCGTATGCCAGCTTTTCGGTCGGGGAATACTTGATCTCTGCTTCATGCAAAGCTTGACTAACGTAATAGATTGGTTGATGGAATTTACCATCTGCCCGTACCAACACAGAGCTGATCGCTACTTCGGATGCTGCCAGGTATAAATAGAGATTTTCACCTGAGACGGGCTTTGATAGGATCTTTACATCTCCAAGGTAATATTTTAGCTGTTCGAATGCACTCTGGCAGTTGTTCGTCCATATAAACTTTCCCTTCTTGATAGCTTCAAAGAATGGACGACACTTATCTCTCGATCGGGATATGAACCTGTACAAAGCTGCTAGACAACCTGTTAGTCTTTGAACTTCTTTTACCGAGCGAGGATGTTGCATGTCCACGATAGCTTTCACTTTTATTGGATTAGCTTTAATCCCACGTTGGCTAACAAGATGACCCAGGAACTTTTCCGAATGGACTCCAGAGCTGCTCTTCTTTGGATTCAGCTTCATGTTATATTGTCGGAGAATGTCGAACACCTAGGCCAAATATTGTATATGGTCTTCCTTCCTGGGACTTTTAACTACAATGTCAATAACATAGACCTCCACTGTGTCTCCAATTTGTTCGTCAAACATCTTGTTTACCAGACTCTGGTATGTTGCTCCCGCATTAATGAGGCCGAATGGCATCCTTTTCCAGCATAATAAATTTTTATTTGTATAAAAAGCTGTATTTTCTTGATCGTCGGGATGCATCAAAATTTTATGGTAACCAGCAAATGCATCCATGAATGTTAGCATTTCGTGCCCCGCAGTGCTGTCCACCAACTAATCAATGTACGGAAGAGAAAAATTATCCTTCGGGCATGCTGCATTTAGATCCGTAAAATCTATGCATAGCCTCCAGGTTCCATTCGGCTTCCGCACAAGAACTGGGTTTGCCACCCGTAGGGAAAAGTACTTGTTTGATAAGATCATTGTCTAACAGCCTTTTCACCTCTTCATTAAGGGCTTGATACTTGTCTGGGCCGTATTTTCTTCTCTTCTGATGGACCGGCTTTCTGGTTTGATTAATATTGAGTCGGTGGTAAGCATATTTTGGATCTATCCCCACCATGTCGGTATGAGACCATGTAAAAACATCTAGATTTGTCTAGAGGAACTCTTCCATTCGGGATCTGTAAGGCTCCGGAAGCTCAGATCTTATGTAAAGTTCTAGGTCCTCATTTTCAGGATTAACTTTGAGGGCTTCCAGTTCTTCGACTAGAGTTGCTCGTCGTTTTTGTCCCTTCCAACGAGGATCGATTATTGGTCTCTCAAGGTTAAAATTATTTTCGATGTCCATTGGATCTACCCCAAGGCGGGGTTATGGATCATTTGCCTGCCTGGAATCAACATTGTTCGCTAGATTACGGCCCTCCAAGTTATTGACAGCAAGTTGCTCGTCAATGTTCGAATGTTGTTTGTCAGGTGAAGGTCCTCCCTCTGTGGTGATGGGCTGTTCGCCCAACTGTTATTCATCAGTGGGGAAGGGCTGCTCGTCTAACTCCATATGGTTCTCCCCAGTCTTCATAATGTCCTTCGACACCGAGGGCTCATCAGTGGAAAAGCTGGTGGATGCTTCTATCATGGAGACCCATTCTTCATTTGATTGTAATTGAAGGAGACACTCACGAGCTTTCTTTTGGTCTCCCTTTACTGAACCAGCCCCACTTGCTGTTGGGAATTTTACACAATAATAGTAGGTTGAACATGCAGCTTTGAATTCATTCAAAAAGGGGCGACCAAGGAACCCATTATAAGTTGACCCCTGTTCCACAACCAAGAAATCCACCATTCTTGTTATATTTTTCTGGGGTTTTCCGGTTGATACAAGTTGTACTGACAACCTAATTATTCCCAAAGGAACTGTTACAGCATTGCCGAAGCCTAAAATTCAATGATTCGAATCTTTGATGTAGCTCGAATAGTCTCCCAGTTGGTCGAGCGTCTTTTTTAAGAGGATGTTGGTATAGGCTCCGGTGTCTACCAACAATCGGTGTACTCTGGTCTCCATTATCTTGGCATAAATAACGAGGGAATCGTTATAGATAGTCAAGATTTCGTCCAAGTCCTTTTCAGTAAAGGTCAACTCCGATGTTTGTAGGACGGACGGATTGACCCCCATCTCTTGTACTTGAGCTATTGCACGTAATTCAGCTTTTCTTTTTCGATTTGACAATGGGGGTCGTCCATCAAAACATCCTCCAGCAGGTCCCGATTGTTCCATCATGTACACATCTTCTACTGGACGAGCAGCTACGGCAGGGGCTGGTTGCCCGGGTTTGTTATTTCTTGGAGGTTGATCATCTATCTCCTCTTCTGAACTATTCCCCCGACCTCTTTTTCCAAGTTATCTCTTGATGAAATTGAAGAGTTTACCCTCCTCGTAGAACCACCAAAGTTGTTTTAGCAAATCTCTACACTCACTTGTAAAGTGCCCCACACTTTGATAGTAGGCACAATACTTGTTTGGGTTGAGTTTCCCAGTCTCTTGCCAGATCTTTCAGGGAGGGGTGAGCAACTTCTTTTCCTTCACATTGTTGTACACAATATCAATTGATATTGTTAGCACCTGGTTTAATTTCTCCTTTAGTTCCGTCTTCATTGAATGCCTTCATATTTTTCGAGACTCAGTAACCAGTTCCACTGGGTTTCTTGTGATTCTACTTTTGATCAGTGTTGGTGGCCTTGTTGTCCCCCAGGTTTGCTTGCAAAGGTTCGTTCATGGAGATAAAAATGCCGGCATAATTCTGGAATTCGGCATAACTCTTTGGGCACTTCAGACGTACCTCCTTCCACAATTTCGAACCTTTTTTCAACCGGCCATAACGGCCACAACCTTTGTGTCTTCACTCACAGGTTCCCCTTCAAGTAGTACTTTGTCGAATCTTTCCATGAACGCCCGATTCAATTCATCGTCATTTAGCTTTAAGTCAGACAACCAGTGTTTCTGTGAAAGATACAATCCAACTGTCGAAAAATGTGAGAGGAACTCCCGACCCAATTGGGTGAATGAATGAACTGATGCTGGTGGCATAGCTGAAAACCACTTGTGTACTCTATCCCCCAGTGTTAGGGGAAAATTTCGGCATTGGGTAGCATCACTAGCCCCCATGGAAATCATATAATCTTAATATTTGGTTAGATGAACTCGAGGGTCGGCGGTGACTTCATATTGTATGCTTGCCGGAAATTGAATTTTCTTTTAGATTGGGGCCTTCAAAATGATTGAAGATAATGGTGAAGTTGGCATGCTGGTCGCCCCAATTCCTCTCTGCAAGTCAAGTTGTCCTTCCATACTTTCCACGGATTTTCTCAAGCTTGACAGTTCATCAAGAGATACCCCCTAACTTGGAGGTTGTTCGGCGAGCAGGGATGCATGTCCTTCTGCTCGCTGCAGTCCCTCACTCGGAGGGGGAATCTCCTGAGCCTGCCTTCTAGGGTTGCTCGCCACATTTGGTCCTAGGCGCCCAAAGGCAGACCTAGTTAATCTTTCATGAACTGATGGGCGGACTTTTTCATGATTTGCTCGCCCCTCCAATGCTCTAGGGCGAGCAACTTCTTGCTGGTTTTGAGGTCGGCCCAACCTATCCTGTGCGCTGGGACGGGAAGTCCCATGGCTTGAAATAGTTGTTCGCCTGGAGGTAGATTCGGCCTGGCCCTCAAGACGATCAGCTATCTTGCATTTGCCCCTACTTCTTTGGACCTGGGCACAGTTCACTTCATGTTGCTCGTTGCGAGCAGACCTGGGCCTTGATGTCCCAGCAGGCCTAGATCTAGCTCTCACTTGTGATGGCCCAGGTTGTTCTCGTTCTTTCTGGAGGGCTTGGAGAGCAGCAATCGTCTTGGCTAGCTCATTAGGATTGTTAGCCAGTGCCTCTAATTCTGGAGGCATTATATGGGTCACCGCCAAGGATCGGGCTTTGTTTGCATGTCGTGGTTCACGATCATGGAGACCAATAGATAAAGCCCTAGTCGGGGAAGCTTCCCCCGATGGATGTGAAGCTTGAGCTTCTTTAGATTGAGGCATCTTGAATTGGATTATCTTCTTAGTCTTTGAATCTTCCAATCTTCAAGTTTCAAATTGAAGAACACCAAGAACACAATTCCTGAAGTTACAAGTAAAAATTCAAGAACGTATTCAAATTTTTAAGTTTTGGATACGGATTTCTTGGAATCGAAGGTTCGAACCCTCCTTCTAGCACCAATTTGTTGGTGATCGGTTCTAATTGTGTGGATTAGTGGCTGTTTTTAACCGGTTTTGGGACCACCAAATAAGATCGTGTGACTGATTACTATTATTTATAATAAATATGAAAGATCGGGTTATGAAATCGTTAATACGAGTATTGAATTCGTAGTTATTTTGTATGTGTGCATTTTTAGGTGTATGAGTGTGTGAGTTAGAGTATTTATGAATTTGAACTTGTTTTCATTGAAGGAGAGCAACTTATTTATACTAATCACCAAGTAGGTGGTGTACATGACTCTTGGACTACCAAGCTTGCATGCTTGACATGTGTCCTTTTGACTAATCTTGACCTTATATATGCTGAAACTTAGTTATAAAGTCTTGATTTTGGTCTTGATCCGTCTTCAAAGTTGTTCGCCTTTAGATATAAGGTGGTTCTATACCTTGTTCTTTGACCACTATCTGTTCGCTCATGGGATTGAAAGCTCATAAGTTATTTGCCGATCATCTCTTCGCGAATTGGTTCTGTTTGACCCTTGATCTCCTTAAGAAGCTGCTCGTTGGATATTTGTTCGTCCAATAGCTGCTCGTCATCAGTACAGCAGCTGTTGATCAACGTTCAGTCTCGGAAATAAGTCTTGTTCGTCCATAATGTTGATCATCTGACTTGTTCTTCGTCACGGAGTGCACTATATTTTTTGGTTTATACACCCCTCTTTGGCAATCCCGGCTAATCACTTCTGGTTCTGTGATTTGGCCAGTAACCTTTGATCTGATCACAATACTTGTTCGCCTACACTGAATTGTTGTACGCCTATCAACACTGACGATCTTGTTTTTACATGTCCTGGTAGTGGGGATAATATAAGGGCAATCAAAGACATCCTAAGAAATTTTGAAGTCTTATCAGGGCTGAAAATGAACTTCAACAAGTGTTGCATTCTTGGGTTGAATATGGCGGACTCAGTAATGGAGCAAATGGCATATTTTTTAAGATGTGAGGTGGGTAAAACACCAGTTTCTTATCTGGGCCTCAAGGTGGGGATTAATCACCGAAAAGCTACGTCATGGGTTTTTTGGTGGATAAGGTACGAAAACGATTAGCTTCATAGAGTGGGAAATATATCTCGTTCGGGGGTCGTGTAACTTTGATTCAAGCAGTGCTTTCAGCTGTGCCAATTTACTGCTTTCCTTGTATCGTATACAAAAAAAAACTGTTCTTAAGCTCTTTCGGCTCCAAAAGAGCTTTTCTATGGGGGGAGTGAGTATGATAGAAAAATCTCATGGGTCAGTTGGAAAGCTATTTGTTCAAATAAGAAGTTGGGGGTTTAGGGATTAAGGATCTGGGGATCTTTAATACGATTCTTATTAGAAAGTGGGTGTGGTGTCTTTTAAGTGAACCAAATAGGTTGTGGGTGAGAGTGTTTATTCCAAGTATGGGGATATCAATAGCAATTTGGGGCAGGGAGAAATTAGTGATGAGGGAGGAGGTAGAAGGTGAGGGAGCGGGTCGGCTTCGAGTTGGTGGAAAGATCTATATGAGGTCTTTCAAGGTGGGGGGAGGGAGAGGGTGTAGGGAGAAGTTTGTGAAAGTAGTCGTGAGTGGGAAAGGAACAAAATTTTAGTCGGACACTTGGATAGTGGAAAATCCACTTAAATCGTCTTTTAATAGACTTTTTATGTTAAGTTCAAATAAAGGAGGGTTGGTGAGTGAATTTGGGTATTGGGATAATGGGCAGTGGATATGGAATTTTCAGTGGCTTAGAGAGTTGAGTGATAATGAGAATGATATGCTTAACAATTTATTATCTCCTCTTAACAGGTTTAAGATACAACAAGAAGGTGAAGACTTATGGAAGTTGTCCCCTACTCCTAATGGGATCTTCTCCACAAGCCTCGCCTATAAGAAGCTCATGGGGGAGGATACGGTAGCTGGAGATGCGAATAATCAAAAGGCTTTCACTCGATTATGGAGTTGTTATTGTTAGGACAATGTTAGTTTTGATTAGATCTCAAAGCCCTTGATTTGCCTAAGTGTTGTAATAGTCAGGCTAGTCTTGGTTAGGTTTGTAAGTTAGTTTATTTTACATTCACAGGTACTCAATGAGAGGAGTACTCATTGATGACAATCAAGACTGAAATCTAAAGACACAAGAGCACCTTCCTGAGTTTATGACAGTTCTTCTAAGCTGACTGAGTAAGTGTCAGGATGAAGAGCATGGTCCTGAGATCATTGCTAACTCAGCCTGAAGGAAACAGGACGGTACTGAGTATTTGGGAAAAGACTTGGAGTAGGATCCAAGCAAGTCAAAAGGAATGTCAGCGCTGGGAAACGTACGCAGATAAGGACAAACCTGAACTCAGTAAAGACAAGACTGAACTTAAGAATGAGTTCTGACATTCTCACCTACTTGATGACGTGGACCAATCAGAGAGCGTCAAGTCATGTACGGACACTGACTTGAACCTGACGTCCCTGCACAGTTAAACGGACAAACATTTAATGCATTTACCAAATACATGCAAGGATGACTGCTGCATGGAGATTACATCTGTAACACCCCCACTTAAAATAGTACGGAAAATATGATGTGGCACAAATAGGAACGTTACTAAAATAGTACTTTATATTAAAATATACACACGCCACACATTTACACAGCGGAAATAGTAAATAAGTATGATCGTAATTTAAGATACAAGCCAAAATTTAAAAATATTATTCTTGAAAACATAAAGTCTTTAAGAAAACTTCACAGCCTGCCGAGTTCATTCGCCCACGTTCGGATCCATAGCATCTGTAAAAATTTAAAGTGGAAGGGATAAGTGTTTGTAAACACTTAGTGGGAAACCTCTTTATAATTTCACAAACTAAACATAAATTGTTTATAACATGTGAGCCCCCGGAATTTCACCGGGTATATGCTTGGGTGGCGTGACCAACCCGTGGTGTCGGAACGACCGGACTATCTCATTTGCCAACATAGTGTTGGACTATCTCAGGGGCCAGTCGATAGCAGGCCAGACTCAAAATATTTAACATTCAACATTTAATAAGTGCAATTAAAATAATAATAAAATATTCGGTGAAGAGTGAAGTGATTCCCCACCTTGCAGGTTTGTACCTACAAGTAAAATTTTTAAAATAAAAACATTGTTACTTATCCCTTCACTTTTGTAAATTGTAAGACTTGAATTCAAATCTCCACACATATTCAAATATTGTATACTAACACCCAAATATCAATTAAGTGTATAAAATCATCAAATAGCAAGTTATAAATAAATATCGACTGTAAAAATATAATCGGACCATTTTGAACCTTTCATACAAAATTTCGAATTTGGCAGATTACACGCCTAATTTGAAAATTCATATTAAATTATTCATACGTCCAAAAATTATGAAATTTTAACAGTATATTATCAACTCAATAAAGTTTATCACCATATTTTCAGATTTCTCAAACTCCTTACCAAACATCAAATATTTCATAATGAACACACAGTAACAGATTCTGGTCACTTAACTTTAAAAATTCACCATAAATCAACCACATGTCCAATACTCATGAAATTTTAACCATGAACTCCCAACTTCATTTAATTTATCAACATACTTTGGTTTTCTATAAAACCTAACCGATTATTCTTAGATCATAGCAAACTTCTACTATTCCTGCTATAGAGTCCAAAACCCTAGCTCAATTTTGAAAAATCACCATGCATCGAATACTACTCCAAAAGCTATGAAATTTGAAACCTAAGTTCCTTCACAAGTTTATTTTCACATATAAAAATTTCAGAATTTTCCACCAAAATATTGGATCAAAAAGGAAATTCTTTCACAAGTTGTCCAGATTTTCAGTTTTCATGCATATATGAAGAACATAACATCTTAAACTCACTTTAAACCATATAATTTCATGATTTCTACTTCTAAAGCATATATATTCAAGTAATAAACATGATTTTGGTCATAACTCATTAATAAATTGAATTAAACATTCAAACATGAAGTAAAACATGGATAACATGCAAATTTACTCATCAAAACCCATTTTCCTATCAATTAATTCACATATCATGCATAAACTTCATACTACCACTTAAATAATTACTCAATCAAGAAGAAAAGCTTACTTAGAGACAAGTAGCTACAAGAAATCTCTTCTTCTCCTTTCTCAACTTCTAAGTATAAGAGTAGTAGTATTTGTTCTAATTTTCTTTCTCTAAGCTTATATCTATTTATGCATGCATGTTCTTGTATTTATAGGAGGAGAAATACTTGGAGACTACTCCAAGTCCCTTAGAACCGACCTTGAAGAAGAATGTGGAGAAAACTTGTAGGTTAGATTAATAGACACATGACATCTTATGGTTAGTAGCAAAATTTGACTTTTATTCTTTAATTTTGACCTTAATTCATGAAGTTTCACCACTCTTCCTAATCTACCTATAAATTTCAAAATTTTATGGACAAATCAAGAGAATTCTTGTGTCTTGTAGTTAAGACACTTGTAGGCTTTGAATTTAATAAATAAAATAAAAGAAATTATGATTTTCTAATTTATTTAATGCTTTTAAGGTACATTATGCATAAAATTACTTACACTATCTTATGAAATAAAATTAAAACTCTTCTAAGGCTCTAAATAAATGATAAAGTCTATATACTAATCATAAAAAAACATCGAGCAATCGATACGTAATTCATTTCTTGAAGAAACGTTCATTTTTCAACTTATAACGTGTAAAATAAAATACTAGACTTAAGGACTATATTAATTTCGATATCAAATACTTTAAGACATAAAATAAAGAACATATAAAAATTATAAAGTTTCAAGAATAAGCATGTATTGAGCAAATAATATGTTAATTGTAAGTATCGAGTAAATAAAACACATAAACGTGCCTTGGCATGAATTTTGGATGTAAATGCATCACATAGATTCATCTAGAATTATAAAGCATTTAGTAAAGCAAATAAGCTCATGAAAGTCTAGGGTATTACAGTCTAACCCCCTTAAATAAATTTCATCCTCGAAATTTCAAGTGTTACCAGGATTATTGAGGTAAGGGTATTTGGCTAAGATTTCGTCCTCTCGCTCCCACGTAGCTTCTTCCATTCCGTGTCTATTCCACTGGATCTTAACCATAGGAATATCTATATTTCTTAACCTATGAAGCTTTCTATCAAGTATGGATATAGGGACTTCCTCATAGGTTAAATTGGCATCAATTTCTATTTCAGGTTGGTTTACTATGTGGGTAGGGTCAGGTATGTACTTTCGGAGCATCGAGATATGGAATACATTGTGTATTCCTGCCAAGGATGCTGGTAGTGCTAGCCTATAAGCCAAATCTCCAACTCTTTCCAATATCTCATAAGGTCCAATATATCTGGGCTTCAACTTTCCTCTTTTTCCGAAGCGGAAAATTCCTTTCATTGGAGATACCTTCAAAAATACCTTGTCTCCAATCTCAAAACTTAATTCTTTCCTTCGCTTATCCGCATACGCTTTCTGTCGATCTTGAGCTGCTTGCATCTTTTCTTTAATCTTCTTTACTACTTTGTTAGTTTCTTCCACCATTTCCGGTCCTAACAATTTCTTTTCTCCAATTTCATCCCAGCATAGTGGAGATCTGCACTTCCTTCCGTACAATGCTTCGTACGGTGCCATTTCAATTGTAGCTTAATAACTATTGTTGTAGGCAAATTCCACTAAAGATATGTATCTTTCCCAACTTCCTCTGAAATCGATGATACAAGCTCTCAACATATCTTCCAAAGTTTGAATTGTTCTTTCCGATTGACCATCTGTTTGAGGATGAAAAGTTGTACTGAATTCCAACTTAGTACCCAAAGCTTCTTGAAGACTGTACCAGAATCTTGATGTAAATCGCGGATCTCTATCTGACACAATAGAAATTGGAACTCCATGTAATCGGACAATTTCCTTAATATAAATCTGAGCCAATTTATCCAATGTGAACGTCATCTTTATTGGTAGAAAATGTGCCGTCTTGGTCAATCTGTCAACAATTACCCAAATAGCTTCATTTCCTTGTATTGACTTGGGCAATCCTACCACAAAATCCATCGTAATGTGTTCCCATTTCCATTCAGGAATCTCAAGTGGTTTCAGCAATCCCGATGGTCTTTGATGTTCAGCTTTTACCTGCTGACATGTCAAACATTTCTGTACGAAATTTCCAATATCCCTCTTCATATTTCTCCACCAGAACAACTTCTTTAATTCTTGATACATCTTTGTTCCTCCAGGATGAACTGTATATGGTGTAGAATGTGCTTCTTCTAATATTTCCTTCTTGAGTTCTTCTTTTTCTGGGACACATATTCTTCCTCGACATACCAATGTACCATCTTCACGTACTGAAAATTCTTTTGCTTTTCCTTCCTTGATCTTTTGTTTTATCTTTTCTAAGAATGCATCGTCATATTGAGCTTTTGCTATTCTTTCCTTCAGTGTTGGTTTCACAACCAAGGCATTGATCTTTCCCTTGCGACTTAAGGCATCTGCTACTACATTTGCCCTTCCCGGATGATACAATATCTCGCAATCATAATCTTTCACCAACTCCAACCATCTCCTTTGCCTCATGTTCAATTCCTTCTGTTCGAAGATATACTTCAAACTCTTATGATCTGTGTAGATCTGGCATTTACTTCCATACAAGTAATGTCTCCAAATCTTGAGTGCATGCACAACTGCTGCTAGTTCTAAATCATGCGTAGGATAGTTCTGCTCATGTGGTTTTAATTGTCTTGATGCGTACGCTACTACTTTCCCATTTTGCATAAGTACACATCCCAAGCCTTGTTTAGAAGCATCACTGTACACAATAAATCCTTCTGTGCCTTCAGGAATTGTAAGAACTGGGGCCGTTGTTAATCTTTGCTTTAGTTCTTGAAAACTCCTTTCACATTCTTCTGTCCATTCAAACTTTGTTTCTTTCCGAGTCAACTGAGTCAAAGGTTTTGCAATCCGAGCAAACCCTTCAATGAATCTTCGATAATACCCGGCTAAACCAAGAAAACTCCTGACTTCGTTTACATTAGTTGGTGTCTTCCATTGGTTTACAGCTTCTACCTTTGTTGGGTCAACTTCTATTCCCAGGGCTGAAACCGTATGTCCAAGAAATACCACTTTATCCAGCCAAAATTCACATTTCTTGAATTTAGCATACAATTTTTCCTTTCTCAGGATTTCTAGTGTAATCCGAAGATGTTCCGCATGCTGCTCCTGATTCCTCGAATGCACCAGAATATCATCAATGAAAACGATCACAAATTGATCCAGATATTGATGAAATACTCGATTCATCAAATCCATAAAAATAGCTAGTGCATTACTGAGTCCAAATGGTAGCACCACGAACTCATAATGACCATATCGAGTCCTGAAAGCTGTCTTCGGAATATCGCTTTACTTTATTTTCACCTGATGATACCTCGATCTCAAATCAATCTTTGAAAATACACTAGCTCCTTTTAATTGATCGGACAGATCTTCAATTCTGGGAAGAGGGTATTTGTTCTTGATGGTAAGCTTATTCAATTCTCGATAGTCGATGCACATTCTTAATGACCCATCTTTCTTCTTCACAAATAATACCGGTGCTCCCCAGGGTGACACACTTGGTCGAATAAAACCCTTATCCAGTAATTCTTGCAGTTGCACTTTCAATTCTTGCAATTCTTTTGGTGCCATTCTGTAAGGTGCTTTTGAAACAGGCGCTGCTCCGGGAATTAAATCAATAGTAAATTCTAACTGACGATCTGGGGGTAGTCCTGGCAAATCATCTGGGAATACATCCTTGTATTCACATACTACCGGCATATCGTCCAATGTTGGACCATCAGACTTTGTTGCTACAACATTTACTAGAAATGCTGTACATTCTCCTTTCCTTAAAATTTTCCGAGCCTTTACTGCTGAAATTACCCGAGGTATAGTTCCAATTCTAGCACCATATAGTGTAAAGTTCTCATCCTTTGATCTTCGTACTGATATTTCTTTTTCTTGACACTTGATGAGAGCATGATTTGTTATAAGCCAGTCCATTCCCAAGATAACATCAAAGTCCTTCATTTCTATTATATGTAGATTTGCCGGGAGTATTGCATGCTCAAAATCAATCTTCACATTCCTACACAGTCCTAAGGATTGTGTCGTACTTCCAGAGGGAATGTTTACTTCTAGGAAATTTTCTTCTACCATAATATGGGCAGTCTCAATTTGTTCAAACATCTTTGTAGAGATGAATGAATGTGTAGCACCAGTATCGAATAACGTGAAAACATGTATTTGGAATATTTTGAACATACCTGCCATCACTTCCGGGTTTGCTATCGCCTCCTGCTAACTCATGGCAAACACTCGAGAAGGTGCCATCTTCTGTTGTTCTTTCCACTTTGGACAATTAGTTATGACATGTCCCGGTTCCTTGCATCTATAACAGATTCTTGTTCCCTTCAGGCATTGCCCAAAGTGTTCCTTCCCACAATTTCTGCACTTAGGTGGCCTCTGTTGTTGTCGTGGCACTATTTCTGTCTTTTTAACTTGCTTAGAATTTCTTTCTTGGTTCGTACCCATCCACTTCCTTTTGTTTTGTTGTGATTCTGGCGTTCTTACATCCTCTGATTTCATATATGATGCTATCATCTGAGCTTTCTCGAATGCCGAGGCATAAGACTTAATATCTTGTGCCGCTAAGATAGTACTGATTTCCGGTCGTAGATTCTGCATAAATCTTTTTGCTTTTCTTTCATCGGTATTAATCAAATGAGAAGCATATCTTCCCAATTTATTAAATTTCCTTTCATATTCATGTACTGTCAGATTACCCTGCTTCAACTGTAGAAATTCGGTCTCCTTCTGATCTGAAAACGACTGTGGTATATAATTCTTAACCACTGCTTCTACGAATTTCTCCCAAGTAACTGTAGTTCGTTCGTCTTCAGTCATTGTCCTACAGTGAGCTTCCCACCAATAATCTGCATCTTCAGTCAGCTGAAATATAGCGCAAGAAACTTTCTGCTCATCGGTGCACTTAAGATAAGCGAATATCTTCTCCAAGCTCCGAACCCAGTTTTTCTACTTCCATAGGGTTTTCCCTTCCGGTAAGTGTTAAGGGTCTAAACTTCTTAAATTGGCTAACAATGTCATGGTTTTGGGTTGAGAATACAGGTGTTTGGGACGATTGGCTTTGGTGATTTAGTTGCTGAGCTAACCCCCTTAAGACGGAAGTTAGATCCTCGCTCATACCTGAGTTGTTTTGGTTTCCTCTACGATTCATAATTCTATTCGAACAACAATGTAATGCAATAACTATACAAACTTTCAAATAATCAATCACACTTTCAAATAAATAACATAATTTAAGCACATATAAAATATTTACCTGATCCCGTCGTGGAGAATGATCTCGGTGTGGTTGTTTCCTTTTAAAAATTTTAAAACACGCTCTTTTTTAAAATACTTTAGCAGGCGAACCTGCTCTGATACCACCTGTAATGCCCCCACTTAAAATAGTACGGAAAATATGATGTGGCACAAGTAGGAACGTTACTAAAATAGTATTTTATATTAAAATATACACACCCCACACATTTATACAGCGGAAGTAGTAAATAAGTATGATCGTAATTTAAGATACAAGCCAAAATTTAAAAATATTATTCTTGAAAACATAAAGTCTTTAAGAAAACTTCACAGCCTGCCGAGTTCATTCGCCCACGTTCGGATCCATAGCATCTGTAAAAATTTAAAGTGGAAGGGATAAGTGTTTGTAAACACTTAGTGGGAAACATCTTTATAATTGCACAAACTAAACATCAATTGTTTATAACATGTGAGCCCCCGGAATTTCACCGGGTATATGCTTGGGTGGCGTGACCAACCCGTGGTGCCGGAACGACCGGACTATCTCATTTGCCAACATAGTGTTGGACTATCTCAGGGGCCAGTCGATAGCGGGCCAGACTCAGAATATTTAACATTCAACATTTAATAAGTGCAATTAAAATAATAATAAAACACTCGGTGAAGAGTGAAGTGATTCCCCACCTTGCAGGTTTGTACCTACAAGTAAAATTTTTAAAATAAAAACATTGTTACTTATCCCTTCACTTTTGTAAATTGTAAGACTTGAATTCAAATCTCCACACATATTCAAATATTGTATACTAACACCCAAATATCAATTAAGTGTATAAAATCATCAAATAGAAAGTTATAAATAAATATCGACTGTAAAAATGTAATCGGACCATTTTGAACCTTTCATACAAAATTTTGAATTTTGCAGATTACACGCCTAAATTTGAAAATTCATATTAAATTATTCATACGTCCAAAAATTATGAAATTTTAACAGTATATTACCAACTCAATTATGAAATTATGAAATTTTAACAGTATATTTCTCAAACTCCTTACCAAACATCAAATATTTCATAATGAACACACAGTAATAGATTCTGGTCACTTAACTTTAAAAATTCACCATAATTTAACCACATGTCCAATACTCATGAAATTTTAACCATGAACTCCCAACTTCATTTAATTTATCAACATACTTTGGTTTTCTATAAAACCTAACCTATTATTCTCAGATCATAGCAAACTTCTACTATTCCTGCTATAGAGTCCAAAACCCTAGCTCAACTTTGAAAAATCACCATGCATCGAATACTACTCCAAAAGCTATGAAATTTGAAACCTAAGTTCCTTCACAAGTTTATTTTCACATATAAAAATTTCAGAATTTTCCACCAAAATATTGGATCAAAAAGGAAATTCTTTCACAAGTTGTCCAGATTTTCAGTTTTCATGCATATATGAAGAACATAACATCTTAAACTCACTTTAAACCATATAATTTCATGATTTCTACTTCTAAAGCATATATATTCAAGTAATAAACATGATTTTGGTCATAACTAATTAATAAATTGAATTAAACATTCAAACATGAAGTAAAACATGGATAACATGCAAATTTACTCATCAAAACCCATTTTCCTATCAATTAATTCACATATCATGCATAAACTTCATACTACCACTTAAATAATTACTCAATCAAGAAGAAAAGCTTACTTAGAGACAAGTAGCTACAAGAAATCTCTTCTTCTCCTTTCTCAACTTCTAAGTATAAGAGTAGTAGTATTTGTTCTAATTTTCTTTCTCTAAGCTTATATCTATTTATGCATGCATGTTCTTGTATTTATAGGAGGAGAAATACTTGGAGACTACTCCAAGTCCCTTAGAACCGACCTTGAAGAAGAATGTGGAGAAAACTTGTAGGTTAGATTAATAGACACATGACATCTTATGGTTAGTAGCAAAATTTGACTTTTATTCTTTAATTTTGACCTTAATTCATGAAGTTTCACCACTCTTCCTAATCTACCTATAAATTTCAAAATTTTATGGACAAATCAAGAGAATTCTTGTGTCTTGTAGTTAAGACACTTGTAGGCTTTGAATTTAATAAATAAAATAAAAGAAATTATGATTTTCTAATTTATTTAATGCTTTTAAGGTACATTATGCATAAAATTACTTACACTATCTTATGAAATAAAATTAAAACTCTTCTAAGGCTCTAAATAAATGATAAAGTCTATATACTAATCATAAAAAAACATCGAGCAATCGATACGTAATTCGTTTCTTGAAGAAACGTTCATTTTTCAACTTATAACGTGTAAAATAAAATACTAGACTTAAGGACTATATTAATTTCGATATCAAATACTTTAAGACATAAAATAAAGAACATATAAAAATTATAAAGTTTCAAGAATAAGCATGTATTGAGCAAATAATATGTTAATTGTAAGTATCGAGTAAATAAAACACATAAACGTGCCTTGGCATGAATTTTGGATGTAAATGCATCACATAGATTCATCTAGAATTATAAAGCATTTAGTAAAGCAAATAAGCTCATGAAAGTCTAGGGTATTACAGTCTAACCCCCTTAAATAAATTTCATCCTCGAAATTTCAAGTGTTACCAGGATTATTGAGGTAAGGGTATTTGGCTAAGATTTCGTCCTCTCGCTCCCACGTAGCTTCTTCCATTCCGTGTCTATTCCACTGGATCTTAACCATAGGAATATCTATATTTCTTAACCTATGAAGCTTTCTATCAAGTATGGATATAGGGACTTCCTCATAGGTTAAATTGGCATCAATTTCTATTTCAGGTTGGTTTACTATGTGGGTAGGGTCAGGTATGTACTTTCGGAGCATCGAGATATGGAATACATTGTGTATTCCTGCCAAGGATGCTGGTAGTGCTAGCCTATAAGCCAAATCTCCAACTCTTTCCAATATCTCATAAGGTCCAATATATCTGGGCTTCAACTTTCCTCTTTTTCCGAAGCGGAAAATTCCTTTCATTGGAGATACCTTCAAAAATACCTTGTCTCCAATCTCAAAACTTAATTCTTTCCTTCGCTTATCCGCATACGCTTTCTGTCGATCTTGAGCTGCTTGCATCTTTTCTTTAATCTTCTTTACTACTTTGTTAGTTTCTTCCACCATTTCCGGTCCTAACAATTTCTTTTCTCCAATTTCATCCCAGCATAGTGGAGATCTGCACTTCCTTCCGTACAATGCTTCGTACGGTGCCATTTCAATTGTAGCTTAATAACTATTGTTGTAGGCAAATTCCACTAAAGATATGTATCTTTCCCAACTTCCTCTGAAATCGATGATACAAGCTCTCAACATATCTTCCAAAGTTTGAATTGTTCTTTCCGATTGACCATCTGTTTGAGGATGAAAAGTTGTACTGAATTCCAACTTAGTACCCAAAGCTTCTTGAAGACTGTACCAGAATCTTGATGTAAATCGCGGATCTCTATCTGACACAATAGAAATTGGAACTCCATGTAATCGGACAATTTCCTTAATATAAATCTGAGCCAATTTATCCAATGTGAACGTCATCTTTATTGGTAGAAAATGTGCCGTCTTGGTCAATCTGTCAACAATTACCCAAATAGCTTCATTTCCTTGTATTGACTTGGGCAATCCTACCACAAAATCCATCGTAATGTGTTCCCATTTCCATTCAGGAATCTCAAGTGGTTTCAGCAATCCCGATGGTCTTTGATGTTCAGCTTTTACCTGCTGACATGTCAAACATTTCTGTACGAAATTTCCAATATCCCTCTTCATATTTCTCCACCAGAACAACTTCTTTAATTCTTGATACATCTTTGTTCCTCCAGGATGAACTGTATATGGTGTAGAATGTGCTTCTTCTAATATTTCCTTCTTGAGTTCTTCTTTTTCTGGGACACATATTCTTCCTCGACATACCAATGTACCATCTTCACGTACTGAAAATTCTTTTGCTTTTCCTTCCTTGATCTTTTGTTTTATCTTTTCTAAGAATGCATCGTCATATTGAGCTTTTGCTATTCTTTCCTTCAGTGTTGGTTTCACAACCAAGGCATTGATCTTTCCCTTGCGACTTAAGGCATCTGCTACTACATTTGCCCTTCCCGGATGATACAATATCTCGCAATCATAATCTTTCACCAACTCCAACCATCTCCTTTGCCTCATGTTCAATTCCTTCTGTTCGAAGATATACTTCAAACTCTTATGATCTGTGTAGATCTGGCATTTACTTCCATACAAGTAATGTCTCCAAATCTTGAGTGCATGCACAACTGCTGCTAGTTCTAAATCATGCGTAGGATAGTTCTGCTCATGTGGTTTTAATTGTCTTGATGCGTACGCTACTACTTTCCCATTTTGCATAAGTACACATCCCAAGCCTTGTTTAGAAGCATCACTGTACACAATAAATCCTTCTGTGCCTTCAGGAATTGTAAGAACTGGGGCCGTTGTTAATCTTTGCTTTAGTTCTTGAAAACTCCTTTCACATTCTTCTGTCCATTCAAACTTTGTTTCTTTCCGAGTCAACTGAGTCAAAGGTTTTGCAATCCGAGCAAACCCTTCAATGAATCTTCGATAATACCCGGCTAAACCAAGAAAACTCCTGACTTCGTTTACATTAGTTGGTGTCTTCCATTGGTTTACAGCTTCTACCTTTGTTGGGTCAACTTCTATTCCCAGGGCTGAAACCGTATGTCCAAGAAATACCACTTTATCCAGCCAAAATTCACATTTCTTGAATTTAGCATACAATTTTTCCTTTCTCAGGATTTCTAGTGTAATCCGAAGATGTTCCGCATGCTGCTCCTGATTCCTCGAATGCACCAGAATATCATCAATGAAAACGATCACAAATTGATCCAGATATTGATGAAATACTCGATTCATCAAATCCATAAAAATAGCTAGTGCATTACTGAGTCCAAATGGTAGCACCACGAACTCATAATGACCATATCGAGTCCTGAAAGCTGTCTTCGGAATATCGCTTTCCTTTATTTTCACCTGATGATACCTCGATCTCAAATCAATCTTTGAAAATACACTAGCTCCTTTTAATTGATCGGACAGATCTTCAATTCTGGGAAGAGGGTATTTGTTCTTGATGGTAAGCTTATTCAATTCTCGGTAGTCGATGCACATTCTTAATGACCCATCTTTCTTCTTCACAAATAATACCGGTGCTCCCCAGGGTGACACACTTGGTCGAATAAAACCCTTATCCAGTAATTCTTGCAGTTGCACTTTCAATTCTTGCAATTCTTTTGGTGCCATTCTGTAAGGTGCTTTTGAAACAGGCGCTGCTCCGGGAATTAAATCAATAGTAAATTCTAACTGACGATCTGGGGGTAGTCCTGGCAAATCATCTGGGAATACATCCTTGTATTCACATACTACCGGCATATCGTCCAATGTTGGACCATCAGACTTTGTTGCTACAACATTTACTAGAAATGCTGTACATTCTCCTTTCCTTAAAATTTTCCGAGCCTTTACTGCTGAAATTACCCGAGGTATAGTTCCAATTCTAGCACCATATAGTGTAAAGTTCTCATCCTTTGATCTTCGTACTGATATTTCTTTTTCTTGACACTTGATGAGAGCATGATTTGTTATAAGCCAGTCCATTCCCAAGATAACATCAAAGTCCTTCATTTCTATTATATGTAGATTTGCCGGGAGTATTGCATGCTCAAAATCAATCTTCACATTCCTACACAGTCCTAAGGATTGTGTCGTACTTCCAGAGGGAATGTTTACTTCTAGGAAATTTTCTTCTACCATAATATGGGCAGTCTCAATTTGTTCAAACATCTTTGTAGAGATGAATGAATGTGTAGCACCAGTATCGAATAACGTGAAAACATGTATTTGGAATATTTTGAACATACCTGCCATCACTTCCGGGTTTGCTATCGCCTCCTGCTAACTCATGGCAAACACTCGAGAAGGTGCCATCTTCTGTTGTTCTTTCCACTTTGGACAATTAGTTATGACATGTCCCGGTTCCTTGCATCTATAACAGATTCTTGTTCCCTTCAGGCATTGCCCAAAGTGTTCCTTCCCACAATTTCTGCACTTAGGTGGCCTCTGTTGTTGTCGTGGCACTATTTCTGTCTTTTTAACTTGCTTAGAATTTCTTTCTTGGTTCGTACCCATCCACTTCCTTTTGTTTTGTTGTGATTCTGGCGTTCTTACATCCTCTGATTTCATATATGATGCTATCATCTGAGCTTTCTCGAATGCCGAGGCATAAGACTTAATATCTTGTGCCGCTAAGATAGTACTGATTTCCGGTCGTAGATTCTGCATAAATCTTTTTGCTTTTCTTTCATCGGTATTAATCAAATGAGAAGCATATCTTCCCAATTTATTAAATTTCCTTTCATATTCATGTACTGTCAGATTACCCTGCTTCAACTGTAGAAATTCGGTCTCCTTCTGATCTGAAAACGACTGTGGTATATAATTCTTAACCACTGCTTCTACGAATTTCTCCCAAGTAACTGTAGTTCGTTCGTCTTCAGTCATTGTCCTACAGTGAGCTTCCCACCAATAATCTGCATCTTCAGTCAGCTGAAATATAGCGCAAGAAACTTTCTGCTCATCGGTGCACTTAAGATAAGCGAATATCTTCTCCAAGCTCCGAACCCAGTTTTTCTACTTCCATAGGGTTTTCCCTTCCGGTAAGTGTTGAGGGTCTAAACTTCTTAAATTGGCTAACAATGTCATGGTTTTGGGTTGAGAATACAGGTGTTTGGGACAATTGGCTTTGGTGATTTAGTTGCTGAGCTAACCCCCTTAAGACGGAAGTTAGATCCTCGCTCATACCTGAGTTGTTTTGGTTTCCTCTACGATTCATAATTCTATTCAAACAACAATGTAATGCAATAACTATACAAACTTTCAAATAATCAATCACACTTTCAAATAAATAACATAATTTAAGCACATATAAAATATTTACCTGATCCCGTCGTGGAGAATGATCTCGGTGTGGTTGTTTCCTTTTTAAAATTTTAAAACACGCTCTTTTTTAAAATACTTTAGCAGGCGAACCTGCTCTGATACCACCTGTAATGCCCCCACTTAAAATAGTACGGAAAATATGATGTGGCACAAGTAGGAACGTTACTAAAATAGTATTTTATATTAAAATATACACACCACACACATTTATACAGCGGAAGTAGTAAATAAGTATGATCGTAATTTAAGATACAAGCCAAAATTTAAAAATATTATTCTTGAAAACATAAAGTCTTTAAGAAAACTTCACAGCCTGCCGAGTTCATTCGCCCACGTTCGGATCCATAGCATCTGTAAAAATTTAAAGTGGAAGGGATAAGTGTTTGTAAACACTTAGTGGGAAACATCTTTATAATTGCACAAACTAAACATCAATTGTTTATAACATGTGAGCCCCCGGAATTTCACCGGGTATATGCTTGGGTGGCGTGACCAACCCGTGGTGCCGGAACGACCGGACTATCTCATTTGCCAACATAGTGTTGGACTATCTCAGGGGCCAGTCGATAGCGGGCCAGACTCAGAATATTTAACATTCAACATTTAATAAGTGCAATTAAAATAATAATAAAACACTCGGTGAAGAGTGAAGTGATTCCCCACCTTGCAGGTTTGTACCTACAAGTAAAATTTTTAAAATAAAAACATTGTTACTTATCCCTTCACTTTTGTAAATTGTAAGACTTGAATTCAAATCTCCACACATATTCAAATATTGTATACTAACACCCAAATATCAATTAAGTGTATAAAATCATCAAATAGCAAGTTATAAATAAATATCGACTGTAAAAATGTAATCGGACCATTTTGAACCTTTCATACAAAATTTTGAATTTTGCAGATTACACGCCTAAATTTGAAAATTCATATTAAATTATTCATACGTCCAAAAATTATGAAATTTTAACAGTATATTACCAACTCAATTATGAAATTATGAAATTTTAACAGTATATTTCTCAAACTCCTTACCAAACATCAAATATTTCATAATGAACACACAGTAATAGATTCTGGTCACTTAACTTTAAAAATTCACCATAATTTAACCACATGTCCAATACTCATGAAATTTTAACCATGAACTCCCAACTTCATTTAATTTATCAACATACTTTGGTTTTCTATAAAACCTAACCTATTATTCTCAGATCATAGCAAACTTCTACTATTCCTGCTATAGAGTCCAAAACCCTAGCTCAACTTTGAAAAATCACCATGCATCGAATACTACTCCAAAAGCTATGAAATTTGAAACCTAAGTTCCTTCACAAGTCTATTTTCACATATAAACATTCAGAATCTTCCACCGAAAAATTGGATCAAAAACGAAATTCCTTCACAAGTTGTCCAGATTTTCGGTTTTCATGCATATATGAAGAACATAACATCTTAAACTCACTTTAAACCATATAATTTCATGATTTCTACTTCTAAAGCGTATATATTCAAGTAATAAACATGATTTTGGTCATAACTCATGAATAAATTGAATTAAACATTCAAACATGAAGTAAAACATGGATAACATGCAAATTTACTCATCAAAACCCATTTTCCTATCAATTAATTCACATATCATGCATAAACTTCATACTACCACTTAAATAATTACTCAATCAAGAAGAGAAACTTACTTAGAGATAGGTAGCTACAAGAAATCTCTTCTTCTCCTTTCTCAACTTCTAGGTATAAGAGTAGTAGTATTTGTTCTAATTTTCTTACTCTAAGCTTATATCTATTTATGCATGCATGTTCTTGTATTTATAGGAGGAGAAATACTTGGAGACTACTCCAAGTCCCTTAGAACCGACCTTGAAGAAGAATATGGAGAAAACTTGTAGGTTAGATTAATAGACACATGACATCTTATGGTTAGTAGCAAAATTTGACTTTTATTCTTTAATTTTGACCTTAATTCATAAAGTTTCACCAGTCAGTTTGAAAGTAGAAAAATTTGTAAACGTGTATTCCCCCCCCCCCCCCTCCCCTCCCCCCCCCCAATACGCGTATCACTCAGTCTTGTATCGGGACCAACAATTATGCCCCTAGGAGAGTTCAGTCGATTGTTTAGAAGTTGCTTAAGGAGAGGATACCTACAAAAGGCAATTTAAGTAGAAGAGGAGGGACACTTGTTTCAGGGAATCTTGTATGTGCCCTTTGTGGTAATAAAGAGGAACATCAAGCACATTTATTTTTTTGTTGTAACTTTGCTCGGGAGATTTGGTATGTATGTTATAAGTGGTTAAACACAGAAATGGTGCCGCACAAAGATCCGATTCAATATTTTTTACAGCATGAAAATTTGTTCGAAAAAGACAAGAAGGCGGAAGAGGCATCTACGCTCTGAGCGGGTATTATATGGTCCATTTGGAAGGTGAGAAATAATTATATTTTTAATGGTGTTTCACCCAACCCATTAAGAGTAGTAGATATGATCAAAGGTAAGGCTTGATCATGGTGAAGTATCAAAGCCCCAAATGTACAAAACTACTCTTTTGCTAAACGGATTGGAGATCCTAGGAATATTTGTTGTGCTAGTTAGAAGATTGGTAGTTAGCTTGGAAAGTGGTGGAGGGTGGTATGGTTTACTAGTGGATGTAAAGGGTGAGAGTACCCGGTGTACTCCAAGATTTTAATGAATTTATTTTGCTGATAAAAAATAAAAATAAAAAGAAGTGTGCTGTTAATTGTTGATGATTATTTTTTTAATTATTATTACAATTATTATTATCTTTAATTGTGATGTGATGTCACTGTGGTTAATTTTATGTTGGGGCTCACGTGTAGTAGATAGTGAGGAGCTGCACGGCAATTAAAGAAACAGAAAAATTCGGCAAATTTTTTAAAATAGGCCAAATCAAAAGAAATATAGTAAAAATAGGTTAAGTTCGAAGGTGATATAAAAAATAGGGTTGATCGCGCTCGGGGGAGGCGATCAAGGAAGTAGATCGCGCTCCCCAAGCGCGATCAAGGTGAAGTACTAAACTCGCGCCTACCAAGTGTATATGTGCCCGAATGCTACAGTACAACAGTGTATTCCTCAACTTACACCTCTAGGTATTTTGAGCCATTGCCGGATCCTCAGGAGTGGGATGAACCCTATTTTCAGTTGAGACATAATCCAGATCGCAGGATAAGGCGTCGTGGTCGGGATGTGACGTCCAGGATTCATAATGAAATGGATTGGGCCCAAACCCGCGCTAGACAACAGTACCAAGCACAAGATAGAGCTGGTCCTTCACATTGATGTTGTAAATCCCTAGGAGCTATCAAAATGCTATCAAAATATTGTCAAAATGTTATCAAAATGTTGAATAAAATTAGTTTGTAGGATTGAATTAAAATGTTGACAATAATGTTGAATAATTTCATATACATTATCCTTTATGTGTTTGAGCTTTATGTTTTATGTGTATGATTTGTGTTAATTCTAATACATCTGTTTGAATGTTTGAATTATAGATGAATTCTGATAGAGAGGCACTGTTATATGGACCGAAGAACAGATCTGTACTCACCATGCAACAAACCCATCGGTCGAGGCTAGATTATATTAATAGGAAAACAAGCGAGACAGTGCTAAGTACATACAATGGAGGTGATGGGCCATTCTGGACATTTAGACTAGAAGACCCAAATCCTTATAAGATCGCACTCCATTCTCGTGTGGTGGACAGACTCAAGACGATGGGTTTTTACGGTCCCCTTCGTTGTGGGACATTCAGACTCGATCGTCATCTTATCACTGCATTAGTGGAGAGATGGCGTCGAGAGACGCATACGTTCCATTTCCCCGTCGGAGAGGCGACCGTCACATTGCAAGATGTTGCCATTTTATGGGGTTTACCGATAGAAGGAGAGCCCATTATACGGCGAGATGAATATAATAACTTTGATCAGTGGAAAAGCTTGTGTGAAGAGTTGATGGGCATCACCATACAACCAGATGATATAAGGGGCAATAGTGCGATCAAATTGACTTCCCTAAACGAATTGGTGAGACATTCTGTTGATATTGATGACTATACACCACAGGAGGTCGTTGATCAATATGCACGGGGGTGTGCACTTTTACTCCTGGGAACTACAATGATGCCCGACCATTCTCGAAATTATGTCCCATTAGTCTATCTGTATTTTCTGCGGGACGTGAATACAGTCGGGGAATACAGCTGGGGAAGTGCTGTGTTAGCGAGTTTATATCGCGAACTCTGTATGGCTTGCAACTATAAATGCAAGAGCATCGCTGGACCATTATGCTTGTTGCAGGTAATTCTTGGTTAATTTAAATTACTTTTAAATATTTCATTGATTAATTGTACATTGAAATAAATTTATCATTGAACAACAGATATGGGCATGGTCAAGGATAAAAACGATCCAACCATCGAACGCACATCCGATGCTCCAACAAGGGCAGATAAGTGTAGATGGTCGTAATTTGGGGCCTCCACCGTATGGAGCTAGGTATTTTTCTATAGACACATTTATCTATAATTCGTTTGGATATACATACTTATTTTTTTACCTACTATAGGTGGATACATTATCACAGTCATATTGACAGCACGAGGTTTTCAATTCGTGTATATCGCGACATATTTGAGCGTTTGTCTAATGGTCAAGTAAGTTATTATTATAATGATTCAAACTAATATAAATTATTTTTTGAGAATATTGATATTAATGTTTTGTGTGTGTCTTTACAGTTTATTTGGGATCCCTATGATGTGGATGCTGAGGAGATCAGGAATCTCGAACCTCGTTGTTGGACCTTAAATTGGAGGTCGCAATGTCCATTGATCAATATTTGGATAGTGGAGCTTCACTATCCGAATAGGGTGCTCAGACAATTTGGAATGGTCCAAAACATTCCAAGTCATGTAGAGGAAAGGGACCAGAGCTTGCATGAGTATAACCGCCAGGGGAGAACCGGCTTTGATTGGACGACCAAGCATGACAAATGGATTAGATATTGGAGAAGCAGGCAACCATTCATGCCTTGCACGCCTATCAACGGGGGTGATCCGGTCACGGAAGACTATATGCAGTAGTACTATGACATTACACGACGATTGATTTCACCAGAGGAGTATACTGCAGCACCGGTCCGAGGCTTCCAACCACCAAGAACATCTGCCAGTGATATTTTGGTAAATTATATATCACAAATTTAATTATATATTGATTTTTTATGTTTGAAATATGAATAACATTCTATTATTTTTTTGTTACAGGTAAGCTGGTTTCGAAAATTTAAAATCAGTAAACGACGGGCTCACATTGATAATAGACCATCAATGGTGGAATTTTTAGAAACAGCTGAGAATTTCATCACTCAAGTGGAGCCTATTATTGAATCTCCTACTTATCTTGAACATCCACGAGCCTCAGTTGAAAACGTAGAAGTCGGGGAAACAAGTAGAGGACAAACAAGAAGGAGGTCTGTAGAGCGTGACGGCGATGAAGGTCCTTCAACGTCTGCGAGTCGAAGAAGACATTCCTCGGCAGTGCCATCAGATTCCCCTTTTCCCCGACAAGGTACTCAATACCGAGTTCCTCAATCAGCGCCCCGCACACAACATACTGCTGGAAATGGTATGCAATTTACGGAATTACACTTGTAAATATGATATTCCTTTGGTTTATATTTATTTAATTATTAAATATTTTTATAACATGTTACAGATGCTTCTACATCGATGGGCCAACAGTATGGAGCGTCTCGAATTTTGGGCAACACACCAACTGCATACGGTGTGTAATTCAATATTATCAAAGTTACAATAATAAATTAAAAATATTCAAGAAATTATATTTACTTGTTTATGTATATTTCTATTAATTTGATAGATGCTCGGCAATCAAATGAGTGGCCACCTCAGCCTACGCCTCACACAAGTTATGAGTTGCCCTCATTTGGATTTGGAGCTTACGCACATCCTGCTGGAAATGGTATGAAAGTTACACATAACCCTTAATAATATTTTTTAAAGATTATGTTTATTTACTTATGATATGTTATTGTTAACTTGATAGTTGGTTGGGCAAGCGTTGAGGGGGTACCCCAGCCTGCTTCTACATCGACGTTGCAACAGGAGATACCTCAACCCAGTTTTCAGACACCTTATAATGAACCAGGTATATAATATCAACTTATAAATAATATATATTTTAATATATATATATTATTGATCTAAATTAACTAAATCTGTGACAGATCTTCTTACATCATGGCCTGGTTCATTTACTGACATATTAAATACGGGTATTAATATGAGTACCTATTATCAACATCGACCTCAATTCGCACAACGCCCAGTTTACAGTTCAACGCCTATACCATATGCGGACACATACGGAGAGGAGCCCGGACCAAGCCAACATGAACAACAACCTCGTCGTAATTATCGTGAAAGACGTCCGCCGCAATGTGGAACGGGTGGTCGATTGGGCCATCGCTAATTGTATTGGTACTATTATTATAAATGTCATTTTTTTTTACATTTTACATTTATTACTTAAAAATATTATTTAGTGTTTGAAATAATTTTCAATTTTTATGAAATAGTTTATAATTTTTTTTTTAAAGATAGTATAAATATAAACCAATTTCAATACACAATTATATTTATCTCCACTAACAATTAGGGTTTTACATCTCAATAGCAATTTGGGTTTAGTTATAATATATCATTGAATAATCATCACATAATCATTGAACAATAATTACTAAAATCAACTCAAATACACACCTATTTTAACCCATTTAATCATGGAACAAATTATAACTAAGAAACGAAAAAAAAAAAAAATTTAACATAAACACGCCTCTCCCAACGGCGTGATAAAATAAAAAAAAAAAAAGGCTTAAACTCGCCCCTCCCAGAGGCGATTTAAAAAAAAAAAAAAAAAAAAATTAAACTCGCCCCTCCCAAAGGCGACCTAAGAAAAAAAAAAAAAAAAAGGGAAACTCGCCCCTCCCAGAGGCGATTCCCTCTATTTTCGTAAACAACTTTCAAACCACTCTATATTATCAATCACACGCACTATTCACCATATATACATAAATTTGTCGAAAAATTCCGTCAGAAATAATAAATAAATATTACTGCTATGAAAGAGAAAAGGCTTGTTTTTTTAGCCTTTAGGAGTATTTTTTTAAAGAAAAGGTAGGTCCGTTAAAAGGGGCGGGTTTTCGGCTGCAAAACGCCACGCCTCACCAACTCCGATGCTATTTATTTCCACCATTCCGGATTTGCTTTCGTAAAGTGTTTATTCTTTCCTGCTACTGAATCCTGATCCCTACTATATTAGATTATCTATATCTGATGCTGCTTAAATTAAGATGCTTTTTATATATCAAGGAAAAGTAAACTGATCAAACAATATTAAAAATAGGAGAAATTGCAAAAAATAGAAATTATATTCGATATTCAACAAGTGTTTGCACCATAATTTGGGCACAATTTTTAAGACAAAAATGCAACGAGTAGTGTTTTGTGGAGTATAAAGTGAAGAAATTGGTTGAATTGAGTGTATTGTGGGCCTAAAAGGCAAAAAATAATGTCAATTTCGGTAAATATGTGAATATTGTGAGGGTAGAGTTTATAACAATATTTACTTCTATGGGTGTTCAAACAATTATGAGACGGACGAATAAGAAAAGTTTGCAAACAATTATGGGACGGAGAGAGTACTCATTTCATACATTTTATTAGACCTATTTTTTAGTATGTTATTTTTATCATATGTTAAAAAATATTATAGGATATTTTGCGGTCTTGTGGTTGTTTATGAAAGACTATGTATAGAATGAAATTGATTTATGCATGAACTATTGAAGGTTATTAATTATTTCCATTGAAGAGTATTAGTTGTTTTCACGGAAGAGTATTAGTTTGTTTTTAATAAGCAACTAATATTTTTCAATGAAAATAATTAGTATTTTTTTAATAAAAATTAATATTCTTCAATTATTCATGTATGAACTATTATTATGTTTTCTGAAAAATATGAGTCAGAGAGTAACATTGGAGGTATTTTTGTCAATCAAATATATTTCATTTGTATTCGTTTCACGCCTTATTTAAGAATTTATCATAAAATACCATTAACCGCAGCATCGATTATGATCACTTGATTGATAAAAAGAGGAAGTGTATTTTGTTATCATTTGATTGGGGGTCCGTATACTATTTGAGAAGATATTTTGTGAACCGGATAAAACAAATTAAAATTCAAAATATAAAACAAGTCCAATACAAATGAGTAACATAAATAAAATATAAAAATCTAAAATTTAAAAGCATATAATATTAAAAATTGCATAAAAATGTATGTATAGTGAAACTTCTTTAAGTAAAATTCACATCCTTTAATGAAAAAAGAAAAAAAAATTCACATCCTTTAGTGGAACAGCTCATATTTTTAGTAAAAGCAAATGTGTCCTTTATAACTAATATTCATAGTAAATACAACTAATATTTTTTTAGTGAAACTATACATACATTTTAAAGTGATTCATAATTTTACTCCATGCTTTATTAAAACTTTATTATCCTAAACTATATTTTCTTATATTCCAAAAATCAAAATATATACTAATAGTAGTTATTTGTGAAAAATGAGGGTATCCCTCTCACCTACATGCATCGCTCTTAATTAATACTCCCTCCATCCATGAAAAATGGGTTTGTTACTTTTATCACGGTTATCAAGAAAGTTGATATAATATGTAAAAAGTAAGAATATTGTGTCAAATCAAGTACAAAATAAATTATTTTAAAAATGTTATGTGTGTGTGTTGAAAAAGTAGATAACGTTTATTCTTACCATTTTAGGCAACAGGACTATTTTCCTGGACGGCCCAATAAGGCAATCAGGACTATATTTTGTGGACGGAGGGAGTACTGTTTAAAAAATATTTAATATATATTTATAGTGATGGTCCCGTTGTCGAAGGGCAAAATGGGAATTCAGGAGCAATATTTTTTTTTAAAAATAAACCTTTTACTCAGGGAGTTCAGCAAGAGTGATGGAAACTCAAGTCACTGCTTTACTCAGAGGCTGAACTACCAAGTCAGTGAGAACTTGGAGACTCATGCTCTGAATAACGCAGTGACTCGAGAGATTACACTTCAAGTCACTGCGCTGCTTAGAGGCTGAGTTACCAAGTCAGTGCGAAGACTTGGAGACTCATGCTCTAAGCAACACAGTGACTCGAGATGCTAAACTCTCGAGTGCGTTTCCTGAACTGGTCAGTGAGAAGAATTCTCCCTGACCTGAATGCTTAACCAAAGTTTTCTTTTAACAATGCTCTCAGTGAGTAGATTTTCACAACACTTTAGTAAACACTTTAAAAGACAAGTACACTCAGTTTAACGTGGTTCAGAGACTCAAGCTCTTACATCCATGGCCTGATTTAACAGGAAATCCACTAACTGGGATTCTTGTTTTTAACGTGCCAAGGTGCACAAAACACTGGACTCACGCCACTCCCTGGGCTGCCTCTCCTCACTAACTAACTTCAACCAACAAACCTAACTAGAGGGTTTTGGTTTCAGTTTGGTTTCTCCAACTATGTGAGGTTTTCCCTTACAATGTGTTAGCCTCAAGCTAAGATTGGGAAAACCTCTCTAAGCTAAGAGTTACAAGCTTGACACTCAATGAATATAAGTGAAAACCCTAATGGTCAGTGTCGTGGGTGTGAGAAACACTTCCTTATGACTCCCTAACAACTAACACACCCTCACAGCTTGTAGGTGTTGATTTTTCTTTCTCCACACACACTTCAAACCGCAGCTATGAGCTTGTATTTATAGTGTGGATTCAAATGTAACAGTTGGAGGAAATTACATTTGAATCCATACAATTAATGGTTTCAACCACTTTTCTTGGAATGCGGCCTTGTCAGTATCAGAGTTGCTGCCTCGTGCTGATTGGTCCACGTGGGCAGGATCCAACGGATCTTTGACTCAGTGGGTTGACCAAGACCCACTGACTTTAGGTAGCTTCATTCTTCACTGACTCGATGATCTTCAGTGGACTGAACGTCTTCAGTGTAGTTGTCCTTCAGAGACTGTTTGAAGATCACTCCAAGAAGTTTGTCATAAGGCTAAATGACAAACTTCCCTGACCACAGTAGCCTGACTCCTTCAGGGCCTACTTGGTGCAGCACTGATCCTCCTGATCATGCTCTTCACTGAGTGGTCCACCTGACTTAGCTTAGATCAGCCCGGTTTACACTCAGTGGGACATCCTTCAGGTTTCTCTTCTGGTTCAGGTTACTGTCATGGCTTCAGTCAGTTTTTCTTGATGTCATCTTGATTTCCTCAGACTGTGTTGCTGAGTTCCCCCTCAACTGAGTGTTCCCTCAAATGAGTTCTTCTCAGCTGACAGTCTATTCTACTGAGAGCTAACCTAGCCTGACCTGAAACAAAAAATACTATCCTGACTGCTTTCAAACCTATTACATGTGGTTTTGAAAAATCATCAAAACTAAAACATATCCCAACATATAGTTATAATAATAAATATGTAAATCGTAGTAGTCATGTACATAGTTAACAATGATAATAAATATGCACAATAATATATATATATAATCAAATTCACGTGAACTCGGTTGTAACAAGTGTTGAGAGCCACAACAACGCCGATCAGGAACCGACAGACAAGATGATTCCTCTGCAAAGGTAATATAGACAATCAAGGTCTGCTATCTATCCACGTCATTTGAGCCCTTATTAAATGAGCCCAATGTGAGTTTACTCTTATTATTACCACACAAAGTATTCCTGTATAAAGATATTAGTTGTTTTCAATAAAGAGTATTAATTATTTTTATTGAAGATTATTATTAATTTACATTGAAGAACCTTAGTTGTTTAGTGGGAAAAAAAATTAAGACTCTTTGTGAAAACAACTAGTACCCTTCAATGAAAACAATCAATACTCTTTAGTGATAACAACTAATACACTTCAATAATTCATAGTGACGGGCGGCAGCGGTGCATCGGGTGGCAACGCGAGACGGGCGGCAGCGCGCGAGTGGGCGGCAGCGCACGACAGGCGGCGGCGCGCGACCGGCGGCAGCGCGCGACAGGTGGCGGTGCGCGACGGCGGCTGCTGGCATTCGGGCGGCGGACGGGCGGTGGCCGTACGCCTACGGGACGTCGGCCTTTGCTCGTCAATTCAAGTCACAAAAATAATTTAATTCATATACAAATATGATTCAATTAATTGCAAGAGTATTCAATCGAATTCATAGCAAGGGTTCAAAAACATGTAATTCATATGGAATTTAATTTAGGGCGTACCGTATAATCTCGGGCAGAGACTCGTGCTGATAACATGTTGTAAATAAGTGCGTAAAATAAAAGACGAGATTTGTTCACCGAGTTCGTCGGGAACGACTACGTCTGGGGGCGGGCCAAGCCAGGAGTTTTCACTAATATTCTTGTGTATGAGTGATTACAATCATGAATACAATAGTTTATTTATAAGAATAAAACTCTATCTAAGATATAAAGCTCATTGGGTTATTGGTCCACATCAAATCTTCTAGATTTGGAATAATAAATCTTCTAGATTTACAACAATAATAATCTATCCATTGTATTAAATCAATTCAAATGAGACCCAAAAGTTTAATTTAGCATGAAGTATTAACCCTAATATTTGATTCATGTATAATCGTTTAAGTAATCAAGTTTGCTCCCAAATTCTTGAAAAAGAGAAAATGTCTATGCGAATTTAACACGTCATTTTGTTTATGCATTGTTTCGGTGGTGTCACTGAGCTTGGGACGTCGATGACTGCATAGATATGAACAAAAATAAAGACTGAAATGAAATAATGTAATGAAAGGCGATGAAGAAGAGGGAAAACCCAAGATATATAAATAAAAAGTTGTGGGTTGCGTTTTTTGCAACAAACTAATGGAGACGGTAATTAACTATATTTTCTTCCAGTGTCATGTTGCCTATCAAGTATCATAAAATGGTTGAGTTTAACAATAGTGCTCCCCTCCCACGTCTCCTCGAATTTACTGTTCTTTAGTTCAATTTTATGTGGGAAGACAGGTAAGACGTTCGCGATGTGCACTTGGTTATGAATTGTTTGGTCCTTGTGGAAATCCTGAAACCCTGTCATTTTTTATTGAATTGATTAAAGCTCAACTTTGAAGTTGAATAACGGATAGAACGACGTACGAGCGGTTTGCATTTCTCATTTGCCGACTGGGTGGTGAGCCCTTTGAGTATTCTAGGATCGATGTTGAAAAACCTTAGGATAATCCTTAAGTAATATTTTCCCTTTTTTTGACCCAAAAAAACTGAGAAAGATGAAGAGTTCATTTGAAAGAATTCCGCCCCATCTAAAAGTCCGAACTTGCAGAAGGGTGTGAAATTAATTCATTTAAGGTAAAGTCATTGATCCAGATTAATGATACTCTTGATGAAATTATCGATACACCTGATCAAATATTCGATACTTTAAAATAGTTTCATGATAAGCTTATCATGAACCATTTTCATATAAAACCTACTCTTCATTTAATTATTTCCCCTACACTCTCCCTCTTTCATGGGCCGATTTAAAATGTGTGGAGTTGCTTTTAGCGGGAATCGAATCTAAGATCTTTTGTCTTGGCGTGAGCCTTGTGGCTCTGATACCATAAAAAAAATTCGTCTCATCTAAAAGTTCAAACTTTTAGAAAGATGTGAAATTAATTCATTTAATTATTTCTCTTACACTAATAATTTAATAATCTGATGTCATATAGTGGAGTCAACCGTTACAATTCAAGTGATTTGCGAATAAATTCGTCGAAACAATGTAGTTTGATCACTACAAAAAAGACGCGGTTTAACGACGGAAAATTTGCGACGGCCAAATATCCGTCGCAAATTTCGTGTATTTGCGACGGATTTGGGCAAGCCGTCGTAAAAAATGTCGGTTTTGCGACGGATATGAAATTCCGTCGCAACAGTTAGTGTTTTGCGACGGAAATGTCCGTCGCAAATCCTAGGGCCCACCACCTTCGTTGTTCTCCTGCTCATTTGCGACGGATATGTCGTCGCAAAGTCAAAATTGAAATTTGCGATGGAATTTTCCGTCGCAAAACGACCCGTTTAAAAGTAGCCACCCGGAAAATGACCCATTTGCCTGTTTTGCGACGGAATGGCCGTCGCAAATTTTAAATTCATATTTGCGACGACCACTTTTCCGTCGCAAAATTGAGTAGTTGAAGCTCGTCTGAGGGGTTGGTGACCAATAATTGACCTGGGTCGTCGCAAAGCGTATTTGCGACGGAATTGCCGTCGCAAAATATAGAATTTGCGACGGAAAATCAGTCCGTCGCAAATTTGTGCAGATTTATAACAATCCCCTTCCTTTTCCTTCCCTTTCACTTTCACTCTTCTTTCCCTTTCACTTTCACTCACGAAAAAAATAAGAAATGATGCGGTTTTCATATGTTCTTCACGTATAATTGGTGTCTTTGTCATTGCCTTCAACCTCACCGTACGTATTTGTCATTGCCTTCTACTTCACCGTACGTTTTCACATTTTTAACCGTTTAAATGTCATATTTTTATTGTTTCAATTTTTTAGTACACTATTAGGTAATGAGCATGATATATGTTTATTTGATGGGTTTAGGTATTATTGATGATATATGTTTATTTGATGGGTACGTTAATTTTAGTTTGTGTGATATTTATACTTATTTTTAGTCGAAACTCTGCTCAATTTTTATGTACACTATTAGATAAATTGTGTGATATTTGTTTATTTGATTGGTTTACTATGATTGATATATATGGTTGTGTTGGATTGATTTTTGTGAAGGAAAATTTTGTATATCCTTATTTTTAGGCAAACTCTGCCCAATTTTTTATAACTCACGTGATATTTACTTTTAATCTGTAACAGATGCAATTTCCAGATCGTGGTTGGATGTACTCAATACCTAGAATGATAGGAGGAGGCATTAACTCTGCCTTTTGCAATAAAATTGATGAGTTTATTGAGTTTGCACTACAACATCCATGCAGTATGGATTGTATGGGTAATATTAGGTGTCCGTGTAAACACGGAAGATGCAGAAATATGAGATTCTTGAGTGTTGATGAGGTTAGAACTCATCTTGTGATTTCCGGTTTTGTTCCCCGTTATTACAACTGGACCAGTCACGGTGAACAACGGTGGAATGTTGACATCGAAACCGTAGAATACTGGTATACTGGGTGGAGCGGTGGTGGAAATTTTGATGTTGGTGGTTCAAGTTATGTTCCGTATACTCAATTTGAACCACAAATAGAGGATGAACCTGATAGATATCGGATGATGATTGCAGAATCTGTTTTGGGTGGTCAACCACAATTCAATGAAACACTTATGGAGGAGGAACCAAATCATCGGTCAAAGAAGTTTTTTGATATGCTTAAAACCGTTGATCAAAAGTTGTTTCCTGGTTGTGAGACTGAGACGCAATTGTCATTCAATGCTCAAATGTTGAACATCAAAACTGAAGGCAAGATCAGTCAAAAAGTGTTCAATCAATTTGCTAAATTGTTCAAACGAGCTCTACCTGAAGACAACACGGCGCCTGATAATTTCTATCAGAGCAAGAGGCTCTTGAAGGATATGGGTCTACCCTTTGAGAAGATTGATTGTTGTACAAACGGTTGCATGTTGTTTTGGGATGAGGATGAGGATCATTGCAAGATGTGTGGTCACCCACGGTACAAACCATCTGGTCGTACAAAAAGTAAGAAGAAAGTGCAGTTGAAGGCTTATAAGGCAATGTATTACCTTCCCATCACTCCTCGTCTAGAGAGGTTGTATCAGTCCAGTGCCACGGCTAAAGACATGACATGGCATGCTGAGGAGTGTTCTGGTGAGAATTCTGGAGAGATGCGGCATCCTGCAGACTCGGAGGCATGGAAACATCTTGATAGGGAGTTCCCAGATTTTGCAAGGGAGACGAGAAATGTGAGGTTAGGCTTGTGCACGGATGGTTTTGCCCCATTTGGAATGCACGGAAAAAAGTATTCATTATGGCTTGTGCTGTTGACCCCGTACAATCTACCTCCTTGGTTGTGCATGAAGCCTCAACATATATTTTTTAGTATCTTGGTGCCTGGACCACACAACCCCAAGCATAAATTGGATGTATATCTCCAGCCATTGATTAAAGAGTTGAAATCTTTGTGGTCTACGGGGGTGGAGGCCTACGACGTTCATAGGAAGCAGAACTTCACGATGCGAGCTGCACTTTTGTGGACCATTAGTGACTTTCCAGCATTTTCTATGTTGTCTGGGTGGTCAACAGCAGGAAAACTAGCATGCCCGTATTGCATGGACGGTTCTGATGCATTCTATCTTCCGTTGAGTAGAAAAGTGTCATGGTTCGACAACCATCGCAAGTTTCTTCCTCCTGATCATCCCTTTCGGAGGAACAAAACAGACTTTCTAAAGGGTAAAAATGCAGTAGGCCGCCCAAGACCACGGATTCGATCAGGTATGTGTCTGGGTACTGAATCACTACTGATGTCTATGTGTCTCATATATATAAGTTAACCATATATAAATTAATTATTTCAGGTGATTCGTTGTTGTATGAGGTTACAGTCACTGATTTGATGAAGACAACTGAGGCGGGTGCAATGGAGCACAATAAACGTATCCAGGGTGGTTGGAAGAAGAGAAGTATCTTTTGGGACTTACCTTATTGGAGCAAGTTGTTGATTCGACACAATTTGGATGTGATGCATATAGAGAAGAATGTTTTCGACAACTTGTTTCATACGGTCGTGGGTACTGAAGGGAAGACCAAAGACACTTCAAAATCCAGAGATGAGTTGAGGCTCTTCTGTTCTCGTGCTTCCCTACACAAGGATGAGCAGACAAGAACATATCCCCAGGCCTCTTACACAATTAGTAAAGCAGAAAGGAAGAATTTGTGTAAGTGGGTGAAAGAGTTGAGCTTCCCTGACAATTATGTGTCGAATTTGGGAGACAGAGTTGACACGGAAACCGGAAAGGTGTCTGGAATGAAGAGTCATGATTGTCACGTGTTCATGCAACGACTCTTACCTATTACATTTCGGTACTCACTTCCCAAGAATGTATGGAGTGTCATCACGGAATTAAGTCTCTTTTTCAGACACTTAACGGCATCAACGATTACAGTTGAGGACATGAGGCGTTTGGATGAGGAGATCCCTGTTATTCTATGCAAACTTGAGCGGATTTTTCCACCCAGCTTCTTCGACTCGATGGAGCACTTACCCGTACACTTAGCGTATGAAGCCTCAATTGTTGGTCCCGTACAGTATCGATGGATGTACCCTTTTGAGAGGTAATTCTATACCATTTTTTAAATCGACTTTTAAGATCAATACTGAATAAATTTTCTAACACAAGAATGTTTTAGGTATTTGCACAATTTAAAGCTCAATATTGGAAATGCGGCCCACATCGAAGCATCAATTGTTAATGCATACCTTACTGAAGAGGTTGGAGCATTTTGTTCTTACTACTTCGGCGATCAAGTTCAAACCAGAATCAGAAATGTGCCTCGCAACTACGATGGTCGTGGAGTAGACCATCCCCTTCGTGATGTTGAAGGTATGTTATCTGTATTTTTGCATCCGGGTCGACCAATGTGTAAGGGCACCAAACGACCGTTCAGGGGCAGTATTGAAGAGGAAACAATACATTCATATATTTTGATGAATTGTCCTGAAGTCCAACCGTATATAGAGTAAGTAATTTAATTTTATAGTTGAGTTTTTTACAATATGTATACTGTTGATATCTGAAAAGTAATTAATTTCTTTTTTCTGATATATAAGCATGTTCTGTGAGTATAAGCGTCAAGTAGAACCAGACATCACAGATGCAACAGTTTTTCAATCCATCCGCAATGATTTTATGTTTTGGTTCCAACGTTACGTGAGTACCACATAATTATATGATTTTTACCATATAACAAATATGTTATTATTTTTATACATGATAATTTAATATTTACAGGACAAAATGGTCTACTTAATAACAACCCACATCTTGAAGCTCTGAGCAAAAGACCACTACGTAGTGTGGTATCATACCACGGATATTACGCAAATGGATACAAATTTCATACTGAAGCGTATGCTTCAACGAAATCGACTACAAACAGTGGTGTTTGCGTTATCGGTGCAAACTACAACGAAGAACCCATCGATTACTATGGAGTGCTGCAAGAAGTAGTTGAAATAGAATATCCGGGTTGGCCGAGCAGGACGATAGTGTTGTTCTTGTGTGAATGGTATGATCCAGGGAACCAAGGAACAAGAGTCGACAAAAACTACAAGATTGTTGATATCAACACCGGAAAGAAGTTTTCGGCGGCATACGATCCTTATATTTTTGCAACGCAAGCATCTCAGGTATATTATTGCAAATACCCCGGATCAAGTAGGCCCAACTTGAGGACAGTTTGCAAAGTAAAGGCAAGATCACTGGTTGAAGTTTCTAATCCGTCAAACAAAGACGGTGTAGAACCAACAGATCCATTTCAAACAGAGATACAAGAGGCTCAAACAGAGGTTGATCAAGCAGGTGTGAATATTTTTGTCGACTTACTTGCTGCAAATCCAGAAATGATAATGATTGAAAGTGATCATGAGGGTGATGGACAAGAGCGCGGTGGGGAGGAAGAAGAAGAGGAAGAGGAAGAGGAAGAGGAAGAGGAAGAGGAAGAGGAAGAGGAAGAGGAAGAGAAAGAGGATGAAGATGAGGAAGAGGATGAAGATGACGATGAGGATGACGAGGAAGAAGACGACGATTAGAATTACTAAATTATTGTATATATAACAAGTGAAAAACGAAAATGAATTAATTTGGTGAATTATGAAAAAAAAAACGAGTCAATTTGGATACATACACAATTAATTGCGTACAAATGAACGAATTATAAATTTAAGCGGGAGTCGAAATAAATAAATTTACAGAAATAATAAAAATTAAATGGCCCCAATATTTATAAAAACAAGTTAGAAACGAAAATGAATTAATTTGGTGAATTGTAGAAAAAAAAATGAGTCAATTTAGATACATACACAATTAATTGCGTACAAATGAACGAATTATAAATTTAAGCGGGAGTCGAAATAAATAAATTTACAGAAATAATAAAAATTAAATGGCCCCAATATTTATAAAAACAAGTTAGAAACAAAAATGAATTAATTTGGTGAATTGCAGAAAAAAAAAATGAGTCAATTTGGATACATACACAATTAATTGCGTACAAATGAACGAATTATAAATTTAAGCGGGAGTCGAAATAAATAGTTTTACAGAAATAATAAAAATTAAATGGCCCCAATATTTATAAAAACAAGTTAGAAACGAAAATGAATTAATTTGGTGAATTGTAGAAAAAAAAACGAGTCAATTTGGATACATATACAATTAATTGCGTACAAATGAACGAATTATAAATTTAAGCGGGAGTCGAAATAAATAATTTTACAAAATAAAAAAAATAGTTGGGCAAAATATTTTAATAAACAACTTAGATACGAAAAGAAATTAATTTGGTGAATTATAAAAAAATGACTTAATTTGAATACATATACAATTAATTGCATAAAAATAAACGAAAGTAGCTTGTGCCCTAGTGGCGCGCGCCCCCTCCTCTTGCACAAGAGGTCCCGTGTTCGATTCCCCTTGGACACAAAAAATGGATTAATTGTTCAAGGCCTAATAAGACTAATATAGAAGGTGGACCGCATATAAAAAGAGATGGGTCGGTTGGCCCAGTGGTCCGCGCCCGCCCCGGCCGCCTCGGGTGCCCGGGCTCGAACCACGCGAGCCACTTTTTTTTTTGTATAGGCTAGGTAATTTGCGACGGCCAAATTCCGTCGCAAATATTGAATTTTGCGACGGAAAACAACTCGTCGCAAATTATAACAGAAAAAAATAAAAAAATATATATAAACATTTGCGACGGAATGTGGCCGTCGCAAATGTTGTTGACCCGAACGGGTCTGACCCGAAATATTTGCGACGGAATACTGTCCGTCGCAAATTCTGTGTGACCCGGCCGGGTCTGACCCGCCGATTTTGCGACGGATTTGTCCGTCGTTAATTTGCGACGGAAGTCGAAATCCGTCGCAAAAATTAGCTACGGCTGTTTTAGGGACGGATACGTGTCCGTCGCAGATACCGTCGCAAAACACTGTTTGCGACGGATTTTCCGTCGCTAATTCTATCGCAAAACAGTGTTTTTTTGTAGTGGATATAGATAAAGATCAAAAGTGTGAGTTAAACCTAGGGGTGTGCAAAATACGGTCTAAACCGAATAAACCGACCAAACCAAATCGAAATATAAATTTTGGTTCGGTTTTCGGTTTATGATTCGGTTTACGGTTTTGTAATTTGAATTTTTTTTTATTTCGGTTCGGTTTACGGTTTGTACGATTTAAAAACCATATAGACCGAACTGAACCGAAATATTTTTAATAATAATAATAATAATATATTATATATATATATATTAATATTCACTAAATAAATATTTAATAATAATATTAATATTTGATCATTTAGATTCACTCATAAAAGACTTAAGTTGATTTGTGTTTTGCATAAAATATTTGAGGAGTGGTGTTTTGTGTTGATTATATTTTTCAAATTGTTGCTTAGCTTTTGAAAACTATTATGTTGATGTCTTTATTGGATTATGTAGTAGGGTTATTGATTAATCTTAGCTTAAATTAGTATTTAAATGTTGACATGTTGCAAATAATTAAATGAAACATGTGTATTGATGCTAAAAAAAAAATTAAACTAATTAAAAAAAAAAGTGTAAAAAATTTCGGTTTGTACGGCTTGGGACCAAACCGAACCGAAATATTTCGGTTTGGGACCGAACGGTTTTTTTAAATATGGTTCGATTTTTGGTTTATAAAAAAAATATCGGTTTGGTGTTCGGTTTGACTAATACGGTTCGGTTCGGTGACCGAACCGACCGTTGCACATCCCTAGTTAAACCCATCTAACAACCTTTTACAGTATAGAGTCCCATGTGAGAGGAAACATATGCTCTCCAGTTATTTCTGTAATTTTTTTTTATAAATTTAGAGCAGAATAAACACTTAAAAAGATATATTTTATAGTCATTTTCCTAATGCGATTTCTTTATAAAATGAGTCGATAGAGTGAAAGGAGTACTCCATTAAACTTATAAACTAGTCACAACCCTATCAATATTTTAATGTGGAATAATTCACAAATGAAATATTAACAAAATAATCTCTATTTTTTCATTAGTTTATTATTATTTTTTTAATTTATGATGAATTTGCATAAAGTAAATAGAGATGATTTGTTTTCCAAATACACAAGGCAAATGGTACCAAAGGTAGAGCCGTCAACATCCCTGCTGAGTCGCCTTTTTCATATTAATAATTGTTTACATTTTAAAAAGAAAACGGCGGTTTTACATGGTCATATAATTAAATCATTCATATTTAAACATATGACGTCTAGATATGTATTGATAATATTAAGCTACGTGATCAATATGGTTTCTGACTGTTAATTAGTAATTAAAATAAAATAAAATATGCAATTATGCAACTGCAATGTTATTCCTAATGACAATACTACCCTCCGCATTAAGATTCTTTTTTAATCACATGTCATTTTCCAATAAGATTAGTGAATGCTCATTTTCTTAAAAGACGATTCTGTGCAAATTACCATCATTAGTCATGAGCTCAGGTAATTATATCATCCAAGCATGTCAAACATCATGACTACATTGCTAATTAATTAATTACGAGTGATATTTCGCACTATAAATTATCCAACTCAATAATTTATTCCTTCACCCTTTAATGATACATGAGGATAGGTATATAAACCATCAAAGTTTGTTTTTTATTTATGGGCAAAATTGTGATTCGAGTCCATAACTATTTGAGTTATAACACTTTGTTAAGGTTCGATCTTATTACAAATAATTCTAATTATCATCCATAAGTTTATACTCTCTCCATACCCATTGAGATATGAAATAATTTTTCTCATTTAAAAGTCTGAACTTATAGAAGATGAAATACGTAATTAATCTATTTATACAATTTTCTAATATTCCTCTTTATTTGTGAGTTAGGTTGTTTTTTGTCAATTCTACTTTTGTGTGTCCTAAATGATGGAGAAATTAGTTTTATAACCAACTAATTGAATATTTAATTAGCTTGAAACTAATTAAATTAATATTCAATTGGTAATTAATATGGATTGTATAGCCCTATTGGTTACATGATGGCTCTAACTTTAATTTCGAAAAATTAAATGGTCTAAGATCGATTTACTTGTGGAGTAAATAATTGCAATGTATTTAAATTCTCAAAAGTATATTTCGGTGAATGAGAAATTAAATAATGATAGTTGGGATAAAAAGATATGTTAACTAGATGTAGTGAAATGTGAATAATTTAATTGACTTTGGGTTAACTTGGACCTTGGGCCTTGGGCTTGGGCTTGGGGGCATACAGTACCCAACCCAAAATCCAAAGTGTCCAGATTCATCAAATGAATCATATTTGAGTCATCCAACCATTAATTGAAATAATCAAATCCCTGATTTAAGAGATTACACATTTCCCATATATTTGCGGCAATGATAGGTGTTGATCGAACTTAGACAGTAGAATGCGCATAATCGTCAGTGAGTTGACAATTAAACCCGTAGTCAAGTTGCTTTTCTATACATGGTTTGGATGGGGCATAGAATTAGGACATGCATTTTAGGGGATTAAAAAAACTCTCTGCATCCTGCATTTTCATATTAGAAGTGCTATCCGTCTTCGCTCTACTTTTTAGTTCACTGAAGCCATTTATCATGTGGTGCTACACCTAAATAGACGTGAGTCGTTTTTTTTTTTTAAATGTTATGTCATTTCCAACAACACATAGTTGAGACGTATTTGTTTGCGGGCAAAGAGCTATCCCTTGAGTTGACTCAATCTTTTGTAAGTGGATGAAGATCCAATACTTGCGTTCGTGCATCAAGAGAGTGTATTTCAGTACTTGCATTTATGTATCAAGTGGGTGCAATCTAATTCTTGCGTTCGTGACTAGAAGTGGGTGTATTCAAGAAAAAAAATTATTAAATTTTCTTTTATTTATTTTCTACTAAATTGTTAGATACAACTTGTGATGCCAACACTAAATTATAGTCATGTTTACACTCACTCGCGAAGGAATTTGACTCTGATTCAACGAATGCTAACAAACTCAAGAAGCAAAGGGATAAGCTCTATTACTCTAGAAGATACCTAGAGAGAAAATGATACCCTCTCCATCCAATATGAGTTATGTTGCATGGGTGCGGAGGTGCAAGTGCAGTGGTGACATTGTTGCTAGCCTAAAATCGGGGCTAGAGATTATAAGAGAATGTGGTAGGAATTAGGCTAAAACATCAAATGAAGATGCATTAATGGAACATTGAATGCAAGATGAGAGATATGAATGCTCATCATTGTGTGTTAATGATTCTCCAATGAATGCAAGGAAGTTATAAAGAAGAGAGGACTTGCTAGGGGTTTATGCCCTGGACTTAATGTGTGTGTGTTTTGAATTGATGAAACTTGTGTTTTTTGTACATGGGTTTGCCTATTTATAGGGTTTACATAGAGGGGTAAAGAGGTCATTTCCGACCTCGGTGGGGAACCATAACATTAAATGTCTGATATTCCCTGATTCAGCGCGGACGCCCATCTGTCCTTCGTTGCAGACACCGAGCCAATTTGTTTTTGCCACGTGGCTCTATGGGGAGATCTTCTGAACATTTTTCTTATCTGTGGTAAATATTCTTCTCGTCCTTGTGTACGGGGCGACTCTTTGCCTTATTTGGGTCAATTTTGTTTGATTTTATCACGTGCTCATAGAATCTTTACCAGCCTTGAGGTAGAAGAAACCCAAAATGGGATCGGGCTTTGGTCTTTATAGGAGAAAACCGACCTCTCTGGTTGGTGAGAGGTCGGGTGTGAATGCTTCAAGGCCGAGCCGACCTCGAGGGCAGGCGAGAGGTCGGCCGTGTGCATTTTGGCGATCGAGCCGACCTCTAATGTTGAAAAGAGGTCGGTTGTGGGAGTTTAAAGTCTATGCTGGCCTCTACGACCTTCATTGAGGTCGGAGCGGTCCGAGAGCCCCAAAAGGGCTTCCATGAATATGACCGAGGTCGACCATTGTGTTGTTATGGCTTTCACCTACCTCGTTTACCTTTCAAGAGGTCGGTTAATGACCCTCGAGAGCTCTTCTAATGATTATCTTTAAATTCGAAATTATTATGGTCACCACAATTGTCCCCCAGTTTAACTCTCATGGATGGTGAGGGGTGAACTGGATTCTTGAAGTATGAGGTCGGTTCGACCTCTTCGTGGATAGTTAGAGGTCGGGATCTAGAAGCTTCTGTGTATGTGGTAGTGAAAGGATGTGCACGGTTATCCGTGCCTGAAAAGAAGTGCACGTACTCCAAGCGTCGCCTATAAATTGCATATAGGAGTCGTGAGTCCGAATTTTTGCATTTAGGCCCCCGCTTCTTGAATAAATTATTTGCATTTTTTGCCCTAGACTCATGCCTATAAATAGGGGAATTTTGCCTCATTTTGAACTTTCCACACTTAGGCTCTTTAATTCCTTTGAAAGTTTTAGAATTCCGGCGTAAGTTTTAAAATGTGAGAGGAGAGGAGGGATGTGATTACATAAAATTATGAAGTTTTGATGGGGTATAATGAGCAGCTAGAGATACGCATAGAATTATTTTTTGAAGAAAGAGTCATGTGTGAGAGATCTCATATGTGAAATAAGTCATTTGTGAAGCAACTTTTCTATAAAATTAGTCTACCACTAATACCTTATAATTATGCAAGTTTAGTAGAATAATTAGTACACTTTAATTTAGCAAATTATCAAAACAAGTTTCACGATGAAACATGTTTACGCAATACTTTGTCATTTCGAATATATCAATTTTTGTGTGAATGTTTCTTCATGGTTGAGAAGTTTAGGAAAGAATTTTGAAACCAATTCTTTTCAAGAAAAGTGTGAAGATAAAATGGCAACGGAGGAATTAGAACGACTCACTATTTTATCTTCTACTTTATAATAGTCAATATACACCACATATTAAAAATAATAAAATAAAATATCAATAAAAATAGGATATTGTCAACGGGGCGGGTGGGGAGGGGATGGGGGGCCATTCCCCATCCCCGTCCTCGCGAAATCAGGAACTCCCCGTCACCGTGAACTAAACGGGAAAATTTTCCCCTCCATCCCCGTCCCCGTGGGAATTCCTCATTCCCCACCTAATTTTTTTATTTAAGTTAAAAATTATATAAAGTAATATATCTAAAATAAAAATATAAATCACACACAACAATTAGTTTAAGGTGGTATTAAAAAATAACTAATTTAAGCAAGTTGAAAATTTTCTAATTATAATATTTTTAGTTAACATATATATTAAAGTGAAAATTATATAATTTGAAACTAACAACACAATATTAAATAAAATATAGATGTAATTTTGAATGAATAATCAAATTGAGAAGAAAATTATGAAATACCTATTTGCAATTATTTTCTAAATTTACCTAATATATATATATATATATATATATATATATATATATTAATTATTAAATAAAATTCATGTCCCCGCAGTAAACTGGGTAGGGATTCCCTATCCCCATCCCCACCCCTTTCCCGCATACAGAGTAAAAAAAATCAGTTCACGTCCCCATTTTCTTTTTTTGTGGGGATTTAGCCCCGTTTGGAACGGATATCCGAGGAGACGGGTTTTCGGGTCCCGTTGCCAAGGCTATAGGATAGGGGATCATTCCCATTATTCTGTTGATGTAAAAGTCATAGTAATGTCTTAACTACTAGTCTACCAGTAGTACATCCTAAATTTTGAACATTATGAATAAAAGGACGCATCGATTCATTTTCAAATGTAACATGCAGAAAGCTGCCAAGTGTTTTATTTTAAAATTTATTTTATGTTATTAAAAAAAAATCATCATTTAATTTTTTTAACGCAAAATTTGTCAATTTATTTACAATTTTTGACATCTTTATTGTGTACGTGACTGGAAAAAAATCAGATTTAAAATGTTAAGATGTCTTTTACATGAATTAAAATTAACTAATTACGTTGAATATTTTAATATTTGCATTAAATTTAATTTTTTTGAAAGATTTTAATTTACAATATAGGAAAATCAGATCGATAATACAAATAAAATACTCTTCAAATTTATTTATTTTGAATTTATGTGATCATATAGTTATTGTAAACCTGAACTTTACGCCAAACCTTTAATATAATTACACATAAATTTTTATGTATTCTTAAGATAACAAATAAGATATATAACCTTATGTGCCATTTTATAATTTAAAAAAAAAGGTTGAGTAGGTTTCATATGAAAATGCTTAATAATAAATTTATCATGAAATTATTTTAAAATATTATTTATTCAGAGTATTAAAAATTTCATTAGGATACATATTTCAATTGGGGTATCATATTTCATTAAATATTCAAAATTTTATTATGTATTCAAAATTGGGGTCAGTTGTATCATATCTCAATTGTTACTTATATATTCTACCTCAAATTTGTATAATCTTGATGCTACTTTTAATATTCTAAGTCAAATATTTAAGGGTGAATCACGTGTGCATTCAAGTGCATATCATACACTTAAATTTTGAGTTTAATTTTAAATTAATTTTAACTTTTTAAAGCCTAATTTATTTAATGAGCTTTGAAAAGTCAAAATTAATTGAAATTGAACTCATAATTCAAGATGCATACAAGAATTTGTGAATATTTAATACTTTAAACAAAATTATGATAAACTTATCATAAACAATTTTTACATAAAACTTTGTCAAAAAGAATAATTGCAGATAGAAGTACAATATTTAATTTCGTAAATTGCAAGTTTAAAATTTGAAGTTTTGATGATTTTTTCATTTCTTTTTTCAATTCAAACTAATACTAGACAAATTCGCTTCTATCCAAAAATAACTAATTATTCTTTTATCATATGAATCAATCCAAACGTATTGACACTATTTATATTGGTTGTTTAGATGACTCCCTATTTTCGAGTTTGAGAAAAAAGGGGAAGAAAAACATTTCTTTACAAGGAAAACATGTAATGATGATGTACCATTAAATGAAGTAGCCATTATTCATAAATTCATCTTTTTGGAATTTCTCAATGAGAACTGAGTACCTCTTTATTCATAGGTTTGCATATATTCACAAACACATTATAGTTGCAGCATCATTGCAGTATATTTATTATTTCCTGTCCAACTCCAACAAACTGTCACATTAGCAACCCAAGTACTCTGGCCAACCCCAAAAATTAAAAAATCCACTAAAAAAAAAAAATTGAAATTATATGTAGTAATCTCTAGTCATTGTCCAAATTAATGAGGGTAATATTGTCAGACAAGGAGAACCATGATGGGTCAATAGATTGTCAAGACTCAAGAATTTGTTGCTGCCTATTAATTGCAACCCCCACCACCCTTCTTCCATATACTCCTATATAAAGTTGTTTATCCCTATTCTTTTATTCCTACTTGTTTTCACTTTATATTTCCAATAAAAAATACTCCCTCCGTCCCGGAACTTATTTCATATGTGGGGTTGACACAATATTTAAGAAAAGTGAAGTGTGTGAGTGTAAAATTAAATAATAAAAAAGTGTTTTATTGACTTTTGTGTGTGTAATTTATTTCCATTTTTGGAGTGTGAAATAAGAGGTGGGACACCCAAAAATGGAAAACGTGAAATAAGAACCGGGACGGAGGGAGTATTGTAATAACTATGCACGGTTAGGATGAGGTGGATAACTAATACTATCTCTGTCCCATGATTATTTACACACTTTTTTTTTTGTCCGTCCCAAAATTATTTGCACACTCTTAAAAAGAAAATATTAATTTGCGTGCACATTCATAATAATATACACATATTTATCCATATGCCATTAATTTACCCAAAAAATTATTTTTTCTTAAAATGTATGCTGTTTTAAATGTGCAAATAATACCGGGACCGGGGTAGTATAATAATTCCACTAATAAATGAATGAGTTATAAGTGAATGATTTTTTTTAAGGAAACATAAATGATCATCTTGTATTAAAAGGATTTAGTGAATGTAGAACTATAAATTTGGTTTATGTCAATGGCGTTCTATTTGGAATCACAAACGCGTTGTATTGTGACATATCTAATCAAATTAATGGCCAAAATTGAATTTAGCATTTAGGACATGAATGTACATACACACTATACAATCTTTTATAGGGATAAAAAGGAAAATGCCCATTCTTATAATATTAAAAGATTTTTGTCCACAATCTTTTTTAGAAAAAATTTATACCCATTTTGATAAAAAAAAAAAAAATACATACACATCCTTAATAACAAAAATTCTACCCCACCCCCAATTAATTCTTAAAAAGAAAAGAATTTACATCTTTCTTAAAGTGGACAAATTTTTTTATTATTTTTAGTGATGGACAAAAAACTTTTTATTTTATTAGGGTGGACATTTTTACCCTTTTACACTTTTTTATAGTAATAATTTTGTTTTTCTATAGGAAAGGTGGTAGAACTAGGCTCAATCTAATCTCATGAGTTTGTAAATGACGTTACTATCAACGAGTAACATTTGTGTGGATCAGTTGCCCTTTATAATTGATTTTGCAGTAATATTATTTAGTATTATTGACTATTTTGGTGAATTTTTAGCATGATGTGTTTCTAAGAGTAACACTTGTGTAAATCATTTGCATTGTGTAATTAGTTTTGGAGTAATATTATTTAGTAAAACGAGTAAAACCATTCAACTGGTGTATATGGTTCAACTGATTTTTGAGTAATATAATTCATCTAAACGAGCAATACTATTAAGTGAAAGAGTAATATAATTCAAAATGAGCATAATGTAAATGATGTATACAAGAATTTGTGAATTATATTGGCGAGGTTGATATTATGAGATACATGAAGTATACCTACAGCGGATAAACTATTTCAGGAGTCACATTTAAGGTTGATTATGCAACAAGTTTGATATGCTCTTTGCCAAATTTAGAAGGACGGGAATGCAGTTTTTGACACATGCCATCAAATGAAGAATTATGGTTGAAATGATGCGTTGCACAAAACACATTTGCTTATTGATAAAATTAACTTATATAACAATTAAATGGACAATGAAATGAATGCAAAAATTCTATCAATTTTCATCATGAAATGGAATTTAAATGTATGATGACCTAGTTTAGTGTTTATAGTCGTCATCTTAGAAAATCTATCTTTTGCAGTGACGATGGAGAAGTCAAGAGGCACCACATTGGGCTGTCTCGTCGAGTTTTAGTTCCCTTGATAATGTCTATATATCGCATCATCTGGCTGGAATAATAGATCGAATTGGTAGTTTTGCTTTTATCTTCTACGTTTTGCTTTTACCTGACAATTCAGATCCCATGAAAAATGGTAAAGACGGAAATGCAAAATATGGAATTGGTGCGGCTAAGAGTCAACAAAAAAAATTAATAATGACGTATTGTTTTGCTAAGCGTCTAATTTCTTTTAATCCTTATTAGAGGTCGAACCTCACATCCTTGTCGATAACTCTTGATTTTATATTGCTTAAATTATAAAATTTATTTAAAAACTAAAATTACCTAAGCCAGCCTTGTGTATTTCCAAAGTAATTTAGCACGATATATATGAGCACACACATGCGAGTCGCATGACCTGGCTGCGAACATGTTCTCCTTGTAAATTGTGTTCCTCTTTAATTCTATTTTGTTATGGAGTGTTAACCACGCCAAATTTACTATTTTAACCTCACCAGTCAACGTCGATACCCACGGTCAGACTCTCTCTCATCTTCAGCCTAGAGAGAGAGAGAGAGACAGTCAGTGAGGAATATAATATTCTGAGAAAGAGAGAGAAACAAGATACAGAAAAAGATAGATCGATGATACACACACAAAAAATAAAGTAACAAGAAAAGAGTAGAAAAGGTGTCGACTTTCGAGTAGAAAGAGAGAGAGAGAGAGAGGAATAGGGGGAAGAAAAATTGAAAGGCTAGAGAGAGAAAGAGGTGGAAACGAAGCCTGCAAAAGGTGGTTTTTGAGAAGAAAAAGAGGAGAGGTGAGAGAAAAAGCTGTATGTATATGCTATATAGAGAGAGAAAACGTGTATTTGTATGTGTGTCTGGGCGGTGTAGTGTGTAAAAGGGGGCAATTAAAAGTGAAATCGCAGCATTTGGTCTGCGAAAATCTCAACATCCTTTCCTTTTCCAAAGCTCCCCTTGTCTCCCCCACTTTCTCTCTCTACCCTCGCCGGAAATTCCTCTCCGGCGCCGCCAATCGCCGGCCCTTTTTGTCTAAAGCGACGAACCTTTTGAGGTTTTCTTTCGCAAATAATTCCTCTTGCTCAGGTGGGGAGGAATCTACAAGAAAGGTGCATGCGATCAATTGTGAGGGTGAAGGGTTTGATTGACTTTTTTTGTCGTCGAGGGGTGGCCGTCCTTTGCCTGAATATTCTCCGGCGAGATGAGATTCCGGTGATTATCTCCGGCCATATTTGAGCTGGACTCTTCCCGGGGGGAGATAGATATTATAGCACCGAAATGAAGACGACGTCGTCCTCCGGCGCCGGAGCTCCGTCGGCTAACGGCTGTGCGGCCGCCGTTGAAGGTCCATCCCTCTACCCCCTTCATTCCCCCCACTTAATTTGTGCTCCGCCATTGTTGAACACCCTTGAATTTCAGAACTATTAATGTCTTCCACTTTTTTTTCCCAATAAATATTAAAGATTTTTCTTAATTCACAAATCCCAACAAAAATTACTGAAGCCCTTTTCTTCAATTTTGTTTAGGAAAGAATTTTCAGCTTCTGATTTTGTTTTTTTGTTGAAAGGAATTGCAGTAGTGGAGAAGAAGAGCATAAACAGTGAGCTATGGCAAGCGTGCGCCGGTCCTCTGGTTAATCTGCCGGCAGCTGGGACCCACGTCGTTTACTTCCCACAAGGCCACAGTGAACAGGTCTCTCTCTCTCTCTCTATCTCTATCTCTATCTCTATCTCTACTGGTGTTTTACGGCGTACATTCTGAATTTACTGTTGACAAATGCTAACGTGCGCGGGTGTGGTTCCATGTGGTATCGTTCACCCCACCCCACCCCCTCGTGACAGTGTGCAGCATAATTTGATCACATGCAGGGATTCCATGATTTGCATCATAATTAATTTAATTCAATTTATTAAATAAATAAATAAATGATTGTGTGTTTTTATATGGGTGTTTGTCGATGATTGCTATCGTGAGCTGGTGTTTGGAATAATTAAAGGGTGTATGAGATTTTTAGAATATTAGTTGGGTAAACGGAAATGGGTTAATAGAGGTGAAAGAGTAGACAATATATGGTGGACCATGCTAACGTGCGCAGTTATGGTTGGTGGATGTTATCTTTTTTCTTTTCTTTTCTTTTTGGGATGATACCTTTATGTCAATTTTTCCACACCTTGGTAATTATCAGCTGTAACGTGTTTAAGCCACACGTGACATATTTAACTCGTAGATACTCGTATTTTATCTCGTTTAAATATTATTTCATTCTACATAAGCTTAATTTTGATATCCATATATAAAGCTTCATTTTCTTTTTAAAATGGAAATATTTTAATTTGAAAAATACGGAATACCCGCTAGTTTATTTTTACCGATAAAAAAACACTAATTATAGGGTGCATCTGAACACAATTAATAATTTTTCAGTGTAAATAAATAATTTTTTTGAGTAAAACAACTAATACTTTTTAATAAAACAGCTAACATCATTTAAAAATACATTTGAATTGCACGGTACACATGCAGTATACAAGTTTTTTGTCCTGGTTTGTAATTATATGAAATACTAATTCATTGATTTATAGAAAATTAGTATAAAAAACACATAATTTTTTTTAAGTTTTTCAACTCAAAAAAATAAATAAATGAGTTGGATGAACAAACCTTGAAATACATAGGAAACCAATGTCTAATCTTTAATTAGTATCGCCTAAATGACATAAGTATAGTGTCTTCTTCTTCAAAGTTGACAATTACTAGAAAAATAATGGAGCTATCTAGCTTTTTTTTAGCATGGGTTGTGATTTTTTTAAAATCTATATTTGTTGACAAAATTAGTTGTTTCCATTTCAGGTTGCTGCATCTATGAAAAGGGACGTTGATGCTCAAATCCCGAACTACACAAATCTTCCATCGAAACTACTATGTCTCCTTCACAACGTCACACTGCATGTAAAACGGCGCCCATCTCATGTTATAGCGTCATCTTTTATTGTCATTACTTTTTCGGAATGTGAATAATGATTGCAGTTGTTTTTATTATTATAGGCTGATCCAGAAACAGACGAAGTATACGCACAAATGACTTTACAACCAGTTCCTTCTGTATGTTTCTGCCACGATGGAAAACTACTTAAAGAAAGTTTTTATGCTTGCATTTATTCGGTTGGCTAATAAGTCATTGTTCCGCAGTTTGACAAGGATGCTTTATTGAGGTCAGATCTTTCGATGAAAGCAAATAAACCTCAAACAGAATTTTTCTGTAAGACCTTAACTGCAAGTGATACTAGCACTCATGGTGGGTTTTCTGTTCCTCGTCGTGCTGCAGAGAAGATTTTCCCTCCTCTGGTTAGAAGATTTTTTGTTGGAAATTTGCTCGTTTAGTCTTGTATTCTTGTATCTTGTGTCTTGAAACGGCCATCTCATTTCAGGACTTTACAATGCAACCGCCAGCGCAACAGATTGTAGCGAAGGATCTACACGATAATGTTTGGACATTTCGCCATATTTATAGGGGTGAGCTTATCCATTACTTTTAAGAGGAGTTTGTCTTGTGTAAAATAGTTTTACCATACAATTAGTTCACAACTCTCACTTTATAGTATAACAACTAATACATTTTAATGCAACAACTAATACTAGACACAAAATGCAAACTGGTTGCATGGTGAAATTGGTTTATTTAAGATTTTGCCCTTTATGAATTCTTTTAAACTTGTTTTGTTGTTTATTCCCGATCTAACTCTTGAAACTTGATCGTTCAATATAGGACAACCAAAGCGCCACCTGCTTACGACCGGGTGGAGCCTTTTCGTAAGTGGGAAGAGGTTGTTTGCGGGAGATTCTGTGTTATTCATCAGGTAATAATGCAAGTTTTCAGACATTTTGCTCGTCTACCTAGGTTATTGTTTTTGATCAGCTATCTTACACATGATAATCATTCTTAAAATAGGGATGAAAAGCAGCAGCTTCTTTTGGGCATAAGACGAGCTAACAGACAACCGACCAATTTATCATCGTCAGTGTTGTCAAGCGATAGCATGCACATTGGAATTTTAGCGGCGGCTGCCCATGCTGCTGCTAACAACAGCCCCTTCACTGTATTTTACAATCCTAGGTAAGTTATAGTTACTCCCTCCGTCCCGCTATTATGTTCCCCTTTTGCCATTTTGGTCCGTCCCACTATAAACTTCCCATACCTTATTTGGAAATCAAATAATAATATTATATTCATCTACTTTATTCACATCCACTTATTTAACCACATTCCACTTTATTCTCTTCTCTCTCCATCACATCACTTGTACTATATCTATATTTTGTGCCCAAAAGTAAGGGGAACGTAGTAGCGGGACGGAGGGAGTATTATTTTAGATTGTTCTTATTCAAAAATCACTCTTTTGTGCTTACGATTTGGCTGAAACCGAGCAGGGCAAGTCCATCAGAATTCGTCATCCCATTGGCCAAGTATTATAAAGCGGTTTGTAGCAACCAGATATCTCTTGGTATGCGTTTCCGCATGATGTTTGAAACCGAAGAATCGGGGACAAGAAGGTAATATAACTTTCTGTTGGATCAACATATCTAGCTTATGATTTACTTTACTTAGTTTTCCAAGTATATTCCTGGCAAATATCTATTTTACCAACTTTTCGTAGTTCTAGATGAATCATACGTCATCTCTGTATTAATTAATTGTAAGTTTGCATGCATGATACAGATATATGGGTACAATAACGGGAATCAGCGACCTGGACCCCGCAAGATGGAAGAACTCGCAGTGGCGCAACTTGCAAGTAAGATCATGAATTCTGCGTCGTATTATTCAAAATTTTAAGGATATATGTTGAATGCTGATTCTTGAATGCAGGTTGGGTGGGACGAGTCGACTGCTGGTGAAAAGCGTAGTCGTGTCTCTATATGGGAGATCGAACCTGTAACTGCTCCGTTTTTCATCTGCCCCACCCCTCCTTTCTTCCGTCCCAAGCGCCCAAGACAACCTGGAATGCCAGGTATTAATAAACTCCATTTCACTTGATTGATCCCATTTGGGAGACTCTCTCTCTCTCATCATAGTTGTGTTTCTTGTTGCAGATGACGACTCATCTGATCTAGACAACATGTTCCGACGTACAATGCCCTGGATTGGGGATGACTTTGGTCTGAAAGACCAACAAGCACTCCCAGGGCTCAGTTTAGTCCAGTGGATGAACATGCAGCAACAAAACCCGTCCATGTCTCCCTCGATGCAATCCAATTATATGACTTCTTTGTCGGGTTCGATGCTCGGCGGTCAATTAGGCTTGCCTCCTACTCAAATTCCTCAGCTAAACAACATGCAGTTCAATTCCCCGAGACAACCCATACAACAACTTGATCAATTTCAAAAGCTGCCACCTTCATCATTGAACCCGTTAGGCTCGATTATACAGCCCCAGCAGCAGTTGACTGATATTTCTCAACCTAGACAAAACTTATTAGCTCAAACTCCACCGAGCTCCCAAGTTCAGTCTCAGATGTTGCCTTCTCAGAGCCCGATTCACCAGCAGCAGTCTCTTCTGAATCATCAGTTTCAAAGGAATCTGTCGCAAAATCTTCCTCAGCAACAGCAGCAGGTCCTGACTCACTCTCAGCAGCAAAATTCAATGTCGTCCCATTCCCAGTCGTCTGATCATATCACCCAGTTGCACGTGCCCGAGAACCAAATGCAAATGCAATTTATACAGAAGATGCAACAGCAACAGCAACAGCAATCAATGTTAGCTCAGCAATCTTCGATTCAACCGACGAATGATGTTGTGCCAAACTTCTCTAAGTCTATGGCAACGACCCAAATGATGGAAATGTCTCAAACAGCATCCGGAATGATCCCCCAGCAGATGACGAGGAATAACAGCCAAACGAATCTCCGTTTCCCCCAACCACCTCAGCAACAAAAACAGCAATCTGGGATGCTGCCGGAATTACCTGGAAACGTGGGCCACCCGTTGAACCCTTTAACCAATCAGCTTTCAGCTGGTGCAGGGCAGTCTGCAGTTACCGATGATGTTCCATCTTGTTCGACTTCACCATCTGCAAATAACTGCCCACCAAATGGGATCCAATTGATAATGAATAGCAGAAACCACAGGATTGCAACAATAGGGGATGAGATAGCTCAGTCTTCTTCAATATCTTTATTGAATCCAAGTAATTTAGAGACTTTACAGCAAAAGGCCGACGGTAAACCTCCATTGAACACATTGAAAAGCCAGAACCAAGGTTTCTTTGCATCTCAAACCTACCCAAATGGTGGAACCCAGGTCGACTATTTGGATAGTTCGTCATCGGCAACGTCAGTTCTTTCACAGAATGAACTCCAGATTCCGCCGAGCAACAACTCCATGTCATTTCACTCTCAATCACTGTTGTTTAGAGATGCATGCCAGGATGGTGATGATCCGAGGAACAGTGTTCCATTCGAGGCTAATATTGACAATCAGTTAGTGATGTCCATGATGCCCGAGACGTTGATCACTAAAGATATGGTGGGATCGGATAAAGACTTTGCGACGAATGTCTCGTCTGGAGGAGGCATGCTTTCCAGCTTCGATAACCCCAAGGAAGCTCAACCTGAACTTTCGTCATCAATGGTTTCCCAATCATTTGGAGTTCCAGATATGACATTCAATTCCATTGATTCTACGATAAATGATGGAAACTTCATGAATAGAGGCGCATGGGCCCCACCACCTCAAATACCGAGGATGAGGACGTATACAAAGGTTGGTTGTTTGTTTGCATTTCAATGTGTATTTTTTTATGTATTTAGTTGTTCCATTAAAAAGTTACTAGTTTGTCAGTATAGCTGTTCCATTCAAAAGTATCACTTGTCATAATACTATAGTTGTGAATTAGTTGTACGATAAAAACTGTTTTATACAAGACTAACTCCTTGGCAAAATGTTTTCTTGAAGGTGTACAAGCGAGGAGCGGTTGGAAGATCAATCGACATGACTCGTTACGCAGGATACGACGAGCTTAAGCAAGATTTGGCTCGTAGATTCGGTATAGAAGGGCAACTTGAGGGCAGACAAAGAGTAGGCTGGAAACTCGTGTATGTTGATCACGAGAACGATGTCTTGCTAGTAGGCGATGATCCTTGGGAGTACGTCTTTACACACTAGACTCATTTTCTGTCATCAATATGATCGACATTCTTGATAAATCAATAATAATCATTTCTCAAATTTTACGTGCAGGGAATTCGTCAACTGTGTTCGTTGCATAAAAATCCTTTCTCCTCAAGAAGTCCAGCAAATGAGCTTGGCCGGAGACTTTGAGAACAATGTCCTTCCTAATCAAGCTTGTAGTAGCTCTGATAATGGAGCAAGTTAGTTGGATAAACTATTTAGAAGAATACTTCCCCGAAGTGCAAAAATCTTATCAACACAGCCTCGTGCAGCAGAAGAAGGTTCCAGGGCCCACGTGCCGATAATTAAGACAGGTAAAGAAGGGGTTATTAAGGTAGATTAGATTGGCAGATCTGGTCTGGTCTTTTTCCGGGCACGGGAGATCTGTCGTGTATTTTAGGGAAGGAGGGCATGTTAGAAATCTTTGGAGCAGGCTGCCTGTTTATCTGTAGAAAGAAAGAAAGAGGTTGAAATCTATATGCATGATATAGTTTCAAAGTGTATAGAGAGTGATAGATGTTTAGCTGATGATGAATTAAATAACTGACTCATTGTCTTTTTTATGATGTATGTGAGACATAATTTTGAAGTTTCTGTCATTTCTTTTAGTTGAAAACCAATTGTTCGTTCCCAGTGAAAAAAATAAAATCAATTGTTCATCTTATTTGGACGACGTATTAGCATAATTATATAGTTGTGTTTGAATGAAGTTATTTGGGATATGAATTTTAAAGGGGAAAATTGTTGTGGAGTACACAAACTACTAAAGTATTCTTTTAAAATACACGAGTAAAAAAGAATTCTTCTAAACTATATTGATCACTTACTAATGGTCTAATATACCCTTAATTCCCACAACTCATCCTTTCCTCGCAGCTCGCCCATCACGTCAATGTACACTTCTTTCAAATTTCGATCAACCTCTATACGAAATACTCCATCAACATTTTTCACTCTGCTTTCAATATACAAATCCTCTCTCACCCAAAAGAAACCCATGTTATATACGTTCATAATTTTCGAAGATTATGACCAATTTCCCCCAATTTAGCGAAGATTCGCCTTATTCCTGTTGTTCTCAATGTTAAATATGAGCTCGAGTCCAAATTGATCGTGGTTAATGACTCCTTCTCTTTTGCCAATTTTGCAAACCAGGTGAGTGGTACTTGGCCGAATCTTGATATTAGCAATTTCAAGTTTTGTTATTCGGTTGGTTATCTTATTAATTTTTTTTTTTTTGCGTCGGACTCTGATCTTAGAAACTTGATTATGTATTGTGAACTGAAGGGGGAGAAATTCGTAGATATTTGTTTAATTTTCGAAGAATGTCGTGCTAGTGGGAGTGTGCAATTTGATTCTTTAGATGATTCAATTCCCAGTTATGATGTATGTCCATCTTTAGAGAAGAAGTCTTTATTATCTCAGGATTGGGGGCATCTACTTGATGGTAAAGTTGGGATGATTTTTAAAGGTGGTCCTGATGAATTTAAACGTCAGTTTATTTTGTATTCTACTTCTAAATGTTTGAGTTTCAGTTTATTAGAAATGAGCTAAATTACGTAAATGTTGTTTGCAAAGAGGGTGCCACAACCAATTGTTTATGGTTTATAAAAGCAAAGGTTGATCGTATCACATGATCGTTTGTTGTATGGAAATTGAATCTTGTTCACAATTGTCATTCTAATATGCTTTGTAAAGAATATAAGAGGTTGACCCCTGCAGTTATTTCATCCTTCGTTGGTGATACGGTTAAGGCTAATCCCAATATGAATGGAATTGACCTCTTTAAAACTATAAAACAATTTTATGGTGTAGTTATTCCTTATTGGAAGGCTTGACACAACTTGTATTTTGCTAGGGTCCAAACTTATGCTAATTTTTTTTTAGTCATACTCTAATTTAGGGCCGTATTCCAAAGCTACTGTGCAACGAAATCCCGGTAGGGTGGTTGATTTGGAGAAAAATTGTTTAATTAATTGTTTTGAACGCATATTTTTGTTGCACTTAAGGCTTTCTATTGATGGTTTTGCAAGTTGTCATCCTATGTTATTCATCGATGGAACTTTCATGAAGGGACAAGCAAAAGACATATTGTTAGCTGCTATTGCTAAGGATGGAAACAATGGTAATATTTGCTAAACATTCATTTTTATAAAGTCTTAATGTTTAGTTTACCTTTTCATACTCTTAACTAACTCATATAATTCGATTTTCAGGATTGTTTCCAGTGGTTTTTGCTCTTGTTTCCGCAGAAAACACTGATAGTTGGTTATGGTTTCTTGAAAAACTTCGTTCCATTATCATACACGATAAAGAAGTGCTCTACTTATCCGATAGGAAAGTTGGTCTTTTGTCCGCATTCTCCAGTGTTTTTGACCAACCAGTCTATTTTTTTTGTACCACCTCGTTCTTAATCCAAAAGTCCAATTTTCTAGGGGTTTCTCTTCGAAACAAAGGTCAAAGTTGGTAATAACCTTCAGGGAGTGTGCTTATGCTCCCAATGTTCGTTTATTTGATGCTAAACTGGAAGAATTCTTACAACTTGGTGGGGACTTGCACGAGATTTTCTTTCTCAATTGCCATATGAAAGATGGGCAGTTTCTCATTCCCCACACTCCACCCGTTACAGTGAAATGACATCAAATGCAGCTGAATCATTTAATTCTTGGATTCGTCAATTCTGTGAGCTTCCTGGTATGCGTATGATAGATAGCATTATTTCGAACGTTGACCGTTTGTTTATAGAATGGAGATGCGAGAGTAAAGAATGGACAGATTTGCTGTGTCCTGTTAAGAAGCACACCTGGCTTGAATATGGTGAAATTAGCAATACATGGGTGGTCAAGGAGTGTTCATCAAATGGTCAGTTTAAAGAGGCCACCCCATCCATTATTGTTGATTTAACATTGTCGGTTTGCACTTGCTATCAGTGGCAAGTTACTGGGTTCCCATGTTGTCATGTCGTAGCAGTTATTCGTAAACGGAACTCATCGATTTTCCAACATATTGATGCTGAGTTTTTTTGTTGATAAATACATTCAATGCTACCTTCAAAACATCTATCTTGTACCACAAACAGAAATGCTAGAGGTTGCTCCACTTTGCGAAGAAGATGTTATTCTACCCCCTAATTTGAAGCGTCCAGTTGGTAGATCCAAGAAACAAAGAATACCGTCTAGCAAAGAGTCCATTAAAAGCAAAAAAAATATTGCGACCTTTATGAGAAGATGTCTCTCCACGATAGCCTTACGTGTTCATTGAATAATCATCCAGAAAATTGGTGATAATATAGGTACATATTTTTGTTTCATTGAGCATTCTAACTATATTTTTGTACTGCAGACAAACTGTGTTTACAAGATAATGTTCAATATAGCATTTGTTCTAATTAACATGCATATATGGTTCTATATATATTGTTCTAACATGCAGATTATTTCATTAATCATTCACTGCATGCATATACATATATATTAGCATTCTCCAGTTCCCTAATTAACACTAAGACTTAGCACTATTGTTCTAAGCATTCAGTGCCTGCATATTCATATATATTACCATAACAAATAACTTAGCACTATTGCAATGCAAATCTGTTGGGATATTTTCAGTTTTGATTAAGATCCCAAAGCCCCTGAAAAGATGAGTTGTCTTAGTTTGTCTTAGTCAGGCTAGTCTTGGTTAGGTTTTGTACTTAGTCGTTTTACACTTCACAGGTACTTAGTGAGAGGAGAACTCACTGATGACAATCAAGACTAAGAGCCTGAAGACGAAGAGCACCATCCTGAACTTATGGCAGTCTTCTAAGCTGGCTGAGTAAGTGTCAGTGATGAAGAGTATGACCCTAAAGTCATTACTAACTCATTCCTGAAGGGAACAGGTTAGCACTGAGTTTATGGGAAATACTTGGAGTAGAGCCAAGCAATGCAAAAGGAATGTTAGCGTCAGGACAAGACCGTTGTGCTCGAGATAAAAAGAACTTAATAAGACAAGTCTGAAGCCTAGGAATAAGTTCTGACATTCTCACCAACCTGATGACGTGGACCAATCCGGGAAGGACACGCATGTACGGAACCTGACACGAAGACTGCCTTTAGACTGCATACTCAATGGGCAAGCATTAAATGACGCATTAAATGCAAGATACCAAATCCATGCAAGGACGGCTGTTGCATGGGAAATATGTCCGTTTGAGCCACTCTACATAGATGACTAGAAGACTATCACTTCCAACGAATAGTTTTCAAATCACCTATAAATACAGAAGGCCTTAAACCCATTCAAGGTTACGGGAAATTTCCAAGCCAGAAATTACTCAAAATCTCAAGCATTCAAAGCATTCAGTCTTTAGAAGAAGCACTCGAAACCGGTTAAATTTCCCCAAGTGTTTAGTTTCTGAGAGTTACTCTGTATTCCAAAGAGCGTACTAGCAATATTTTAAGCTCAGAATGATTATCCAATCCTTAGCAAAGCCTTGTCTTGTAAGGATAATCACAACTTAGTTGGAATCCAAACTGAAACAAAAACCCTAAGTTAGGTTTATTGGTAGTAAGTTGTTAGTGAGTTATTAAGGAGTTTGTATAGGTCAGTGAGGAGTAGCTGATCTTGGTGCACCTTGGCACGTTAAAAACAAGAATCCATTGAGTGGATTTCCTGTTAAATCAGGCCGTGGACGTAGGATCTTGAGTCTCTGAACCACGTTAAACTCCCTGTGTTCTTACTGCTTTGATATTGTGCTTGCTTGTCATATTACGTGTTCATTCATAGCATTTAGTTTTTATCAAGCTGAATCAATCAGCCTGATCATCAAACAAGAGCACTGCCCTACTAATCACTACTTCAGAATTGAGTAATCAAGTTTTCAGAAAGCAAACTAAACAAGACTTCAAACTTTCAGGGCTCACACATTTCCGCACTGAACTCGAATTGATAGTCAGCCAACTGACCCGCACTAAGTGTAGTCAGTGGGGAGATTATCAGCTCTCAGTTCTTTATCACTCTGAGTAAAGGGGACTCAGCAAGGTTTATGTTGAAAAATTGGTATACGTGTATTCCCCCCACCATACACGTATTCATCAGTCTTGTATCGGGACCAACAAGTGGTATTAGAGCAGTGGTTTAAAAGACCACTGACTTTGAATACTAATAGTTTCAGAGGAGAAACTGTTGGTGGTCACTGAACAGATCTGAGTTTGCTTTTCATAAAACTTGCATCATAATGACTTCGAGGAGACTTGAAGCTTCGTTACCTGAATTTTCCGTATCTAACTTTGTCTATTGGAAGTTCAGACTAGAGGCACATCTTGATGCCATCCATGGCCAGATGCCACGTGTCATCAAGGAAGGACCTATCAAGATCAATATTCCAAACGTCAGAGAAAGGGGATATGATGCTCTTGACATTGGCGTACCTATTCCTAAGCAAAGGAAGGATATGACCACTGATGAGATAAAGATGGTGGGACTGGATAATGTGGCCATAAATATCATCTTGCATACGGTGCCTTTCGAGGAGTCAGCAAGGCTGATGAACTTAAAGAAGGAAAAAGAGGTTTGGGATGAGTTGACCAGGATGTGCGAGGGGTCAGAAAAGATAAAGGAGAACAAGAGAAACATTGCCATTCAGAAGTTCGAAGCGTTCGAGATGCTGCCTGATGAGACTATCGATCAGATGGAGTCAAGATTCATCAAGTTGATGAATGAGTTGGTGATGCTGGACAAGGATGTCCCTAATATAGATGTTGCCTCAAAGATCCTGAATGCCCTTCCTGAGAGATGGGACAACAATGTAATTATGCTTAAGAACACTCAGGATATGAGTAATATAACTTCTGCTTTACTTTTTTCAGAGCTCAAAGCACTGGAATATGATCTCAACAAGATAAAGAAGAAAGTTCAGCAGGAAGAGGAATAGAAAGAGAAAGAGAAAACTCCTGAGAAAAGTGTGGCGTTCAAGGCCAGGTCTCAACCTGTTGAGTCTTCATCAAAGTCACTCTTTGAGAAGCTTAATTCCAGGTTTGGTCGTTATAAGAAATTTTATCAGGACTCACATGACAGAAAACCTGAAGGAACCCACCAAAGCTCGAGGAGATATGAGGAAAGGAGAAACACTGACCAGAGGAGAGATCGTAGCGATGAAGGAAGATATTCAGAACCTAAGACCGATCGTAGAGATGAACAGAAACGTACTCATGATGACAAGCACTCAGGGAAGACTGAGAGCTCATCAAGACAGAGTGAACATGACTCAAGGAGGAACCCTGAACCTAGGAAAGAAAGGGGAGATGAGCAAGCAACATGTTACAACTGTAACAAGAGCGGGCACTATCAGTATGATTGTCCGAAGCTGAGTGCAAGGGAAAGAGAGGACAAGAGGGCCAAGAGAGACCAGAGACTTGCTGACCGGAGAGCCATGCTCGCTGAGAATGCAACTGACTCGGATGGTCCTGAGGAGAGGTCGCCTGAACTCTTTTCCAATGATGAGTACGATGATGTTTGCCTTATGGAAAGAGAGGAACCTGAGGTAACATCTAACTCTGTGTGTGGTTCCTACACTGGTCAAAATCCTGAGCTTAGCTCAGAGTCAGTCAGAGAAATGAACCTTCAGATCTGCCTGGATCAACTGATGGTTGATTTCTCCAGACTGCAGGAAACTAATGTCTTCTTGGTAGAGGAGAACAAGAAATTGAGTACTGAGGTCCAGAGCCTGAATGATCAGCTCACTCAGTCTGATCTTAAAGAATCTGCTCAGATTGTTAGACTAACTCAGGAGATTGATATGATCAATGTTGAGCGTCTCCCAAGAGAGAAGATTCTGAAGGATCTGGCTGAGGAAGAGCTGGTCAGGAAGGAGGAACAGAAAGTACTCAAAAGCAAGTTTGATGACCTCTTTGCCAAACATGAAATCCTGAAAAAGAGTGAGGACTCACTCAAGCAAAAGGTTGCAGCAATGAATAAATCCTCAGTGGCTAGAGAGGAAATAAATAGCAGCCAGATGCTTGGGAACGAGAAAAAGGGACTTGGATATGTTCCTAAGAAATCCTCAGAAGGTCAGTCTCATGTTGCTTCAGGAAGCAACACTGAGAGGGTATTTGTTCAGGCAGGCCAAAGTGCACCTAAGGTTGTACTTCAGGCCCATCAAACTGATAAGGGCAAGGAAACTGTTGACTCAGTCAGGGTTGCCCCCAAGGTTGCTAAGCCAAAACCCAAGGGAAAGGCAAAGCAACCAAAGGAGGTCCCTGAGAGCTCAGGCCAGAGAAAGCCTCAACGAAAGCAGAGGAAGACTCAGGCCAAGAGCCCTCAGACTGGTCAACGAGGGTACCATCATGCTTGGCAATACCAACAGTGAAGGCCAAACATGATGACTCCCCATGGTTTTGGTATCCTGAGGCCTTTAACTGTTTTCCATTCCCTCACTTTCCTAGGGGGAATTGAACACAGGGTCCTTATCAAGAACAAGGCCCAAGACCTGCTGCACCCAGACCTAGGAAGAAGAGGAAGCCAGCCCAAAAGGCACCCACTCAGGCTCTTGTGAAGCCTAAGTCTAGCACTCATACACCATCTTCATCTTAGGCAAAGAAGAAGAAAGTTGTGTATGTTGATGTTTCAGGGAGACAGATTTACCACTCTGAGGCAATCAGGGTAGTTAAGCAAGTCTGGATCCCGAAGGGTACAACTGACACAATAGGACCCAATACCCAATGGGTACCTAAAGCCTGATTTGCTTGTAGGCGGCTGTGGATCACAACAAGAGGAGATGAGACTCAAACAAAGCTGTTTGGTACCTAGACAGTGGATGCTCAAGGCATATGACTGGAATGAAGAGTCTTCTCCAAGAGTTTCAAGCTAAAGATGGTCCACAGGTAACCTTTTGTGATAACTCAAAAGGTGTTACTAAAGGTTTTGGTGTCTTGATTATAGGTACAATCAGAGTGGAAAATGTGTCCTTTGTGGAAGGACTGAAGCATAACCTATTGTCAGTAAGCCAGTTCTGTGACAAAGGATTCAGTGTTGAGTTCTCATAGAATATATGTTCAGTCAAGGACAAACCAACACAAGTGCTTCTATCAGCTATTAGGAAAGGTAACGTTTATCTCGCTGATTGGAGCAGTACTATTCCTAATACTTATTTTGTTGCTAAAAGCTCTCTAGAGCTCAGTTGGTTATGACATAAACGATTAAGCCACTTGAACTTCAAGATTCTTAATAAAATTTCTAGACAATCACTTGTTGAAGGTCTACCTAATGAAGTTTTTAGCAAAGATCATATGTGTAAAGCTTGTCAGGAGGGGAAGCAGGTCAGAGCATCATTCTAGGAAAAAGCTACCTTCTCCACTGACAGGATTCTTCAGCTCTTGCACATGGATTTATTTGGTCCCATAACACATGTGAGTATGAATGGTAGGAAATATACTCTTGTGGTTATTGATGATTATTCTAGATATACTTGGGTTATTTTCCTGTTGAATAAGAAGGAAACACAGGTGAAGATTCCTGAGTTGCTCAGAAGGCTCAGCAATGAGAAGAATCAGTCCATTACTAAGATCAGATCTGACAAGGGAACTGAATTTATAAATTCATATATTTCTTACTTTTGTAATGAACTTGGTATAGCTCATGAGACTTCTACAACTAGAACCCCACAACAGAACGATGTCGTTGAAAGGAGGAACATGACATTGAAAGAAGCATCAAGGACCATGCTGGCTGAATCAGGATTGCCCAAGAAATTCTGGGCTGAGGCAATCAACACTGCATGCTACACTCAGAATAGATCCATGCTGAACAAACAACATGCACAGACCCCATATAAGACATGGAATAAGAGGAAGCCTCGTATCTCTTACTTTCATGTATTTGGTTGTAAGTGCTTCATCCTCAACAATGGGAAGACCCAATTGAAAGCCTTTGATAGCAAATTTGATGAAGGAATATTCTTAGGATATTCTAAAGTTAGTAAAGCATTTAGGGTTTACAACTGTAGGACCCTTGTTATGGAAGAATCACCACATGTTGTGTTTGATGAATCTGCTAATGAGTCTAGGGTAAAAGTGTTGAATCCTGACACTGAGGAGGTCACAAGGAGAGTGACAAGGCTGAGCTTAAAGAATCAACCTGATCCAAAGGTTAAAACTGTGCCTATTCCAAGATGGGATGATGACGATGATCAGGAAGATGAATCAAGAGCCACTCCTAAGCCCAGCACATTAGGGATAGTTGAGCCTCAGACTGAGGAACAGGCTCAACCTGAGGTAAGTACCGTCTATGAAGATGCGGTCGCAGCTGAGACGGTTCCTGAGTCACCTCATCAAGGGGGAACCAATGTCCCTGACATTGAACTTGTTAATCCCTTTGGTATAGACCCAGGTTCATCCCCTTCTGTTCAATTTCCTGAATTTTATGAGCCTGTAGAAACTAACATTGCAGGTACTTCAGGAACAACTCCAGGGAAGAGAACATGGCTAGAGGATCATCCCATTGACCAAGTCATTGGTGATCCAACTGCGGGAGTCAGGACCAGACGGTTTCATGGTGAGAGCACACTGTTCTGTTGCTTTCTCTTTGAGCAAGAGCCTCAGAACATTGAAGAAGCTCTCACTGACTCGAACTGGATCATAGCCATGCAAGAGGAGTTGAATAAGTTCATAAGGAATCAGGTTTGGGAACTGGTAGATAGACCTAAGCACCAAGGTGTTATTGGCACTAAGTGGGTCTTTAAGAACAGGAAGGATGATGATGGTGTTGTAGTAAGGAACAAGGCTAGGCTGGTTGCAAAGGGATATTGTCAGTCTGAAGGGATAGACTATGATGAGACTTTTGCTCCAGTGGCCAGGTTGGAAGCTATCAGATTGTTCCTTGCTTATGCAACATACAAGAAGTTTAAGGTGTATCAAATGGATGTCAAGAGTGCCTTCCTGAATGGTGTACTCAATGAAGAGGTATATGTTGAACAACCTCCTGGGTTTGAGGTTGGAGATAGAGTATACCATTTGAAGAAAGCACTTTATGGACTTAATTAAGCACTAAGAGCTTGGTATGATACCCTCTCTCAATTCCTGACAGACCATGGGTTCAAGAAGTGAACCGTGGATAGGACTTTGTTCAGGATCACTGAAGGTGATGACATTCTCTTGGTCCAGATTTATGTGGATGACATAATTTTTGGATCACCAAATCATCAGCTCGGTGAGAAGTTCTCTAAGTTGATGACTGGTAAATTTGAGATGTCAATGATGGGAGAGATAAACTTCTTTCTAGGATTGCAGTTCAAGCAGACTGATCAAGGTATCTTCATTAATCTGGCCAAGTATACAAGAGACTTGATTCAAAAGTTTGGTGTTCAGAACAACAATCCAGCCAGGATCCCTATGAACACAAATTGGAAGATGGATCCTGACACTGAAGGGACTTCTAGTAAATCAGACTGAGTATCGAGGGCTGATAGGCTCTTTGTTGTACCTGACTGCAAGTAGGCCTGACATTACGTTTGTAGTTGGTGTGTGTGCTAGGTATCAGTCTGATCCCAAGAGGAGTCATTTGGAGGCTGCTAAAAGGATACTTAAGTATCTAAAGAGGACAGTCAATATGGGACTATGGTATCCTTCAGATGACAACTTAGAACTGACAGGTTATTCAGATGCAGATTATGGAGGTTGTAGGATTGATAGGAAATCAACCTCAGGGAAATGTCAGTTTTTGGGTAGTAAGTTGATCTCATGGTTTAGTAAGAAGCAAAATTCAGTGGCGACATCCACAACTGAGGCTGAGTATATGGCTGCAGGTAGTTGTTGTGCTTAGATTTTATGGTTGAGGCAACAATTGAGAGACTACCAAGTGTTTGCTTATAAGGTTCCAATCTATTGTGACAACAATAGTGCTATATCAATTACTCAGAACCCAGTGCTTCACACAAGGTACAAGCATGTGGATATTAGACATCACTTCATTCGAGATCATGTGGAGAAAAAAGATATTAGGATGGAGAAAATTCACACTGGCAGGCAGAGAGCTGACATCTTGACTAAGCCTTTGGCTGAAGTAAGGTTTATGGAACTGTCAGTGGAGTGACTCGAACCGAAAATACCAGCTTTCTACTAGTAGTTTCCCCGCAAGAGTACGGGTTCACTGTAGTATTGGCAAATATAGGTACCAAGTATTATCGAACCCAAGGGAAAGTGTGTATGCGAATAGATCCCTGAAGATCTACGCGTCGTAGTTAATATGAGTGTATGTTTTTGGATTTTTTTAAAAAGAATTAATTCTAAACTAAAATAAACTAATTAAACTAAAGAACGAAAGAAACGAATTAACTAAGGTTTGTATTCAAATAAGTGATGGTGATGCTCAGGATAGGACTCCTTACGTGTACTAACGGAGCAAGTACATAATCAAGATAATCGTGACGCGCAAGAAATAACCTAAGTTAAAGATTGTAAGACGAAAGCTTAAGATTTAAAACCCTAATACTTTATCCTAACAATCGACTTCACTAATCTACGAACAAGTTAATAGATAGTGCTTAATTAACGAGACCCTAATTTAAACTAAGGTGATGCGGTCGTCCTCCTTATATAAACCGGTAGATTAATTAACCCTTTCTAAACCCTCTCATTAAGTCTACTCGTTGTTAAAGAGTGATACGGTTGTCCTCTCTCTAACACTTTTCAAATAAAATTCAAGAATAAAGTCAAGATTGATTTTAAGAATTCATTAATGTTGGGACATTGTCAGTTTTGATTAAGATCCCAAAGCCCCTGAAAAGATATTTGCTTTTGCTTTGTCAGGCTAGTCTTGGTTAGGTTTGTGCTTAGTCATTTTACACTTCACAGGTACTCAGTAAGAGGAGCACTTACTGATGACAATCAAGACTCAGAGCCTGAAGATGGAGTTTACCATCCTGAGCTTATGGCAGTCACCTAAGCTGGCTGAGTAAGTCTCAGTGATGAAGAGTATGACCCTGAGGTCAGTACTACTCAGTCCTGAAGGGAACAGGATGAAACTGAGTTATTGGGAAGACTTGGAGTAGAGCCAAGCAATGCAAAAAGAATGTCAGCGTCAGGACAAGACCGGTGAGCTCAAGACAAAATGAACTTAATAAGACAAGCCTGAAGCCCAGGAATAAGTTCTGACATTCTCACCAATCTGATGACGTGGACCAATCCGGGAAGGACACACACGTATGGAACCTGACAAGAAGACTGATTTCAGACTGCATATTCAACGGGCAAGCATTTAATGTGCATTTAATGCATCTACCAAATCCATGCAAGGACGGCTGCTGCATGAAGATATGTCCGTTTGAAGCCACTCTACATAGTTGATAAGAAAGACTATCTCTCCAACGGATAGCTTTTCAAATCACCTATAAATACAGAAGGCCTTGAACCCATTCAAGGTTACTGGAAATTTCCAAGCCAGAAATTACTCAAGCTCTCAAGCACTCAAAGCATTCAGCCTTAGAAGAAGCACTCGAAACCATCTAAATTTTCCAAGTGTTTCTTAGTTACTGAGAGTTATTCTGTATTCCAAGAGCGAACTAGCATTATCTTAAGCTTAGAGAGATTATCCAATCCTTAGCATAACTTTGCCTTGTAAGGATAATCTCAACCTAGTTGGAATCCAAACTGAAACCAAAACCCTAAGTTAGGTTTGTTGGGAGTAAGTCAGTTAGTGAGTTAGTAAGTAGAGTTGTATAGATCAGTGAGGTTAGCTGGTCTTGGTGCACCTTGGCACGTTAAAAACAAGAATCCCTTGAGTGGATTTCCTGTTAAATCAGGCCGTGGACGTAGGAGCTTGAGTCTCTGAACCACGTTAAACTCCCTGTGTTCTTATTGCTTTGATATTGTGCATACTTGACATATTACACATTCATTCATTGCATTCGGTTTATCAGGCTTGAATCAATCAGCCTGGTCCTTAAAAAGAGCACTGCCCTACTAATCACTATTCAGTTTTGAGTAAACCAAGTTTTTCAGAAAGCAAACTAAACAAGACTTTAAACTATCAGGGCTCACGCATTTCCGTACTGAACTTGAACTGATAGTTAGCCAACTGACCCGCACCAAGTGTAGTCAGTAGGTGTGTTATCAGCTCCTAGTTCTTTACCACTCTGAGTAAAGGGGACTCAGTCAGGTTTTAAGTTTGAAAAAATTGGTATACGTGTATTCCCCCCATACACGTATTCATCAGTCTTGTACAGGGACCAACAAGTGGTATCAGAGCAGTGGTTCAAAAGACCACTGACTTTGAATACTAATAGTTTTAGAGGAGAAACCGTTGGTGGTCACTGAACAGATCTGAGTTTGCTTTTCATAAACCTTGCATCATCATGACTTCGAGGAGACTTGAAGCTTCGTTACCTGAATTCTCTGTACCTAACTTTGTCTATTGGAAGTTCAGATTAGAAGCACATCTAGATGCCATCCATGACCAGATGCCGCGAGTTCTCAGGGAAGGACCGATCAAGATCACTGTTCCCAACACCAGAGGAAGAGGATATGATGATCTTGATATTGGTGTACCTATTCCTAAGGAAAGGAAGGATATGACCACTGATGAGATCAAGATGATGGGGCTTGATAATGTGGCCATAAATATCATCTTGCATACGGTGCCTTTCGAGGAGTCAGCAAGGCTGATGAATTTAAAGACTGCAAAGGAGGTCTGGGATGAGCTGACCAGGATGTGCGAGGGGTCAGAGAAGATAAAGGAGAACAAGAGAAACATTGCCATTCATAAGTTCGAAGCGTTCGAGATGTTGCCTGATGAGACAATCGATCAGATGGAGTCAAGATTCATCAAGTTGATGAATGAGTTGGTGATGCTGGACAAAGATGTCCCAAAGAGAGATGTTGCTTCAAAGATCCTGAATGCCCTTCCTGAGAGATGGGATAATAGTGTAATTATGCTTAAGAATACTCAGGATATGAGCAACATAACTTCTGCTTTATTTTTTTCAGAGCTAAAGGCACAGGAATTTGATCTTAACAAAAGAAAGAAGAAAGTTCAGCCAGAAGAGGAAGAAAAGGAGAAAACTACTGAGAAAAGCGTGGCGTTCAAGGCCAGGTCTGAACCTGTTGAATCTTCATCAAAGTCACTGATGGAGATGAGCAAGGAAGAGCTTGCTGAAGAGTACAGCCTGATGGCCAGACGCTTTGATAAGCTCAATTCCAGGTTTGGTCGTTATAAGAAATTTTTTAAGGACTCTCGTGACAGGAAACCTGAAGGAACCCACCAAAGCTCAAGGAGATATGAGGAAAGGAGAAACACTGACCAGAGGAGAGATTGTGGCGAAGAAAGAAGATATTCAGATCCAAAGCTTGATCATCGAGGTGAACAGAGACGTACTCATGATGACAAGCACTCAGGGAAGACTGAAAACTCATCAAGACAGAGGGAACCTGACTCAAGGAGGAACCCTGAACCAAGGAGAGAAAGAGGAGATGAGCAACCAACATGTTACAACTGTAACAAGAGCGGACACTATCAGTATGATTGTCCGAAGCTGAGTGCAACGGAAAGAGAGGACAGGAGGGCCAAGAGAGACCAGAGATTTGCTGACCGGAGAGCCATGCTCGCTGAGGATGCAACTGACTCTGATGGTCCTGAGGAGAGGTCACCTGGACTCTTTTCTGATGATGAGTACGATGATGTCTGCCTTATGGCGAGGGAGGAACCTGAGGTAACATCTAACTCTGTATGTGGTTCCTACACTGGTCGAAATCCTGAGCTTAGCTCAGAGTCAGTTAGAGAAATGAACCTTCAGATCTATCTGGATCAATTGATGGTTGATTTCTCTGGACTGCAGGAAACTAATGTCTTCTTGGTAGAGGAGAACAACAAATTGAGTAATGAGGTTCAAAACCTGAATGAACAACTCACTCAGTCTGATCTTAAAGAATCAGCTCAGATTGTGAGACTAACTCAGGAGATTGATTTAATCAATGCTGAGCGTCTCCCAAGAGAGAAGGTTCTGAAGGAATTGGCTGAGGAAGAGTAGGTCAGGAAGGAAGAACTGAAAGTACTTAAGAGTAAGTTTGATGACCTCTTTACCAGACATGAAATCCTGAAAAAGAGTGAGGACTCTCTAAAGAAAAAGGTTGCAGCAATGAATAAATCCTCAGTGGCTAGAGAGGAAAAAAATAGCAGCCAAATGCTTGGGAATGAGAAAAAGGGACTTGGATATGTTCCTAAGAAATCCTCACAAGTTCAATCTCATGTTGCTTCAGGGAGCAACACTGAGAGGGTATTTGTTCAGACAGGCCAGAGTGCACCCAATGTTGTACTCCAGGCCCGTCAAACTGATAAGGGCAAGGAAACTGTTGACACAGTCAGGGTTGCCCCCAAGGTAGCTAAGCCAAAACCCAAGGGAAAGACAAAGCAACCTAGGGAGGCCCCTGAGAGCTCAGGCCAGGGAAAGCCTCAGCGAAAGCAGAGGGAGACTGTTGGTCCCAAAAATATCCAGCGGAAAGCGTTTTGAGTTTATTTTTAATGAAAACCCAATTTATAAATTAAGTACTAAAATTAAAATGCAGAAATCTTAAATGCAGAAAAGTAAATAACACCGGAATTTATAGTGGTTCGGATATAACGATCCTACGTCCACTCTCCCTTTCTCCAAAGTGGACTTTCTCTCTCTCCAACGTACTCACGAACCACTGGAATTGCGAAGTACCAGCTCCTTCGTACAACAACTTACAACAACCTTTCAAGATGAACAGGTTAATTATAAGTTCCAACTGAAACTCCTAAAGAGTGTATAAACGTTAATGAACAAGGTGAGTGTTTGGAAGAGTTCGTGTGTTCTTGTTGTGTGCTCTCGCGCGACTCTTGTCTAATGAACTCATCACAATACTCATATTTATAGTTGTGAGAATTAACTAGCCGTTGGAGAGCTAGCAATTCAAACAACCATAATTGGAGGGATATAATCAATCAAAGATTGATTATATTGATTGATTAGTTGACTTTCAATCAAGCAATCAATCAGATCCTCCATCAGTTGACTCTCCAGATTGCCTCTTCTCAATCATAGAAACTCCAAGATCTCCTTGTCTCCAGATTACACGCAGCCTCTAAGGTGGGTGAACTAATCCATCTCCCTCATCTGGTCTGAACTAGTCTGGTCTGGGGTCTTCTGGTCTGGTCAGGTCAGGTCAGGTAACACTTCTGCTCTGAGCCTCATCTGGGAGAGGTCTTCTGGTCAGACTCCTCTGGTAGACTCCTCTGGACCTCATCTGCTCTGGTGACTCTTCTGCTCTGGTCTGGACACCTCATCTGGTCACCTCTCATCTGGTCACCTCATTTGGTCACCTCTCATCTGGTCACCTCATCTGGTCACCTCCTCTGGTCACCTCCTCTGTTCACCTCCTCTGGTCACCTCCTCTGGTCTGTACAGATTTCTTCCCCCTTAACTAAAGACCTATTCTAGACCAAGACTAATCTGTAGTTGACTAATAGGTTCAGCTAGTCCTATTACAAGTTCTTGTTTTAACATCTTCAAAACATCTAATCTATATCCTAACAATTTCCCCCTTTTTGATGATGTTAAAATTCAAAGAACTGAAATAAAACAAGACAAGAGAAATTTAAAGTATCTAAATAGAGATTTTAGCAGGCTGGGTCAACTGATCTTCCCCCTCAAAGTATGCTCAGCTGATATTGGGGCAAAACATCAGCTGGTCTTCTTTGTGTATCTGCAGGCAATCAACTTTTTGGTACCCTACTGGGTCCAGGGGGGTTAGCACAATATTTAGGAAGCCACAAGAATAGATCATCCCTTTTTGAATCAGGTGATCGTATCTTTCTTCCATATATATCCACAAAAACACACTGAACTTAAGAAGCTTCGACATGGTTATTTCTTCTAGAGGCTCATCTTCTCTTATTAGTTTGTCCAGTAGAAGAAGTAACTTGTCTTAATGCAACAGACTTGAAATTCTTTTGATAAGGATAAGTTTTACTAGAACCATCAAAGGTTCCAGCTGGTCTGGCAGATGACTTGAAAGTCCTCTGCAGGTGAGTAGGAGTCATCTGGTTCTGCTTCTTTTGAGAAGATCCAGACTGTCTTCTACTCTGCTGGCCTGGCTGAGGTATTTTATTCTGGGTATAACCCTTCTTAAATTTCCTCCTCTGCCTTTTGGGTTTTTGAGTTTTAGTACTCATCTGCCCATTAGGCTGAGTTGCCTGGTCAGCTGGCCTCTTGCCCTTATCAATAAAATTTCTAGGCTGTTCTTCTTTCTGAACATGTGAGGATTCAGGTTTGGAATAACCAAGACCTGTCTTATCATGCTCTCTTTGAGATGAGGCAGCTATGTGTGACATAGCATTGTTTGCTGTAGTCAGCTGCTCCAGTCTCAGCTTGAGCTTGTCCTCACTATCTTTCAATTTTGTTTTGATGGAAGAGTTCATCGAACTTAGCTTTCAGCAGAGTATATTCATTATCTTTCTCAATGTTTTCAACAAGCAACTTTTCTATCAGCTTAGTTTGTTCATCACATCTAGTTTTCAAGTCAGTGGACTCTTCTACCAGTGTTTGAACCTGTTCAGCTGGTAGATCAGTTGGGTTGCCTAAACATTGTGAAAGCTTCTGGTTTTCTGCTTTCAACTTTGTGTTCTCATCTTCCAACTTTTGACAAAGTTGTACAGATTTTTGGAGATCTAATAGCAAATTTTGCGTATAAGACTCCTCTGATTGTTCAGAAAAAGAAGAATAAGAAGAAGAAGAGGGAGTTCGATTACATACCTCATCTGTCATAAGACATATCTCTTCGTCTGGTCCATAATTGGATGATGAACCAGAAGTGGATACCTCTTCTTCCTCATCTGCTAAGCTTCTTTTGGAGTACCTCCTGGTGTCTCTTCTACTGCATCTCTTTGAGCCCATTTCTGCAAAATTTGTTAGCACAACAAATATTTGGGTTTTCAAAAAAATGGATCTGCCCTGGTGACCACCGAGATGATTTCAAACCAGTGGTCTGTAGGACACACTGCTCTGATACCACTGGTTGGTCCCAAAAATATCCAGCGGAAAGCGTTTTGAGTTTATTTTTAATGAAAACCCAATTTATAAATTAAGTACTAAAATTAAAATGCAGAAATCTTAAATGCAGAAAAGTAAATAACACCGAAATTTATAGTGGTTCGGATATAACGATCCTACGTCCACTCTCCCTTTCTCCAAAGGGGACTTTCTCTCTCTCCAACGTACTCACGAACCACTGGAATTGCGAAGTACCAGCTCCTTCGTACAACAACTTACAACAACCTTTCAAGATGAACATGTTAATTATAAGTTCCAACTGAAACTCCTAAAGAGTGTATAAACATTAATGAACAAGGTGAGTGTTAGGAAGAGTTCGTGTGTTCTTGTTGTGTGCTCTCGCGCGACTTTTGTCTAATGAACTCATCACAACACTCATATTTATAGTTGTGAGAATTAACTAGCCGTTGGAGAGCTAGCAATTCAAACAACCATAATTGGAGGGATATAATCAATCAAAGATTGATTATATTGATTGATTAGTTGACTTTCAATCAAGCAATCAATCAGATCCTCCATCAGTTGACTCTCCAGATTGCCTCTTCTCAATCATAGAAACTCCAAGATCTCCTTGTCTCCAGATTACACGCAACCTCTAAGGTGGGTGAACTAATCCATCTCCCTCATCTGGTCTGAACTAGTCTGGTCTGGGGTCTTCTGGTCTGGTCAGGTCAGGTCAAGTAACACTTCTGATCTGAGCCTCATCTGGGAGAGGTCTTCTGGTCAGACTCCTCTGGTAGACTCCTCTGGACCCCATCTGCTCTGGTGACTCTTCTGCTCTGGTCTGGACACCTCATCTGGTCACCTCTCATCTGGTCACCTCATCTGGTCACCTCTCATCTGGTCACCTCATCTGGTCACCTCCTCTGGTCACCTTCTCTATTCACCTCCTCTGGTCACCTCCTCTGGTCTGTACAGATTTCTTCCCCCTTAACCAAAGACCTATTCTAGACCAAGACTAATCTGTAGCTGACTAACAGGTTCAGCTAGTCCTATTACAAGTTCTTGTTTTAACATCTTCAAAACATCTAATCTATATCCTAACAGAGACTCAGGCCAAGAGTTCTCAGACTGGTCAGCAAGGGTACCATCATGCGTGACAATACCAATAGGGAAGACCAAACATGATGACACCCTCATCGTTTTGGCATCCTGAGGCCTTTAACTATTTTCCATTCCCTCACTTGCCTAGGGGGAATAGAACACAGGGCCCTTATCAAGAACAAGGCCCAAGACCTGCTGCACCCAGACCTAGGAAGAATAGGAAGTCAGCCCAAAAGGCACCCACTCAGGCTCCTGTGAAGCCTAAGTCTAGCACACATACACCATCTTCCTCTCAGGCAAAGAAGAAGAAAGTTGTGTATGTCGATGCGTCAGGGAGACAGATTTACCACTCTGAGGCAATCAGGGTTGTTAAGCAAGTCTGGATCCCGAAGGGTACACCTGACACGATAGGACCCAACACCCAATGGGTACCTAAAGCCTGATTTGCTTACAGGCGGATGTGGATCACAACAAGAGGAGAGGAGACTCAATCAAAGCTATTTGGTACCTAGACAGTGGTTGCTCAAGGCACATGACTGGAATGAAGAGTCTTCTCCAAGAATATCAAGCTAAAGATGGTCCACAGGTAACCTTTGGTGATAACTCAAAAGGTGTTACTAAAGGTTTTGGTGTTTTAATAATAGGTGCAGTCAGAGTGGAAAATGTTTCCTTTGTGGAAGGACTGAAGCATAACCTGTTGTCAGTAAGTCAATTCTGTGACAAAGGTTTCAGTGTTGAGTTCTCATCAAATATATGTTCAGTCAAGGACAAATCAACACAAGTGCTTCTATCAGGTATCAGGAAAGGTAACGTTTATCTCGCTGATTGGAGCAGCACTATTCCTAATACTTGTTTTGTTGCTAAAAGCTCTCTAGAGCTCAGTTGGTTATGGCATAAAAGATTAAGCCACCTGAACTTCAAGATTCTTAACAAAATTTCTAGACAGTCACTTGTTGAAGGTCTACCTAATGAAGTTTTTAGCAAAGATCACGTGTGCAAAGCTTGTCAGGAAGGGAAGCAGGTCAGAGCATCATTCAAGGAGAAAGCTTCTCATTCCACTGACAGGATTCTTCAGCTCTTGCACATGGATTTATTTGGTCCCATAACACATGTGAGTATGAATGGTAGAAAATATACTCTTGTGGTTATTGATGATTATTCTAGATATACTTGGGTTATTTTCTTGTTGAATAAGAAGGAAACACAGGTGAAGCTTCCAGAGTTGCTCAGGAGACTCAGTAATGAGAAGAATCAGTCCATTACTAAGATCATATCTGACAAGGGTACTGAATTTATAAATTCATATATTTCTGACTTTTGTAATGAACTTGGTATAGCTCATAAGACTTCTGCAGCTAGAACCCCACAACAGAATGGTGTCGCTGAAAGAAGGAACAGGACGCTGAAGGAAGCTGCAAGGACCATGCTGGCAGAGTTAGGATTGCCCAAGAAATTCTGGGCTGAGGCAATCAACACTACATGCTACACTCAGAACAGATCCATGCTGAAAAAACAACATGCTCAGACCCCATATGAGACATGGAATAAGAGAAAACCTCATATTTCTTATTTTCATGTATTTGGTTGCAAGTGCTTCATCCTCAACAATGGGAAGACCCAATTGAAAGCCTTTGATAGCAAATCTGGTGAAGGAATATTCTTAGGATATTCTGAAGTTAGTAAAGCCTTCAGGGTCTACAATTGTAGGACCCTTGTTGTGGAAGAATCACCTCATGTTGTTTTTGATGAATCTGCTAATGAGTATAGGGTAAAAGTGTTGAATCCTGACACTGAGGAGGTCACAAGGAGAGTGACAAGGCTGAGCTTGAAGAATCAACATGATCCAAAGGTCAAAACTGTGCCAATTCCAAGATGGGATGATAATGATGATCAGGATGATGAATCAAGTGCCACTCCTAAGCCCAGCACATCAGGGATTGTTGAGCCTCAGACTGAGGAACAGGCTCAACCAGAGGTAAGTACCGTCTATGAAGATGCTGTCGCAGCTGAGACGGTTCCTGAGTCACCTGATCAAGGGGGAATCAATGTCCCTGACGTTGAGCTGGTTAATCCCTTTGGTATAGACTCAGGATCATCCCCTTCTGTTCAATTTCCTGAATTTTATGAGCCTGTAGACACTAACATTGCAGGTACTTCAGGAACAACTCCTGGCAAAAGAACATGGCTAGAGGATCATCCCATTGATCAAATCATTGGTGATCCAACTGAGGGAGTCAGGACCAGACGGTTCCATGGTGAGAGTGCATTGTTCTGTTGCTTTCTCTCTGAGCAAGAGCCTCAGAACATTGAAGAAGCTCTCACTGACTCGAACTAGATCATTGCCATGCAAGAAGAGTTGAATCAGTTCACAAGGAATCAGGTTTGGGAACTGGTGGATAGACCTAGGCATCAAGGTGTAATTGGTACCAAATGGGTCTTCAAGAACAAGAAGGATGAGAATGGTGTTGTGGTAAGGAACAAGGCTAGACTGGTTGCAAAAGGGTATTGTCAATCTGAGGGAATAAACTATGATGAGACTTTTGCTCCAGTGGCTAGGTTGGAAGCTATCAGGTTGTTCCTTGCATATGCAACATATAAGAAGTTCAAGGTGTATCAAATGGATGTCAAGAGTGTCTTCCTGAATGGTGTACTAAATGAAGAGGTATATGTTGAACAACCTCCCGGGTTTGAGGTTGGAGATAGAGTATACCATTTGAAGAAAGCACTCTATGGACTTAAGCAAGTACCAAGAGCTTGGTATTATACCCTCTCTCAATTCCTGACAGTCCATGGGTTCAAGAAGGGAACTGTGGATAGGACATTGTTCAGGATCACTGAAGGTGATGACATTCTCTTGGTCCAGATTTATGTGGATGACATAATATTTGGATCACCAAATCATCAGCTCTGTGAGAAATTCTCTAAGTTGATGACTGGTAAATTTGAGATGTCAATGATGGGAGAGATGAACTTCTTCTTAGGATTGCAGGTCAAGCAGACTGATCAAGGTATCTTCATTAATCAGGCCAAGTATACAAGAGACTTGATTCATAAGTTTGGTGTTCAGAACAGCAATCCAGCCAGGATCCCTATGAACACAAATTGGAAGATGGATCCTGACACTGAAGGGACTTCAGTAAATCAGACTGAGTATCGAGGGCTGATAGGTTCTTTGTTGTACCTGACTGCAAGTAGGCCTGACATTATGTTTGCAGTTGGTGTGTGTGCTAGGTATCAGTCTGATCCCAAGAGAAGTCATTTGGAGGCTGCTAAGAGGATACTTAAGTATTTGAAAAGGACAGTCAATATGGGACTATGGTATCCTTCAGATGACAACTTAGAACTGACAGGTTATTCAGATGCAGATTATGGAGGTTGTAGGATTGATAGGAAATCAACCTCAGGGACATGTCAGTTTTTGGGAAGTAAGTTGATCTCGTGGTTTAGTAAGAAGCAGAATTCAGTGGCTACATCCACAACTGAGGCTGAGTATATGGCTGCAGGTAGCTGTTGTGCTCAGATTTTATGGTTGAGGCAACAGTTGAGGGACTACCAAGTATTTGCTAATGAGGTTCCAATCTATTGTGACAACAATAGTGCAATAGCAATTACTCAGAACCCAGTTCTTCACACAAGGTGCAAGCATGTGGATATTAGGCATCATTTCATTCGAGATCATGTGGAGAAGAAAGATATTAGGATGGAGAAGATTCATTCTGACAGGCAAAGAGCTGACTTCTTGACTAAGCCTCTGGCTGAAGCAAGGTTTATGGAACTGTCAGTGGAGTTAGGACTCTTAGATCCGGGAGAGCAGTCAGTGTAGGGTTCTAGGGGGAACTCAGGCCAGACTCGACTCAGCGAGGTATCAGGGTGCTACAATGTCTCCCTGACAGGTATGAGTTATATCCTGACTCTTATGAATTCCAAGCGTCTCCCTGAGTCCTTCGTCCTGAAAATCTTTATTAAATGCATTATGTTTTCTTTAAAAGCGCGCATTTTCATATTTAAACCCACGCGCAATGGAGAATTTAATGCCTCAGTTACTTTTTCATATACGTGTCCATTTTATACGGAATATGACTGATGTAGGTAATTGATTAAAACTGAGATTAATCCTGGCCCTTCATTTCAAAACGTTTCGAATTCAGGGATTAATCTCAACCCCACGTCTGAGTAACTGACTTAGTCATATCAATCAAGAATGCCATTCGAGGTTTTTACGCAAACACAAAGCACATCTGCACACTGAGTTTTCTCTTGCTCAAGCAATCTCAGTATTTTCAAAAATCTCACTTCTTCAAAATCAAATGGCTCTTCTTGATTCCAACTGGACAACCGACAAGATTGAGGATGTTGTCAACAACAAACTCGTGCACATGGAGCAAGTTATCTCCATGGATGGCACCTGTCTTACAGTGGAGGAAATCAAACCCGTTTTCAAATGGATTTCCAAAGCTGGGTTGGAAACATACTTCACTACTCGCCCCATTTCCGTACTTCCAAGAACGGTCGTGGAAGCCTACCTCAATATGTTCTTGTGGAGGGATGAACTCTTCACGAAAGTGACCGCGCTCAAGCCGATGGGGGAGAAGGACGGCAACGGCGAACCTCTCTACAACTCAGAGGTGGTTACCATCGACATTCGGAGGGCGGTGAGAGAAGTTTTTGGACTGCCATCCTCAGGCATCAACCCAAGGCTCTACAAGGAGAACTCGGAGGGAGAACTCCTGGGTAGATGGACCAAGGAGGGGTCATCTGTGTTCAGGGCTCGTCAGAATAAGAACACGCTGAAGCCTGAATATAGAGCGCTTGTGGACCTTGTGTCCAAGATGGTGATGAGATCCATGGGATCTCATGAGCAGCTGAGCCTACCCAAGTTGAGGCTGATAGGGGCCATTGTAGATGGTGTTGAAGCCAACTGGGAGCAGTTCTTTCTGGACCAACTTCATCAGGCGGGTCAGGACAAGCTGAAGAGGGATGAGGAGAAGAAGCACATCTCCGTTGGTGTCATTCTGCCTTTCGGGACCAGTCTCGGTCCTGATTGCTCATGCTTGCCATGGGTACACCTTCGACTTTGAGGATAGTCTCTCCTCAAAGAAGGTGATGTTTGCCTCACGGAGCGATACCTACTCAGTGCTAGGGCTGACTGATCCCAATGTTACGGCAAAGGGTAAGGCCAAAAAGCCAGCTGGTAAGGCCAAGAAGGTGGCTACTAGTCTCATTGAAAGGGTAGATGAACTCTTTGAGAGGAGCAAGGAGGTGGAGGAGGATGTGGCAGCTGAGAAGGAGGTGGATCAGCCTGCAGTGGAGGAGGCTGAGATGAAGAAGAAGAAGATGCGTATAGTGCTGTCAGGGAAGAGCACTAGTTCTGGGACTGAGTCTGTTCCCAAGAGAGCCGATGCTGAGGCTGAGGGGACTGACGATGAAGTCAGGAAGGAGGATGATCAGGGTGAGAGGCCCGTGAAGCGACTTAGGAAGGGGGTTAGAAGGTCCCCTGCTAAGAAGTTGCCTTCACTGAGTGAGAGGGAGAAGTCAAGCTCTCCTGGAGCCTCTGACTTAGAGGAGGTGAGAAAATCTGTCGAGACGGCTGAGTTGTTGCAGCCTGAGATAGTACCCTCTAAATCACCCACACACCCTGAACCCCAAACCCAATCCATCCCTGATCCAACACCTCAACCCACCCAATCACCCCAAACCTCAGAGCCAAACATTGCAACTGAGTCAATGCCATCAAACTCACCCATTAATGAGCCTGACCAGTCATCTGAGCCAAACCTTCCCGATCCCACAGATTTTCCCTCTTACCCCAACCCCAAGGATTGCCCCAAATCCTTCCAGACTGAAGAGGACGATTTCCTTGTTATTCAGGAGGAGGAGGAGCTTGATGAAAACATGATGGGGGGGGGGGGGGGTGCTGGAAAACACCCTTAGGGGTAATGCCACTGAATGGGCAGCTAAGTGCTGGCCCAGGTTAAATAAGTACAAGGAGCTGCTGGTAAATGTGATTGAGCTGAAAGTTTGGTTGGAGTTCAAACAATCAAATATGCAAGAGCAACATTTGCTGGTGGATGCTCGTGGCTGGGAGCACTGGGAAACCGAGGAGGCCAGGTTGTGCTCCTACTTTGGATTGACTAGCTGGCTTCAACTGCTCAACTTCGAAAATCTGAAGGAGCTAGTCAGCAGCCTGATGTCCAAGAGCAAGGCTGACATCCTATCTGAGGATGAGGAGGACAAGGAGGATGATGAAGATGCTCAGGGTGGAGCAATGGAGAGGGCTGTGGAGGAGACATCAAGGGAGGTTGATGGTATGCACTCTGAGCCTCAGGCTCAGGGGGAAGGTGAAAAGGACACTGGTGCCAAGGGTGGACCAGTGGCTGAGGATGTTTTGAACATCTCAGTCGCCGATGAGACATCTGTCGATGAAGGGATTCCCTGCCCTGAGACAAGGGAGAAAGATGTTGAGGCGTCTAAGGAGACTCCCAGTTCCGAGGGACAAGTTCCTAAGGTTCGAGATGGCATGGCTGAGCCTGAGCAGGCGGCCCTGACCACTCAACAACTGCCTTCAGTGCACCCTGAAGAGGGGACTGAGGATGCAGGGGCTGACAAGGGAAAGCAGCCAATCACTGATGAGGCCGTTGATGAAGATAAAGATGTGATGATAACTGGGGTCGGCCGTGCTGAGTTTACAAGTATTGTGGAGGTCAAGAAGGGGAAAACCACAGAAAATCTAGCTGAAATTCAGGAGGAAGTAATGAGGCTAAGAGCTGAAAAAGAAGAAGACTCCAAGGCCCTGGTGAAACACATCAAGTGGACAAAGTCAGCTTACAACACCCTTGCCAACAGGAAGCTGATTTTGTTAAAGAGAACGATGACTGACACGGCCAAGTCAGTGAGAACTGAGAGGAAGGGCACTAAGAAGATGCTTAGGAAAACTCTCAAGCAACTTGAGGAGAGGGACGCGATCAGGGATGACAAGCTAAATCAGGCAGTTGACAGGCTTGCAGTTCAGACTGGAGCTCTTGTTACTTAGGCCATGAAGGACTCAGCGACCAAACTTGAGCTGGAGTCAGGGAAGCTGGATCGTACCTCTCAGATAGTTGCAGAAACTTTGGCAAAGGCCACTGAGGAGTCGACAAAGATACTAACTGAAGCCAGCAAAATCAGTTGTGAGTCCTTGAAGGTGGAGGAAAGGATCACCCAGGATGAACAAAGACTCCAACTTTCTATGGAGGTCTTCGAAAAGAAAGTAAACGCTGCTATCAGTTCAGTCTCGTTTGCAGGGTCAGGAATCTAGATGGGAGTTGAGTTACTGAAAGAGGGAATCAATGATGTCCATTCCCTAGCCTTTTTCATAATCAACAGCGGATCTGACGCATTCCCATCCGGGGCCAATGATGATGCCAAAAAGGGGGAAAAGAAGAAGAAAAGATCCCGCCCTGAGGCATCGGAGGCAGTCAACCAAGGCGAAACCATTCAAGCCGATCCTGAAGCCAATCCTGAAGGGAATGTGCTAAGGGTGAGGAAGTCAGCAAGGTTGGCGGCAGTGGAGAAAGAAGGAGAGGATATTGTTGCCAGGCTGAGGGCGGAGGCAACAAAGGCAAAGGCTGATGAACCTTCCAAGCAACCTGACCCAGTTCAGAAGTCTTCTCCAATGAGCACAAGGAAGAACCCCATCACTTACTCAGCTGAGGTAGTGGCGGAGTTATGCGCTGAAGCATGGGGAGTTACTTCTGAGAAAACTGAGGAGAAGATGCGCATATTGGAGAAGAAGGTTGAAAAGCTGACTGACATCACTGAGCTTCAACAAAGAGAACTGGATGATGCGGTGATCAGTCTGCTAAGGAGGAAGAAGGCGAAGCCTGAGCCTAGGAAGTACAGAAAGAGGCCAATAGTAAGGAAGTCATCAATTCTTCAAGTCAGTAGGCCAGAATCAGGAATAAGGGAAGCGTATGTCGATGAGTTCATCTCAGAGGCATTGAAGGAGTTTTGGACTGATGCAAAGGATGAGTTTGTGAAATTGTGGTATGTTGCGAAGAAATGGGGCGACACTGACGATATCAATGCCCACTTCACTAACTACATGATGGACAATAATCCTGAGTTGTTCCAAAAGATCTTGGAGGAGGCTGATGCAGCTCAAGTCCAAGTGAAGGCTCCTGAGTTCACCATTCGAGCTCCTCCCTTGGTTCCTGGAACTCAAAAGCACAACACGAAGGCCATAATGATGGAAGTCTTGAAGATTGCCAAAGCTGAAGGATATGTGAACCAACCTAGAAGACTTGACGAGCTGAAGGCAAGAGTCTATGCTGGATATGGACTTGAACCTGAAATGAGATTAGTCTAGGAGTTCACTACCTCTTTGTAATAGATTAGATTCATTTTAACCACTTTCATATCAATCAATGAAATCTATTACTTTTGCCCACAGACAAAAACTCATTGTCTTTTTGGCTGTTGTTTAAATTCTGTACTTTATCAAGAATTGCTCTAACACTGTCTTATCTTATAGAGGTCTTTATATTTCCTCTAAGTGTTTTGAGGATCTTTTCAGTGTTTTGGCATCATCAAAAAGGGGGAAATTGTTGGGACATTGTCAGTTTTGATTAAGATCCCAAAGCCCCTGAAAAGATGTTTGCTTTTGCTTTGTCAGGCTAGTCTTGGTTAGGTTTGTACTTAGTCATTTTACACTTCACAGGTACTCAGTAAGAGGAGCACTTACTGATGACAATTAAGACTCAGAGCCTGAAGACAGAGTTTACCATCCTGAGTTTATGGCAGTCTCCTAAGCTGGCTGAGTAAGTCTCAGTGATGAAGAGTATGACCCTGAGGTCAGTACTACTCAGTCCTGAAGGGAACAGGATGAAACTGAGTTATTGGGAAGACTTGGAGTAGAGCCAAGCAATGCAAAAAGAATGTCAGCGTCAGGACAAGACCGGTGAGCTCAAGACGAAATGAACTTAATAAGACAAGCCTGAAGTCCAGGAATAAGTTCTGACATTCTCACCAATCTGATGACGTGGACCAATCCGGGAAGGACACGCACGTACGGAACCTGACAAGAAGACTGATTTCAGACTGCATATTCAACGGGCAAGCATTTAATGTACATTTAATGCATCTACCAAATCCATGCAAGGACGGCTGCTGCATGAAGATATGTCCGTTTGAAGCCACTCTACATAGTTGACAAGAAAGGCTATCTCTCCAACGGATAGTTTTTCAAATCACCTATAAATACAGAAGACCTTGAACCCATTCAAGGTTACGGGAAATTTCCAAGCCAGAAATACTCAAGCTCTCAAGCACTCAAAGCATTCAGCCTTAGAAGAAGCTCTCGAAACCATCTAAATTTCCCAAGTATTTCTTAGTTACTGAGAGTTATTCTGTATTCCAAGAGAGAACTAGCATTATCTTAAGCTTAGAGAGATTATCCAATCCTTAGCATAGCTTTGCCTTGTAAGGATAATTTCAACCTAGTTGGAATCCAAACTGAAACCAAAACCCTAAGTTAGGTTTGTTGGGAGTAAGTCAGTTAGTGAGCTAGTAAGTGGAGTTGTATAGATCAGTGAGGTTAGCTGGTCTTGGTGCACCTTGGCATGTTAAAAACAAGAATCCCTTGAGTGGATTTCCTGTTAAATCAGGTCGTGGACGAAGGAGCTTGAGTCTCTGAACCACGTTAAACTCCCTGTGTTCTTATTGCTTTGATATTGTGCATACCTGACATATTACACATTCATTCATTGCATTCGGTTTATCAGGCTTGAATCAATCAGCTTGATCCTTAAAAAGAGCACTGCCCTACTAATCACTATTCAGTTTTGAGTAAACCAAGTTTTTCAGAAAGCAAACTAAACAAGACTTTAAACTATCAGGGCTCACGCATTTCCGCACTGAACTTGAACTGATAGTTAGCCAACTGACCCGCACCAAGTGTAGTCAGTAGGTGTGTTATCAGCTTCTAGTTCTTTACCAGTCTGAGTAAAGGGGACTCAGTCTGGTTTTAAGTTTGAAAAAATTGGTATACGTGTATTCCCCCCCCCCCCCCCCATACACGTATTCCTCAGTCTTGTACCGGGACCAACAATTAATTAAGAGAATTAAAACCTAACGTCACGAATTACCCTAATTACATACCAACGTCCTACTTCTACGAGTTCATCCTACCCCAAGCATGCAAGGGTTTTAGCCGGACATGGTTTTGACAATAATAAAAGCTGAAAGTGTGCGTGTGTTATAAAGTGCAGATGCTGTAACAAATGTTAAAGCAATTCTTACAACAATCTGGTAAATCAGAATATAAAACGTATACAGCGGAAGACTTAAACACACAATTGCAAAAGGGAATACTTTTTAACACAAACTATCATAAATAGTTTGTGCTAGCCTCATGGCGTAAGGTTCACTATAAAAAGATTAGTGATACAAAAGTTGTGTGAAGAGTATAATCGTTCACAACGGAAACAAGACTCGATATCACCTATCAAATCTAAATTGGCTAAGTGTATAACATAATACACCGTCAAAATTGATCTCACTCTATATCAATGATCTCACTATCTATGGATATAAGTTCGATCACAAGCTATGCGTGAAAAACTCTATTTCAAGGCATAACATAAACATTGGAATAACTGCCCTATCACCTTTAAACTCAGGATCAACACTAGAGTAGGTGTACTCATTTACTCCACACTTGGTACTGAAAGATTCGGCCTCTATTTATAGGCAGAAATCTTCAATCCAAAAATAACTTCTTTATGTAACCGCTTCCATGATCTTCATGTTGTCCCACGTTTCTTATATTTATTCTTCATACTTCTTGATGCAACCGCCTGATCTAGATAGTTCTAAAACGTCCTGGATAAGTCTGAAACGTGTAGGCCCTTGTAGATCCTTGTAGATCCTTCTAGAACCCGTAACTGCTCATGTTGCTACCAATGTTAAGCAACATTCACTGCAACATTGATAATTCCAGAACCTTGTAGATCCTTCTAGATCTTCATCCTGCATGTTAAAACATCTAAGACAACATTTGATCATAAAGTGTTGGTTAATGAGAAGAAAGGGCAAATTCATGTTGTTTCAAAGTAAATAGTGAATACTTCACTACCTACAACATCAACAATCTCCCCCAATTTGACCTTTCTGCTACAACACACCTGATGTATATATTTGTTCAATATATAAGTCAGTGATGTATGTACAATAGAGATCAACATCGTATTGTACACTTATCTTTTCACCCTTGTGTAGCAAAACAGCTAAAAAACAAGATGATCAACTGTAAGTTGAACCACCAAAAACAAGATGAAATAACACTAAGTTAATTTCACCAAAACAGAATGAACATCATCATATATGCTCATCAAAAAAACAACAGAATGAGTAACATAATGTTTACCCATTCAAATTACAACTTCAAAAATTAACTGAAATAAATCCTAACAGTTCTAATATAATAACCTGACAACTAATATAATATTGTCTTTTCAGAAAATAAAAACATCCTATCATAGCAACAATAATTAAAAAAAATAACTCAACTAAGAGTACTTAGAGGCAATCACATAAGAGGAACTTGATATCACTGTATAGAATATACAGCTGCAGCTTCAAGCATCTTGCACTAAGCTCCCCCATAAATTGTGCTTCCTCCAGTCTCTAAGATAACTTCAAACTTTGGCAGAGATGTCAGACAGATCTCCATATAGTTCAACTTCCTCCTGTATATCAAATGTTGCAAAGTTTGCAACAACATCTGCAGCAGCATCTGCACCTCCTTCATCAGGTCCAGTTGCACCACCTTCCTCAGCAACAGGCTCATCAGCATTTACCTCATGAATTTCAACTCCCCTGGCAGCAGCAGCAACTGGTACTCCCCCTGTTGTGACAGAAAGGAGGTTCTCCAAGTAGTTCTTCAGGAATTGAAGTTATCAATTGAGTCCTGCAAGTGCTTTAGTTGAGTTTGAATAAACTCAGGTGAGATATTCAGAGAATAGGTTGTGGGAGCTGGAATGTTGCTAGGTATGTTCTCAGCATTCTGTGCAGCATCTTGTGCAGGAGCAGGGTCAGGAACAGGTTGGTGTGGTTCTGCATCTTCTTCTTCAGCATTATCCTGCAGGGGTAAGTCTAACACTCTATTTCCAGACAATAAATAGTGAGATATACCCATCAGATGAACTCTCCCCCTCAACAACTCATTCCTTTTGTGAATAAAGTTGTGACTCCTCAAATATCCATAAATCAGCACAGGGTAAGGCAGGTTGCCCTTCTCAGAGATCTTCCCAGCAAAATTCATCATGTGATGAAAAATAACCAAGCCCAGGTTAAAAAATTTCATCACACCAATTCTGTACATCAGTACAGCTTGATCCCTGGTCACCTTTGTGGAGTTTGTAGAGGGTATCCAGTTATACACTACCAGCTTATGTAATACTGAATACAGAGAGGTCAATGAGGCAGCTAACATATTCTTCTTCCATTTGTTAACTCTTCCCCCAGTCAGAACAGTAATGATCTCATCTATATGAGGAACATCTTCTTCCTCAACATCCTCAACATGCAGAAACTGGTTAATTAACTTAGGAGTAAAAGGAACACTCCTATCTCTAAACCTTACAGCACCATACCACCTAGAATTCCTTCTAGCCTGGTTCTTTCTCAGACAAGCATAAAACTCATATATCCAATCAGTAACAAATGCATCAGCAAAAGTAACAGCATGCATCAAACTTCTCTCTTCTAAAAATCTAACTAGACCCTTGGATTCAAACTCATCAATGTTAATTTTTCTTTCAATTAACAGATTTCTCTTCCTTAATCTTTCCAACTTTTGGTCTAAAGATTCATCATCATCATTATCAGAACTAACATGCTCAACAGAGTGTTCAGATGCATTACCTTGATCAGAATCAGTTTTGGTTTTGTCTGAGCTACTATCAGAACTGCTGTCATCAGCTTCAGGTTCTGGTGCTGCTGCACTTGTTCCAGCACCATCAGTAGCATACTCAAACTTCATCTTAGTCCTCATCTCAACTCTTGCTCTCCTCCTCAGTTCAAAAATAGGTACATCACTCTCATCAGTTTCTTCTTTCTCCTGGCTTTCAGATTGATCAGTCTCTTTCTCAGATGAGTCTTTGGAGCTTGACTCCTTTTCAGATTCTAAAAACACTCGAATAGGTCGAGTGGCAACATCTCCTTCATCATCCTTCTTCTTCCTTGCGGTTTCAGAATAGTTCACCCTCTTCTTTGCTCTACCTGATCTCCTCCTTGATTGAACAGGGCTCCTTTTCCTCTTGCCTCCCTTTTTCTTCACAGCTTTGGCTATTGGAGCAGGCTCAGAATCCTCAGACATTGAAGAATTAGTTTTGGGTGGTTTTTCTTTGTCCTCTTCTGACATTTCAACATCAGGGACTTCAGCATTAGGGCTTTTCTCCCTAGTTTCTTCAGCAACAGTTTCCTTGACAGTGGCGGTCTCCTTTGTAGCCTGATCACCTGTTTCAACACTCTTTGAAACATTAGCAGTAGGGCTTTTGGCTTGGCTAGAGGATTTAGGATTTTCTGATTGTACAGTCGAAGAAGGACCTCCGACATGAACAGTAGGAGAAGGGTTTTGAGGTCGGTTCAAGTAGGATGCAACATCTACTTCAATAGAGCCAATGGTTAGTTTGGGAACCACAGGGCTTCCTTGAAGGCTTTGTGCAATGCCGCGTGCGATCGTCTCCAGCTGATCGACAGTGGCTGCATTTGGGATGTAGATGTTTACGGGAAAGGCTTGAACAGGGGTTAGAGTAGTAGGAGGTGTTGTGCTCGATGATGGAGCAACAGAGGCAGCATTTGGGTTTTGGCTTGAGGCCATTTCTGCAAGAAGGTTCAGATTCGAGTGTGAAGGAGTTGAAGGGTTTGCGCGAGTTTTTGAACTGTGAGAGGACTTCTTTTGATTTCCAGCCATTAAGTAGATAGTAAAATTAAGCAAAAATAAATTTTAAAAGAAATAACACTAAAACCCTAAGATGTGAACACACAACTTTCAACACTTATTCGAACAAATCTGAATTTCACTCATATGCTAAACACTGAGAATTAAACATAAGACATGAAGGAAATATATATAGAAGAAAGTACAGAAGTTATTCTAATTACCTATGAAAGTGAATATTCTGGAATTTTTAAGAAGTTGAAACTACCCACTCCCCCATAAGAGATCGTGGGTTATTTCATGATTAGAAATTAGAAATTTAATTAATTAAACACACTAAAATATGCACTACTTGAATAAATTGAAAAAACGTGGGTTTATGCATGTGGAATTTAAAAACAAATCCCTGAAAAATCGGTCCATAACTTAACTTAGAAAAATAAATACGAACTGTATATGATGTTGTATTCAAAATTGGAACACACACTTCAACATCGGTTTTAATATCCAATGTCACACTTTTTATCAAATAATTTTAGCACTTTTTATTCACATTGATCCATCTTTTCAAGAGAGTGCATCGTAGCAGCGAACTCCGTGCCCCATAATTACTCAATGGATTTGTGACATGTTGATGTTTTACTAATCACCTTTTGAAAAGAAGACATCGTAGTAGCGAACTCCGTGCTCCATAGTTACTCAGTGAATTAGTTACATCTTGATGTGCTTTTTCAAAAACTTCTTATGCGTTTGAGAAGAGTGGTTCCTTTTTATTTTTACACAACAAACATACTTAGTTCAGATTTATTTTTCAAAGAAATTAAGAAACAAAATACAAGAACAAGCTTTAATTAGAACATGCAAATACCCTGATGTTGTTATGGATGTTTTAACAAACATAACAACATCCGCTTCTCAGTTACTCAGATTGTGCACATACCAAGAGATTTCCTCAAAAAATGAGAATCTCTCATGGTCTAATGCTTTAGTAAACACATCAGCAAATTGATTTTCAGTGGGTATGTATTCTAACTTCACAATATTCTTCTCTACAAGATCCCTTATGAAATGATGTCTAATACTTATGTGTTTAGTAAGTGAGTGTTGAACTGGATTTTTCGAAATGTTGATAGCACTAGTGTTATCACAAAATACAGTTAAAGTGTCACTCTCTAAACCATAATCACTAAACATTTTACTCAACCAAAGAAGTTGTGTACAACAACTACCTTCTGCAATGTACTCAGATTCTGCAGTAGATTGTGATACACAATTCTATTTTCTACTATGCCATGAAATCAAATTGTTACCCATGTAAAAACAGCCACCACTCGTGCTTTTCCTATCATCAATATCTCCAGCCCAATCAGCATCACTATATCCAACAAGTGCACTGCTTGTGTCTTTGGTATACCATATACCAAGATCAGTTGTACCAGCCACATATCTTATGATTCTCTTGACTGCATTCAAATGAGATTCTTTGGGACAAGCTTGGTACCTGGCACAAACACATACACTATACATAATATCAGGCCAGCTTGAAGTTAAGTACAGAAGACTACCTATCATGGATCTATACAAAGTTGGATCAACATCTTGACCAACAGTGTCTTTACACAACTTTTGTGTAGATCCCATAGGAGTTTTCATGACTTTTGAGCTTTCTAAACCAAACCTTTTCACTAAATTCTTTGCATACTTACTCTGAGAGAAGAAAATACCATTATCAGTTTGTTTGATTTGAAGTCCAAGAAAGTAATTCAAATCACCTACCATGCTCATCTCAAATGTTGTTGTCATTGCTTCAACAAACTTGTTTAACATAATGTTACAAGTTGAACAAAAAATAATGTCATCAACATATATTTGGGCTATTAACAAGTCTTCTCCATAATTTTTAATGAACAAGGTTCTATCATCCTCTCCTCTTATGAAACCAAATTGCAACAGAAAGTCAGTAAGTCTACCATACCAAGCTCTAGGAGCTTGTTTGAGACCATACAAGGCTTTCTTTAGTTTGTACACATGATCAGGATACTGTGGGTTTTCAAAACCTTTAGGTTGTTCAACAAATGCATCTTCAATTAATATGTCATTCAGAAATGCAGCTTTTACATCCATTTGATGAAGATTAATGTTGATGTAACATGCTATTGCTAGTAACAGTCTAATGGACTCTATCCTAGCAACAAGTGCAAATGTTTCATCAAAATCAATACCTTCAACTTGAGTGTAACCTTGTGCAACTAATCTAGCTTTGTTCCTAATTATGTTACCAGACTCATCAGTTTTGTTTTTAAAGATCCATTTAGTTCCAATGACATTAACATCATCAGGTCTTGGAACTAATGACCAAACATCATTTCTTTCAAACTGATTAAGTTCTTCATGCAGCATTAATCCAATTTTCATCTTTTAATGCTTCTGTAACATTTTTAGGTTAAATTTCAGAATAGTAACACTGAGCATTCACAATATTGCATATTGAAGACATGCACACAGACCTTACCATATCAACACGATTTGCACTTACTCTTCTTCTTGTTTGAACACCAACTGAAGCATCTCCAATAATCTGATTTGAAGGATGACTTTTGGTAATCCAAGTAGTTGGATTCTTCTTTGGGGTATACTGATTGTTCTGTGAAGTATCAACTGAATCTACAGGTGATGTTGAACCAGATGCTGTAACATTTGGTGTAACATTCTCTGTTTTCAGTGATTCTTTTGGAACATCAGTAACATCAGTCACATCTTCAGTGTCATTCCCATCTATCAGATTCCTGTCATCATCAAAAATAATATTCACAGATTCTTGAACAGTGTTAGTTCTAAGGTTGTAGACTCTATAGGTTTTACTATTTCTAGAATAACCTAAGAAAAAACCTTTATCACTCTTAGAATCAAACTTGTGCAGTTGATCTCTATCATTCAGAATGTAACACACACAACCAAAAACATGAAAATATTTCACATTCGGTTTCTTATTGTTCAAGATCTCATATGGGGTTTTATTGCTTCCAAATCTAAAATAGACTCTATTAGCAATATGACATGCTGTATTCAAAACTTCAGCCCAAAATTTCTTTGCAAGATTTTTTGAAGTAAGCATTACTCTTGCCATTTCTTGAAGAGTTCTATTTTTTCTTTCAGCTATCCCATTTTGTTGTGGAGTTTTAGGAGAAGAAAACTCTTGGACAATTCCTTTCTTATTACAGAATTCTGAAAACATGCTATTTTCAAATTCTCTACCATGATCAGATCTAATCCTGCTTACTTTCAAGTTGAAAACAGTTTTAAATCTTTTGTAAAGAGTTTTAAAAACATCAAATGTTTCAGATTTCTCTCTTAAGAACTCAATCCATGTAAATCTTAAGTAATCATCTACCACAACTAGTGAATATTTCTTACCACCAATGCTTTCAGTTTCCATAGGACCCATAAGATCCATATGCAGTAATTCAAAACAACGATGTGTCATGCAATGTGATAACATTTTATGCGACACTCTTACCTGCTCACCTTTTTGGCATGGACCACATACAGTGGGTGCAACAATCTTCAGTTTTGGTAAACCTCTCACTGCTTCAGACTTAACTAAGTTTTGCATGAATCTATAATTTGCATATCCAAGTCTTTGATGCCATAGGACATTCTCATCACAATTTGACAAATGACATACTTTGTTTGTTCCAATTAGATAACAATTATCTGCTGACCTATTTCCAGTCATTAGACACTTGTTATCCTTGTTTAGAACATAGCATGAATCTTTATCAAATTTAACATGCAAATTGTCATCACATAGTTGACTTATACTAAGAAGATTAGCAAGTAAACCATCAACATGCAAAACATTATTAAGTTTAGGAAAACCTTCAACATTTAAGGTCCCTTTTCCAATGATTTTACCTTTTGATCCACCACCATATGTAACAGTTCCACCATTATAAGGTTCATAGTCAGACAAGTATTTAACATGACCAGTCATGTGTCTAGAACAACCACTGTCAAAGTACCATAGATCAGGAACACATGCTTTCAGAGAAGTTTGAACGACATTACATGTAACATGTTCTTTTTTTTTCTTAGCAGATTTTGACCAGTGTTTCTTAGAATGTGAAGACATTTCAGACAACACTTTCTAAATTTCTAGATCCCTTTTCAACTTTTGACAGTAAGGAGGAATATGACCAATTTCAGAACAGTAGTGACACACATACTTCTTCACAGGTTTTTCAGTCTCATGTATTTTTGTTTTGGCAAAAAACTCAGTTTTTCCCTTAACAAATTTTACAGGATTATTCACTAATTTAGAAGTAGTCTCACCATAATAGCCCAAACCATGTTTATTAGACTGTCCAGTAGTTAAGGAGTCACTTACAATGGAAGAACTTTTAGAGTATTTCTTAAAACTTAAGGTAGAATTTTTCAATTCTTCCTTTAGCTTAGAAATTTCTAAATCCTTCCTTGTTAGAATGACTTCTAACTTTGTCACAGTCTCTCTGAGATCATCATTCTCTTTGGCTATACTGGAATCATCATCCCTTATGTCATTAGAACCTGTCTCATCAACACACCCATTAAAACAGTTCAAATCTGAATGATTTTTGACAAATGTTGTTTCTGATGTTATAACATTGGAAACAACACCAGTGTCAAGATCATCCAGATCATCATCTAAAGAATCATCATAATCAATTCTTGCAGAAAAAGCTAGTTCCTCATCTTTAGAACCTTCAGGTTCATCATCATCTGAGTCATCACTAAAGGTAACATTAAAATTCAGTTTTTGTCTTAACCTGGTATTTGCACACTCATTTGCATAGTGTCCAAATCCAGTACATGCATCACATCTAACTGATTTTCTAACTTCAGGATCATACCTTGATTTATTACCTCTGAATTGCCTTGATTGATTCTGATCCTTCATTTTCTCTGGGTCTGATGGTGTATTGTTGAAAGAAGTTCTCTGTTGACCATTTCCTCTGGATCTATTCAGTTTCTTCTACAGGTAGGAATTGAATTTCTTTGTAAGGAGGGCAATGTGCTCAGGAGTGTTGTAACATTAGTCTAGAACATCTTCATCAGACTCAACTTCAGTCACAAAGGGCTGATTTTCAGTGTTGAGAGATGTTTCACCTTTGAAAACAACAACCTTCTTTCCTTCACTTGTATCATCAGATTGAGTTGTGTTCATCTCATATGTTTTGAGAATACTTACAAGTTCATTCTGACTTAAAGTGTCAGTGTCCTTGGCTTCTTCAATAGCACAAATTTTTGCATCGAATCGTTTAGGAACAGATCGCAAAATTTTGTGTACAACTCGTACATTGGAAATTGGATCACCAAGTGCGTGTGATTCGTTGACAATCTCACTCAGTCTCTCATTGTACGCCGTGATTGTCTCATCATCCTTCATCCTTAGATTCTCGAACTTGGTCCCAAGCATTCGAAGTTTGGTCCTTCGAACACTTCCACTTCCTTCACAATGCTCTTGAAGCCTCTCCCATACATCTTTAGCCGTAGTACATGTTGATATAATCTTGAACATAGATACATCAACAGAGGTAAAGATAGCATTGAGAGCTTTGGAATTGTAGCTTACCGTTGTGGTCTCCTCATTTGTCCATTCAATCTCCCGTTTGACTTTTGTCTCGCCATCATCATCTGCTTGGTTTCTGGGCCATTCCCAACCGGTCAGAACACTTCTCCAAGCACATTCATCAATAGACTTGATGTACATGCGCATCTTAGGTTTCCAATAGGCATAGTTATTTCCATCTAGTATAGGGGGCCTAAGTGGGGTGTTTACAGGATATTCCATAGCAAAAGACACACTTAAAAACTCAGGATCTAAACTTAGTATATCAAGTTTATGGCTCTGATACCAATTGAAAGTGTGCGTGTGTTATAAAGTGCAGATGTTGTAACAAATGTTAAAGCAATTCTTACAACAATCTGGTAAATCAGAATATAAAACGTATACAACGGAAGACTTAAACACACAATTGCAAAAGGGAATACTTTTTAACACAAACTATCATAAATAGTTTGTGCTAGCCTCATGGCGAAAGGTTCACTATAAAAAGATTAGTGATACAAAAGTTGTGTGAAGAGTATAATCGTTCACAACGGAAACAAGACTCGATATCACCTATCAAATCTAAATTGGCTAAGTGTATAACATAATACACCGTCAAAATTGATCTCACTCTATATCAATGATCTCACTATCTATGGATATAAGTTCGATCACAAGCTATGCATGAAAAACTCTATTTCAAGGCATAACATAAACGTTGGAATAACTGCCCTATCACCTTTAAACTCAGGATCAACACTAGAGTAGGTGTACTCGTTTACTCCACACTTGGTACTGAAAGATTCGGCCTCTATTTATAGGCAAAAATCTTCAATCCAAAAATAACTTCTCTATGTAACCGCTTCCATGATCTTCATGTTGTCCTACGTTTCTTATCTTTATTCTTCATGCTTCTTGATGCAACCGCCTGATCTAGATAGTTCTAAAACGTCCTGGATAAGTCTGAAACGTGTAGGCCCTTGTAGATCCTTGTAGATCCTTCTAGAACCCGTAACTGCTCATGTTGCTACCAATGTTAAGCAACATTCACTGCAACATTGATAATTCCAGAACCTTGTAGATCCTTCTAGATCTTCATCCTGCATGTTAAAACATCTAAGACAACATTTGATCATAAAGTGTTGGTTAATGAGAAGAAAGGGCAAATTCATGTTGTTTCAAAGTAAATAGTGAATACTTCACTACCAACAACATCAACAAAAGCAATAGAAGAAGTGAGGAACATAAACATAATGATTTGAATGAATAAAAGATCAAACATAAACTAGGGTTTAAAGAAATACTTGCAAAGAACTGAAATTTAATTAATAAAAATGAAGTTTAAAGTGTTTAATGTAATCGAACTAATGAAAAGAAACTAAGAAACAAAAATAAACTAAGAATTCGTACTAAAACCTCGATTAAACGTAAAGTAAAGCTTGCTCGTCTCTTCTCCTCCAAAATCTAACTCTAAAAGTAATATCGTCTCAAGTGGTAAGTGGTGTTATGATGTGATCGTGTTCGGAAGTGGTATAAATAGGCAACGGGTCAAATCGGGAACAAACGGGCCAAAAATCACGTACGCTCGTGCACTGCTCGTGCACTAGTCCACGAGCTCACCCACTTGTGCGCTCCAATTCTTCCAGAGAGCTAAAAGTGCTCGACCTCCTTTGCTCATGCACTAGTACACGACCCGCATCTACTTGTGCACTAGTGCACGAGTTGCACCTTCTCGAGCGCTATACACGACTGCTCGTGCACTATGTGCACGAGTGCTCCTTGCTTGTGCACTCCAATGATACTTTTGCTCCCTCGAACTAATACTTTTCGTATTTCTTCAATATCTTCTCATCCGGGTGTCCGTTTGAGTCGATTCAAAGTCCTACGAACTCCTCTTTTCGCCCTCTATCCATCTATAAGCATCAAAGAGACAAATTCATTAGTTTATGAAAATGATACTCAAATGACTCTAAATACTCATATAAATCAATCAAAACAAGGGCATTTCTAGAGACGAATCATGAAAATTTTACGCCTAATCATGGAGTTAAGACTTTTAGATCCGGGAGAGCAGTCAGTATAGGGTTTAGGGGGAACTCAGGCCAGACTCGACTCAGCGAGGTATCAGGGTGCTACAATGTCTCCCTGACAGGTATGCGTTATATCCTGACTTTTGTGAATTTCAAGCGTCTCTCTGAGTCCTTCGTCCTAAAAATCTTTATTAAATACATTCCATTTTCATTAAAAACATGCCTTTTCATATTTAAACCCACGCGCAGCGGAGCATTTAATGCTTCAATTACTTTTTCATATACGTGTCCATTTTATACGAAATATAACTGACATGGATAATTGATTGATGCTGAGATTAATCCTGACCCTTCATTTCGAAACCCTTCAAACTCAGGAATTAATCTCAACCCCACGTCTGAGTATCTTACTTGTTCTAATCAATCAAGAATGCCATTTGAGGTTTTTACGCAAACACAAAACACTTCTGTACACTGAGTATTCTCTTGCTCAAGCACTCACAGATTTTCGAAAAATCTTTCTTTCAAAATCAATGGCATTCCTTAACTCCAACTAGACAACCGACAAGCTTGAGGATGTTGTCAACAACAAGCTGGTACACATGGAGCAAGTCATTTCCATGGAAGGTATCTGTCTTAATGTCGAGGAGATCAAACCTGTTTTCAACTGGATCTCCAAGGCAGGGTTGAAGAAATATTTCTCTTTGCCCCCAGGTTCTGTGCTTCCGAAGGTGGTGGTGGAAGCGTACTTCAACATGTTCCTGTGCAAGGGGGAACTTTTCATCAAAGTAACGGCTCTAAAGCCGACTGGTGAGAATGATGTGGATGGAGAACCTTTCTACAGTAAGGAGGTGAAGGACATCAACTTGAGAAAGGCCATCAAGGAGGTCTATGCGTTGCCATCCCCAGGCATCAACCCCAAGGTTTACAAGGAGAACTCTGAGGGAGAATTCTTGGGGAAGTGGATGAAGACGGGCTCAACTGAGTTCAGAGCGCGTCAAAATAAGGGTACCTTGAAGCCTGAGTACAGGGCCCTTGTGGACTTAGTGTCCAAAGTAGTTATGGGATCCACAGGCTCACATGAGCAACTGAACTTGCCCAAACTGAGGATTATGAGAGCCATTGTCGATGGTGTGGAGGCAAATTGGGAGCAGTACTTCCTCGATCAGATCTATCAGGCTGCTATGGATAAAATCAAGAGGGATGGTGATGAAAAGTACATCTCAGTTAGTGCTATTCTCCCGTTCAGAACGAGGTTGTCTATACTGATCGCTCATGCCTGCCCTGGGTACACCTTCGACATGGAGGACAACCTCTCTTCTAAGAGGGTGATGTTCACTTCACTGAGTGATACCTACTCCGTGCTAGAGCTTACTGATCCCAATGCTAAGGCAAAGGGTCAGGCTAAGAAGCCAGGTGGGAAGGCCAAGAAGGTCCAACCAGCCTCATGGAAAGGGTGAATGAGCTCTTTGAAAAGAGCAAAGAAGCGGAGGAGGAGATCACTTCAGAGCGCGCTGTGGCGCAGGATGCTGTGAAGGAGGTGGAGAAGAAAAAGGTGAAGGTGGTGCTGTCAGGAAAGGCCACCAAACAAGGGACTGAGTCAAATCCCAAGAGGGTCGATTCAAAGGCTGAGGGAACTGACGATGACGTTAGAGTGGGTAAGGAGCAGGGCAAGAGGCCATTGAAGAGACTGATGAAGGGACCTAAAAAGTCCCCAGCCAAGGGCCTGCCGGAGGTGAGTGAGAGGGAGGAGTCAAGCTCTCCCCGAGCCTCTGACTTGGAGGTGGTGAGAACGACAATTGAGATGGCTGAGATATTGCAGCCTGAGATTAACCCTACCCAATCACCCAAACACTTTGAACCTACTCCCCAAACCAACCCTAGCCCCACACCCCAACAGCCACAAACACTCACACCTGACAACCTTCCTAACCCACATGAGTCAGAGCCATCAACTTCACCTATACATGAGCCTGACCAGTCCTCTGAGCCAAACCTTCCCAACCCTGAAGATTTCCCAACTTACCCCAACCCCAAAGATTGCCCCAAATCCTCACAAGCCGGAGATCAGGAGGACGACTTCATGGAGTTGCAAGATGGGGAGGATTTGGATGCCAATTTGGTTGGTGGCATTCTGGAGAACAACTTAAGGGGGAATGCCACTGAGTGGGCAGCTAAGTGCTGGCCCAACCTGAACATGTAAAAAGAGCTTCTTGCAAATGTTGTGGAGCTGAAGGTATGGTTGGACTTCAAGCAGTCCAATATGCAGGAGAAATACATGCTTGTGGATGCTCGTGGCTGGGAGCACTGGAAAACTGAGGGGGCAAGGTCGTGCACATATTTTGGGCTCACCAGCTGGCTGTAGCTCTTGAACTTTGATAATTTGAAGCAGCTGGTGATGGAAATGATGTCGAGGATGCAAGCTGACATCGGGTCTAATGGTGAGAGAGATGAGGAGGAGGATGATGATGCTCAAGATGTAGCAGTGGAAAAGATGGTGGATGAAACAACGAAGGAAGTGGATCAGATGATTCTCAGGGGGAAGGTGCTAGAGACGTTGGTGCCAAGGGTGGACCAACAGCTGAGGATGTTGAGAACATCTCAACTGCCGATGACACATCAGTCAATGAAGGGATCCCCTGCCCTGAGACAAAGGAGGATGATGTTGAGGCATCTAAGGAGACTCCTAGTTTTGAGGGACAAGTTCCCAAAGTTCGAGCTGGCTTAGCTGAGCCTGAGCAGGCGGCTATGACCACTCCACAACTGCCTTCAGTGCACCCTGAAGAGGGAACTGAGGATGCAGGGGCTGACAAGGGAAAGCAGCCAGCCACTGACGATGCCGCTGGAGACGAGGATGTGCTAATAACTGGGGTCCAACGCGCTGAGTTTACCAGCATTGTCGAAGTCAAGAAAGAAAAGACAACTGAGAACCTAGCTGAGCTTCAGGAGGAAGTGATGAAGCTACGTGCTGAGAAGGAAGAAGACGCCAAGGCCCTGGCTAAACACATCAAGTGGACCAAGTCAGCGTACAACACCCTTGCCAACATGGAGTTGATACTGCTAAAGAGAACAGTGACTGATACGACAAAGTCAGTGAGGAGTGAGAGGAGGAGAACGAAGAAGATGCTGAGGCAGACTCTACAACAACTTGAGAAGAGGGATGAGCTCAGAGAAGAAAAGCTCAATCAGGAGGTAGAGAGGCTTGTAGTTCAGGCTGGAGCACTCTTTACTCAGGCGATGAACGACTCAGCGTCCAAGATGGAGCTGGAGTCAGGGAAGTTAGCTCAGACTTCTCAAACTGTTGCTGAGGTTTTGGCTAAGGCCACTGACGAGTCAGCAAAGATACTGGCTGAGGCGAGCAGGGTCAGCGGTAAGTCCCACCAAGGCTGAACAAAGTCTCCAACACAACATGGAGGTCTTTGAGAACAAGTTGAAAGCTGCTATCAGTTCAGTGTCGTATGCTGGGACTGGGATCGCCACGGGAGTTGAGATGCTAAAAGAGGGCGTACTGGAAGTTCAATCATTAGCCTCTTTCGTAATCAACAGCAGAGCTAAAGCACTCCCATCCCAGGCCGATAATGATGCCAAAAAGGGGGAAAAGAAGAGGAAAAGATCCCGCCCTGAGGCATCTGAGGCTGTCAACCAAGGTGAAACGGTTGAGGCTGATCCAGAGGCAAACCCTATGGGGAATGCTCTCAGAGTGAGGAAGTCAGCCAGGCTGGCAGTGGCTGAGGCTGAAGATGAGGCAGAAGCTGCAAAGCTGAGGGCTGAGGTTGCAAAGAAAGTAAGAAAGGCTAATGAACCTTCTAAGGAACTCCAATCTTCCAAACCGGCTGAGGCAATTCAGAAGTCACCCCAAGTACACACAAGGAAAAATCCCATCACTTTTTCTACGGAGACAGTGGCGGAACTGTGCGCTGAGGCATGGGGAACTCCTTCTGAGAAGTCCAAGGCTGAGCGTAGGGCTGATATAGCTCAAAAGGAGAAGATGCACATTTTGGAGAGAAAAGTGGAGAAGCTGGCTGATCTAACTGACATGTAACAACGAGAACTTGACGATTCAGTAATTAGTTTGCTTAGGAGAAAGAAGGCGAAGCCTGAGCCTAGAAAGTACAGGAAGAGGCCAACAACTAGGAAATCAACAATACTGCAGGTCAGAAGGCCGGAATCAAGTCAAAGGGAAGCTTATGTCGATGAGTTCATCTCAGAGATACTGAAGGAGTTCTGGATTGATGCAAGGGATGAGTTTGTCAAGCTTTGGTACGTAGTGAAGAAGTGGGGTGACTCTGAAGATATCAATGCCTACTTCACTGATTATATGATGGACAACCACCCTGAAAAGATTCAGAAAATCTTGGAAGAAGCTGAAGTAGCCAAGTCCAAGTGAAAGCTCCTGAGTTCGTTACTCGTCCACCCCCTCTTGTACTTGGAACTGGAAAGCATGATACTAAGGCCATCATGACTGAAGTGTTGAAGATTGCTAAAGCTGAAGGATATGTGAATCAGGTTAAGAGAGTTGAAGAGTTAAAGATCAGAGTCTATGCTGGTTATGGACTCAAGCCTGAGATGAGATTAGTCTAGTGATTCACATCCTTTCCTTGTAATAGATTAGATTCATTGTAACCATTTCCATATCATTCAATAAAATCTATTACTTTGCCCACAGACAAAAACTCATTGTCTTTTTGGCAGTTATTTAAATTCTGTACTTTATCAAGAACTGCTCTAACACTGACTTATCTTATAGATAGGATTTTATATTTCCTCTAAGTGTTTTGAGGATCTTTTCAGTGTTTTGGCATCATCAAAAAGGGGGAAATTGTTGGGACATTGTCAGTTTTGATTAAGATCCCAAAGCCCCTGAAAAGATGAGTTGCCTTAGTTTGTCTTAGTCAGGCTAGTCTTGGTTAGGTTTTGTACTTAGTCGTTTTACACTTCACAGGTACTCAGTGAGAGGAGAACTCACTGATGACAATCAAGACTAAGAGCCTGAAGACGAAGAGCACCATCCTGAACTTATGGCAGTCTTCTAAGCTGGCTGAGTAAGTGTCAGTGATGAAGAGTATGACCCTAAGGTCATTACTAACTCAGTCTTGAAGGGAACAGGTTGACACTGAGTTTATGGGAAAGACTTGGAGTAGAGCCAAGCAATGCAAAAGGAATGTCAGCGTCAGGATAAGACCGTTGTGCTCGAGACAAAAAGAACTTAATAAGACAAGCCTGAAGCCTAGGAATAAGTTCTGATATTCTCATCAACCTGATGACGTGGACCAATCCGGGAAGGATACGCATGTACGGAACCTAACACGAAGACTGACTTCAGACTGCATACTCAACGGGCACGCATTAAATGGCACATTAAATACAAGCTACCAAATCCATGCAAGGACGGCTGCTGCATGGGAAATATGTCCGTTTGAGCCACTCTACATTAATGACTAGAAGGCTATCACTTCCAACGGATAGTTTTCAAATCACCTATAAATACAGAAGGCCTTGAACCCATTCAAGGTTACGGGAAATTTCCAAGCCAGAAATTACTCAAACTCTCAATCATTCAAAGCATTCAGTCTTTAGAAGAAGCACTCGAAACCAGTTAAATTCCCCAAGTGTTTCTTAGTTTCTTAGAGTTACTCTGTATTCCAAAGAGCGTACTAGCAATATCTTAAGCTTAGAGTGATTATCCAATCCTTATCAAAGCCTTGTCTTGTAAGGATAATAACAACTTAGTTGGAATCCAAACTGAAACCAAAACCCTAAGTTAGGTTTGTTGGTAGTAAGTTGTTAGTGAGTTAGTAAGGAGTTTGTATAGGTCAGTGAGGAGTAGCTGATCTTGGTGCACCTTGGCACGTTAAAAATAAGAATCCCTTGAGTGGATTTTCTGTTAAATCAGGTCGTGGACGTAGGAGCTTGAATCTCTGGACCACGTTAAATTTGCTGTGTTCTTACTGCTTTGATATTGTGCTTGCTTGTCATATTATATGTTCATTCATAGCATTTAGTTTTTTTATCAAGCTGAATCAATCAGCCTGATCATCAAACAAGATCACTTCCCTACTAATCACTACTTCAGAATTGAGTAATCAAGTTTTCAGAAAACAAACTAAACAAGACTTTAAACTTTCAAGGCCCACGCATTTCCGCACTGAACTCGAATTGATAGTCAGCCAACTGACCCGCACTAAGTGTAGTCAGTGGGGAGATTATCAGCTCTCAGTTCTTTATCACTCTGAGTAAAGGGGACTCAACAAGGTTTAAGTTGAAAAATTGGTATACGTGTATTCCCGCCCCCCATACACGTATTCATCAGTCTTGTACCGGGACCAACAAAATCATAGCAAAATTTGCACTGAACAAAGTTGGAAATGTGATTTGGTATGTTTGATGCATCATATGTTGTGTTCCCGTACTTTGAATTTCGCCAAAATCATCTCCTTCTATTGGTGCATACCAATTACTCCAACCATGTTCTTCACAGCTATAGAATAATCTTCCCAGATTCCGACCAGTTTCCGATACCTTGATCGTTGTATGTCGACCGCATTTGATACACCCTATTTTTTATACACAAGATACTTCTTCGATGATTGCAGATTGCTTGAGCTAGATAATTTTCTGTGGAAGAATTTATTTTTGGGAATGTTCTTCTATTTTACTAAGCTTGGTCGACCATATATATAAGCAAACCCTCCAACGACTCTATTGGGGCAACAATTAGTTTTGACATTCTTAATAGATTATTATATATAAGTTGTACCTTGTAGATTGAGGTACAATTCTATAATCTCAACTCAATAATATTCAATTTGTAATTTGTTTTGTACAATTGTTCACCATTATTATTGGATATAAATTTTTTATGTTTGTATATTATTCTGTTTAATTAACTATTTATTAAATGTATAATTTTTGCATCTATAAGGTATAATGTCTCTAAAAATGTTCACTTATTTATCAAATATATAATTAACTGATCTTATGATGTATAGTATTTATAAAATTTATATAATTGTAATATACAATATACAATTTCAACATTAATTTCAAAATATACAATTCCAATTAGGCTATTTTTATACAATTTAAAATATACAAATTCTTTTGATCCTCAATTATTACATGTTGTTCCTAAATTAATTTTAAAATCTACAATTCCAGTTAGCCTCATTCTATGAATTATTTTTGTGCTTGGGCTTTAAAATCCTTAATTCCAATGACAGTGGGCCTATATATACAATAACCCATTATATAAATATTTCAATCAATTTTTAGAATACTAACATTAATTTGATTATTTACAAATACCAAACATGGTCCCCTATTATACGAATTATTTGCGGGCCTGAGCTTTAAAAAATATTTAACTTCAACTAAAGTGGGCTTTATATAATATTATTTTGAGGATAAATTAAATATACAATTTTTAACTTTAATTTGACAATTTACAATTCCAAATGGGCTATTTATACTAATTGTTCTTTTTTGGTAGGCGAGCTACATCACACCTAAAGCTAACAGGTTAGGCTAATCAATCACCCGATGAAGCAAGATTAAGCAAGCCAAGCCAAATCAAGCCAAGCTGGAATAGTCAGACGAGATACTCCAGCTAGGCGAGCTACTTTGACTATGTCGAGCTACATCAAAGCAAAGTCCATCCGAGCTCAAATAAAACCCTGACGAGCTACTTTAGCCAAAGAGGCAAGGCAGAAGATAAATCGACCAACAAGATCAAGATAATACCTCCTCAAGGACAAGTCCAAAGAGACGAACTGCTCTCTAATACGAGCTAATCCGGTTTAGAGGATAGAAATTAGCCTAGATAAGGTCAAATAGTCAAACTCCCTATGTGTGCAGGAGAGCAAAGGTCATATCACCTCCTACTTGGAGGACTTGTATAAAAACCTTGATTTTCCATGAATAAAACTAAGCAAAAATTAAAAAATACAACTACACTTTGCCTACACACATTCATACACCTTAATGTACACACATATGAATTAAATACGTAATCAAAACACGTATTTATCTTTTCTTAACCCAATTTATCGTATTCACTATTTACGGTAGTGATCAATCACAAGTAATTGTTTGGTGGCTTAATTAGCGATTAAAAACAACCACTAATCCAAGTAATTAAGATTGATCATCAACAAATTAGCGCTAGAAGGACGATCTGAACATCTCTTTAAGTGTGATTATCAAGAACTTCAAGTTTGAAACTTGAAGATTCGAAAAAGTTGTTGCGTTTCTTTTGAAAACTCAAGCAAGAGTGTTCTAGATGTTCTTGGTGTTCTTCACTTGAAGATTTGAATATTTGAAGATTACCCTAAGCATTTAACCTAGGATGCCTCAGTCTCAGGAAACAAAACATTCCCACCATTCTACGAGGGGCTCACCAACTAGAGGCTCTTCAGCTGGCCGGCGAGCTCAAACAACTCGACCTGTGGACAGGAGCAGGCCGACAACCAATCAATTAATGCCTCCAAAATTGGAGGTGTTAGCCCGTAACCCAGACGACCTTGCCCGCACAATTGCAATGCTTCAAGCGTTGCAAAAACAATAGGGGCAACCTGGTCCTTCTTATGTCAGAGCAAGGCATAGCCTAATATAGACTCATAGGCATGGGAAGGTTCGGGAGGAGCAGTCTAATGAGGTAGACAGTGCTCAAGCCCAGAAAGCAAAGGGCAAGGCGAAGCAGCTCGATGAGCCCGCCAACCACGGGGAATCTACCCCAAGCCAGGCAGCAGGGACCAACCATGGGACCACACGGCAGAACGTGCTGGATAAACTTGGTCAACCAGGTCACAACAGAGATGTAGCTCGACCTAGAGCCAATACAGGTCGACCAACCCATAATCCAGCTCGCCAATCAGTCCATGAGAGGCTGACCAGGTCGGCTTTTGGTTGCCTGGGTCCGGATGGGGCACAGAACCCCAGAAAGCCAGCTCATGGGATTCCCCCTCCAAGCGAGGGACTGCGGCGAACTTTTGGTCATGCACCGTTGTTCGCTGAACAGCCACCAAGAAAGGGAAAATCCCTGGACAAATTGGTGTCAATGAGGAAGGCTATAGAGAGCATCTAGGTTCAGCTAGACCTGCAAAGGGGTCTCGGGGAAACTACCCTTCATTCCTCTCCATTATCAACCATCATTCTAAAGGCCCCGATTCAGAAGAAGATTCAGTTCCCCGCCAATATCCAATATGAGGGGATGGTGGATCCCCAGGTGCATTTGACCAAGTATTCCGACTACATGATCTCCATGGGAGCTAGTGACACTACCCGATGTCAAAAGTTTCCCCTAACACTCGGGGGTCATGTAAATAAATGGTTTTCGGCACTACTGCCGACTTCCATTCATTCATTCGCCCAGCTGGGCAAAGAATTTTTGTCCCACTTCTCCACGGCTGGGTCCTATCTATCTCTGAGGCATCAGCTATCCGACCTAAAACCAGCCGACGACGAGTTGGACCAATCATACTTGGAAAGGTTCAACAAGGTCCTACTGGAGGGGGAGTCAGTGAGCGAGGACACAAAAATTGTGGCTGTCCTGATTGGATTAAAGAAGCGCATAAAACTCTGGAAAGAAGTACATCTCAAGTGCCCAAAAACTTATGTTTAATTCCGCAACCGGGCCGGAGTTTTTGTTTCCATGCACGAAGGTCTGCAAAAGGACTTGGAAGATAACAAGACTGACCCAAAGGAAAGTACAAAGAAATCCGGCGGAAATGGCTAAAGGGTCCCAAAAACATGAAAGCTTTCAACAAGGAGACATAACTGAAAGATAAGCTCAACCAGATGCTAATGGTATCGATTGATACGGTTTACAATTATGTAAAGGAGAAGGAACTGCTTACCCCACTAAGAAAGATCCGCCGAGATGCTAGCAAGTTAAACCCGAACAAGTATTGTGCCTACCACCAAAATGTGGGGCACTTTACTAGTGAGTGTCGAGACTTGCTCAAGCAACTCTGGCGATTTTACGAGGAGGGCAAGCTGCCCGACTTCGTGAAAAGGCAGCCTGGAAAGAAACCCCAGGCGAATAAACCCCAAAGCTTTAATGAGGAAGAAGACGAACAACCCCTCAAGAGCAACAAAAGTGGGTGACCTACTCTGGCTGCGGTTGCTGGACCACCCAGGGAAATTCTAATGATGGAGCAGTCAGGGCTCGTGGGGGGCTACTTAGATGGACGAGCTCCAATCTAATAAAGGAAGATGAAGGCTGAGCTACAAGCCGTAACTCAGGTTCAAGAAATGGGGGTCAACCCATCAGTTCAACATACACCAGAGTTGACCTTCACTAAAAAGGACCTGGATGGAATCTTGACTCCCCATAATAATTCCCTCGTAATATGTGTCAACATAATGGGGACCAAAGTGCACAGTCTGCTGGTCGACACTGGAGCCTATACCAACATCATCTTCAAGAGTACGCTCGATAAACTGGGAGATTATATGAGCTACATTGAAGACTCTAATCATCGAATTTTAGGCTTCTGTGATGCTGTAACAGTCCCACTCGGGATTATTAGGTTGTCTGTAGAGCTTGTATCGACCAAGGAGCCCGATAGAAGAATAACTAGAATGGTAGAGTCTCTGATTATAGATCAGCAATCTACCTATAATGGGTTCCTCGACCGACCCTTTTAAATGAATTTAAAGCTGCAGTTTCGACCTACTATTACTGTGTAAAGTTCCCACGTCCAAAGGAGCAGGTTCACTGAAGGGAGACCAGAAAAAAGTACGAGAATGTCTCCTTCAGCTTCAATCAAGTGAAAAAAAGGGTCTCGATGATGGAAGCATCCACTAGCTACCCCGCAAATGAACCCTCCATTCTAGATGACATCTTGGAACCCCAGGATGACCAAATGGAGGTGGACGAACAACTCCTACCCTTGGGCGAACTACTCTTGCCCGAGGGCGAACTAACTCCAACACGAACAACTTATACCACCAGGGGAATAAATAATGAATATGGACGAGCTACCCTTGAATGCTGGCTTGGAGGGCCTCATCCAGGTGAACAACTTTAACCCAAGGCCAGCTGAAGATTTTGAACCCCGCCTAGGAGTCGACCCGATGGACATAGAGGATGAACTAAACCTTGAGGTACCAATAATCGATCCACAATAGAAAGGATAAAAATGGTGAGCAACTCCAATCGAAGAGTTGGAAGCCCTCAAAGTTAATCCTGGTCGAGATGATCTTGAACTCTACAATGGGTCCAAGCTCCCTGAGCCATATAGGACCTAAATGAGTGAGTTCCTCAAGGAAAACCTTGATGTTTTCGCATGGTCACATGCTGACATGGTGGGGATCGACCCAAAGGATGCTTGCCACAGATTGAATATAAATTCGGCCCGAAAACCAGTCCACCAGAAAAGGAGAAAGTACGGGCTAGATAAATATCAAGCACTCAATAAGGAAGTAAAAAAGTTGCTTGACAACGACCTGATCCGGCAGACGTTATGTCCTAAATGGGTGGCAAACCTGGTTCTGGTGCAGAAGCCAAATGGAACTTGGAGGCTCTGCATAAACTTTACTAATCTAAATGCAGCCTGCCTGAAGGATAATTTCCCTCTTCCGCACATCGATCAACTGGTGGACAGCATAGCCGGGCACAAAATGTTCACATTTATGGATGCTTTCGCCGGCTACCACCAAATTCCAATGCACCCTGATGATCAAGAAGACAATGTATTCTATACAAACAAAAACTTGCTCTGTTAGTAGAGGATGCCTTTCGGATTGAGCAATGCAGGGGCAACTTACCAGAGGCTCGTGAATAAAATGTTCGATGAACATATTGGAGATACGGTGGAGGTGAACATTGACGACATAGTCGTAAAAAGCTCAAAAAAGGAAGGTCACCTCCAACATCTAGCCCAAGTGTTTGACATTTTTCCAAAATACAACATGAAGCTAAACCCAAAGAAAAATAACTTTGGGGTTCACTCAGGGAAGTTTCTGGGCCATCTGGTCAGTAAACGGGGAATCGAAGCCAACCCCGTGAAAGTTAAAGCTATCATGAAGTACAAAGGCTAACTGGATGCCTAGCTACATTGAACAGGTTCATATCTCGATCAAGAGACAAATACCGTCCATTCTTTGAAGCCTTTAGAAAAGATAAGTTCTTATAGACGAGCAGCTGCCAGAGCGCTTTTGAAAAGCTCAAAGACTACCTGGAAGATATGAAGATCCTATCAAAACCCGTCTCAAGAGAAAAATATACTTATATCTGGCAGCATTGGAAGTGGCCATCAACTCTGTTCTGGTACGGGCGGATAGAAAGTTCCATCAGCCAATCTACTACATCAGTCAGGCTCTACATGAAACCGAAGTGAAATATTCACCAACTGAGAAGCTGGCATATGCACTTGTCACGAGTGTTGGAAAGTTAAGACCGTACTTCTTCTATCATCGAAGTACGAACAACTTTCCCACTCAGACAAATCTTACATCGACCAGACACAGCTGACCGCCGTTGAAATGGTCCATAGAGATTAGCCAGTTCGGAGTGACTTATGCTCCTTGAACAACGATCAAGGGTCAGACATTAGCCGACTTCATAGTCGAACTAACCTTTCCCCAAGATCCGATGAGAGGGCTAGATCACCCCTGACATCTTTATGTAGACGGTTCATCTACGAACATGGCCTCGGGGGCAGTAGTAGTTCTCATCAACCCCGACAAACAAATATTCACCTCAGCAGTCAGATTTGAATTCATGGCAACAAACAATGAAGTTGAGTATGAAGCCCTTATTGTAGGTCTCCACTTATCACTTGCTGTTGGAGTTAGACGACTCCACATCTTTGGAGATTCTCAACTCATCTTAAATTAAGTTCGAGGTGAATACGAAGCCAAAGATGAACACATGATCGAGTATCAAAAAATAGTTGCTCATCTGGTGTCAATGCTAGACCAAGTTTACATCGAACAAGTACCCCGGACGAGCAACACCCAAACTGATGCTCTAGCTCGACTGGCCACTAGTGAAGGTCCAGCTGAGTTAAAAGATATTATTATCACTAGAAGGGCCAATCCATCAACTTCGAATTATGAAGTCAATCAAGTAGACGAGCTACTTGATGATGATGATTGACGAACTTCTTTAGCCAAATACTTGAAAGATGGAGAGTTGTCAAGCAATCCTTTTGAAGCTGCCAAAATAACAAAACGAGCAGCCAGGTATACCCTGGTGGGCGAGCAACTTTACAAAAGAGGCTTTTCAATCCCACTTCTTAAGTGTTTGTCTAGGGGGCATTGACGAGCTACTTTGGAAGAAATCCATTCAGGAGTTTGTGGAAACCATGCTGGGGGGCAAGCTCTAGCCTACAAAACAGTAAGGCAAGGCTACTATTGGCCAACTCTACGCCAAGATGCTATTCAAATAGCAAAAGCCTGTCATCGATGCTAAATTTTTACCCCGAGCATCCACACTCCAGCATAAGAGATCGTTTCCATTTTCAGTCCTTGGCCATTTGCAAGATGGGGAACAGATATCATTGGACCCTTCCCACCTGGAAAGGGTAATGTTCGATTCGCTGTTGTGGCAGTTGATTACAATACAAAATGGCAGAGGCAGAAGCCTTAGTCAAAGTTACACAAGAGAAAATGATCAGCTTCATCTAGAAGAACGTTATCTGTCAATTTGGAGTTCCCCAAATAATTGTTACAAATAATGGTCCTCAGGACCTCAGTTTGATGGAATGAGGCTAAGAGACTTCTGCACCAAGTGGGGGATCAGAAAATATTTTTCGACCCCTTATCATCCACAGTCAAATGGTCAAGTTGAAGCCGTCAACAAAATAATCAAATATATTTTGAAGATATGATTGACAGAAAGTAAAGGAAAGTGGTCTTTGGAGCTCCCGGAGGTTTTATGGGCATACAGAGTTTCTCCCAGGTCTAGCATCGGAGAAACACCATTCGCACTGGTGTTTGGAACATAAGTCGTCATCCCAATTGAGCTATAGAAAAATCAGTTAGAACAACCAACTTTGATGATGAGGCAAACAACTCTGCCTTATCAGCCGAACTGGATTTGCTTGAAGAAAAAAAAATACTGGCCGAGCTAAATAATGTAACATACAAACAGCGAGCAACACGTTATTATAATTCTCAAGTCAAGCTATGGGAGTTTAATGTTGGCGACCTCATTTTAAGAAAGAAGCTCGCCCCACCTCCAGGTGTATTTGGACCGACTTGGGAGGGCCCATACAGGGTAACAGACAGATTACCCAATGGTGTTTATGATTTAGAAGACATGGAAGGCAACTCGGCCCAATACTCCTGGAATGCAGTTCATTTGAAGAAGTACTATCACTAAGGCGAGCTGCTTTGACAACGTGACAAACTAGAACTGCATATGCGCAAGTAAGATCCAAAAACTTGCCTAAATTTTTTGAAATTTTCACTAAGTGTTAGAGGTCGAACAAGTTTGGATGGTCAAACTACTTTAGCGTAGCAACTTATTTGTGTTTGTATATTTTTTATATTTTGACAAGTTTAAAGCTATTTGACAAAATGTATAGCAGTTGAACTACTATGACTTGGTCTGATGTATGCTAATCGGACTACTTTAACTTAGTTTGTTAAAACTTGTAAAGTAGGTCATTTTCCATACTTGTAAATTTTAGCAAGTTCAAATATAGTTGTTCGTTCAAAGGAGAAAGTTCACACTCAAGGCACAAGTCATGTTAATGATCAAGCCCATTAAATGTTGTTCGTTTTTAAATGAACATAGCTTAAGGCTAAGACCCCTATTCCAATTTTTAAAGGCAAAGTTATTTTTTGAACAAAGCCCAAATATATGTATTAAGATTGTAAAGCATAAAAGTAAATTTCAAGATGTAAGGTCTATGAGTCCTCTCATAAAAGACAGTGTAATAAAGCATCAATTTGAAGCAATTAATACATTAAAGAAGATGAGCAAATTAAAGTTCCATTGATGATAAGGCAGTTCGCGCAAAAGAGATTACAAAAATCAACTCCTTCAAGGAGCGAATAACTACAAGTACAAAAAAAAATTACAAAGGCCCTAGTCTAAGGCTCCTGCCCGGCTGGAGGTGGGAAGTTGTCATCTTTAGGATCATCCAAGGGCGCCTCTGAGATACTTGGGTCAAGGGGGACATCCACTGTGAGCTCGGTAATGAGCCCTTACGCATCAGCTCATTCTTTCTGGGATTGCTCAGTAGGGCCAGCTGGAACATCCACTATGCCCTCAGCGACCTCCTCTTGCTCGCCTTCACCCTTCGGGGGATGGGTGATCTCTATGTTGGGGTCAAGGAAGTCAATCTTCACCCCGTACTCAGGCAGATCGCCTATTTGCAAGATGGCACCTTGGGGAGGAGGGTTGGCCTGGAGGAAGTCAGTAAATTCCTTGCCAATGCCGGTGAGGACATGTGGCACGTCAAACTCATTTACAGCTCGAATGCACTTCGCATAGGCACTAACAAAGCCCATGATGGAGCTCGCCTCTAGTTTGGACACTAACTCCTCTTGAGTTATGGCTCCGGTGAGCTGCTCCTCCAGCCGAGCTACCTTGGCCTCGGTCTCAGTAGCCCACTTTTCGACTATTTCTCTCTTCTTTTGCTCTCTGGCGAACTGAGTATGCAGCCTTTCCAGCTCGTCCTCTTTTGCCTTAAGCTCTTCAGAGACCTTCCGATGAAGGTCAAGAGCATTTTGTTCGGCGACCTGGTGAGCTTTCACCTTTTCTTGAAGATTGGCAACAGCCAAGTCCGCCTTTGCCCTGACATCGTCCCTCTCCTGGGAGATGCGGCGAACTATACTACTATGTAAGCGGGCATCCCTTTCCAGGTCATCCACCTGGTCCACCAGCCTCTGAATTGTTACCACAGAGTTGCTCGCTTGGATAAGGGCAAGACGACCATTGTTGCGAGCAGATTTCTCATTCATCGTATCCTCCAGAGGCTTTGTCCAAACTCATGCGATCAACTCAGTAGCTCACCGAACGTGCAAGCTCAAGATGTCTCTAAGTGTGGCTGACACTTTTGACCAGGTGAATTGGTGCACAGCCTGTGAACGGCCAGGGTAACTAGAAAAATGGTACCTACAAAGAGTGAAAGTGAAAGAGTGTTAAAAAATGCATAAAGGAAAGTTTAAGGACACTTATTGTGAGTAGCGACCTGTACTGCAACCGAGGAAGGTTTGATCGCTGGGGGACCCTGACCTTTTTTATTGTGTGATGGAGATCATTTGTTGATCGGGAATGATCTCCACCGATGCCCCTCTCAACCATGGTGCTCCTTGATCTTCTTTTGAGCACGTTCAACCTCAGAGATGGGAGTGCCATCTCCACGGTAGAGTCTTTTCTTTTTCCCAGCCACTGGCGGGCTGCTCACGGGGGCGGGCTGCTTGGACGAGCCCGACGCACCCACCTTGTGGGGATCATTCTTGGTCTTGGCGACCAATGTCACCATCTTCGAGATGGTATCTCATTTCTTCTTGTCTTTCTTGTTCGGCATCTCCCAAATGTATTGATCAAGGACGGTGAAGGCGGGGTGTACTGCAACCGTGATGAGCTGATCTGCAAGGGATGAACTACAAGTGTTAGGAAAATTCCATATAAGATAATAAGCAAAAGTAGTTCGCCAAATATGTAGAAGGCTTACCCTCGGGGACCTTGGCTTGTGCCTCTAAATAGTGTGGGTAGGTAGTAAGGCGAGCTACTCTATGCGTAGACTCCAGGCAAAGACGCTGAACAATCCGATCAGCTCGGTTCCTAAGGGAGATCTGGCTCACGACGAATAGGAATAGGTCGTTGGCTTCGTCCTTGGCACTCCTCCACTTGAGAGTTTTGAGACCTGAAACAAAAATAAAGAGATTAAATTTAGTTTTACTTCTTCAAATAAAAAGAAGAAGCAAAACTCACGCTTGAGAATCCCAAACTCCGCCGGAGTGTTAATTCTTTCCTCGCCACCATATGGGTGAACTGAAGCACGCCAGTCACCACCGATATAAAACCAGTTGTGCTTCCAGTCCCTAACTTTCCCCGAGACGTCTTCAACTACCTTGAGGCCAGGGCGAGCCTTAAGGTAGTACCAGCCCGTCTCGTCTCCAGTGCAAATGGTGGGCGCCATGAGGTAATTCACCTCGTTCGCGGAAAGCTTGTTGGGATATCCCTCTAGGGCGCACAACACCATAAGGGACATCAGGTTCATCCACCCCACAGGAGTCAGCTGGCTGATCGCCAAGTTTGTTTGCTCCAAAAAGTGGTCGATCAACAGATGAAGGGGGAGTGTAACCCCAACCTTGAGAATGGAAAGGTTGATCATCGTGAGCCCGCGAGGTGGCCGATCTGCTCGGTCGTCCTCAAATAGCGCGTACATGTGAACATCAAAAGGGATCTTATAGTCCCTCCTGATTTTTGGTAGATCATCCTCGGTGATCGACGAGATAATGTAGCTCACCGCAAAGTTGTTCGTCTTGAGCTTTCGCTTCCCGTGAGCTGGAATGGAGAAGCAAGTGGAGTACTTCCTCTCGTAGGCTTCCTAGTCAATTTGGCAAACTATTGCGATTGGGATTTAGTGCTAGATCGGGTTAGGCTTGGGATACCCAATACTGGCTAGGTATTCCCAAGTTAGTTCGTTAGTGGCCGGGGGCAACCTGCTGCACCTCGGTGATGGTCCCATTTTCGAAGGGCAAAATGGGAATTCAGGAGCAATTTTTTTTTAAAACCTTTTCCTCAGAGAGTTTAGCAAGAGTGAAGAGTTCTCAATTCACCGCTCTGCTCAGAGGCTGAGCTACCAAGTCAGTGAGAAGGCTTGGAGACTCATGCTCTGAGCAAGGACAATGACTTGAGAGATTACACTTCAAGTCACTGCTCTGCTTAGAGGCTGAGCTACCAAGTCAGTGAAAGGCTTGGAGGCTCATGCTCTAAGCAAGGCAGTGACTCGAGATACTGAACTCTCGAGTGCGTTGCCTGAGTGGGTCAGTGAGAGGATTCTCCCTGACCTGAAAGCTTAACCAAAGTTTCCTTTTAAACAATGCTCTCAGTGAGCAGATTTTCACAACACTTTAGTAAATACTTTTAGAAACGAACGCTCAGTTTAACGTGGTTCAGAGACTCAAGCTCTTACATCCACGGCCTGATTTAACAGGAAATCCACTAACTGGGATTTTTGTTTTTAACGTGCCAAGGTGCACTTACAACTGGACTCACGCCACTCCCTGTGCTGCCTCTTCTCTCTGACTAACTTCCACCAACAAACCTAACTAGAGGGTTTTGGTTTCAGTTTGGTTTCTCCAACTAGGTGAGGTTTTCCTTTACAATGTGTTAGCCTAAAGCTAGGATTAGGAAAACCTCTCTAAGCTATGAGTTACAAGCCGAACACTCATTCGTGTATATCTATGAACTCTAAATTTCAGTGTACAAGGTGTGAATCATGCCTCCTTATAACTCCCAATATAATGCACTAAACACTCACACCTTCACAGCTCGTAGGTGTTGATTTTTCTCCTCTCACACACAACACACTTGAATACGCAGCTATGAGCTTGTATTTATAGTGTGGATTCAAATGTAACCGTTGGAGGAAATTACATTTGAATCCATACAATTAATGGTTTCAACCACTTTTCTTGGAATGCGGCCTTGTCAGTGTCAGAGTTGATGCCTTGTGCTGATTGGTCCACGTGGGTTGGATCCAACGGATCTTTGACTCAGTGGGTTGACCAAAACCCAACTGACTTTAGGTAGCTTCCTCCTTCACTGAATGATGATCTTCAGTGGACTGAATCGTCTTCAGTGTAGTTGTCCTTCAGAGACTGTTTGAAGATCACTCCAAGAAGTTTGTCATAAGACTGAATGACAAACTTCCCTGACCACAGTAGCCTGACTCCTTCAGGGCGTACTTGGTGCAACACTGATCCTCCCGATCATGCTCTTCACTGAGTGGTCCACCTGACTTAGCTTAGATCAGCCCGGTTTACACTCAGTGGGACATCCTTCAGGCTTCTCTTCAGGTTCAGGTCTCTGGCATGGCTTCAGTCAGTTCTTCTTGGTGTCATCTTGATATTCTCAGGTTGTGTTGCAGAGTTCCCCCTTGCTGAGTTCCCCCTCAACTGAACAGCCTATTCTACTGAAAACTAACCTAGCCTGACCTGAAACAAAAAATACTATCCTGACTGCTTTCAAACCTATTACATGTTGTTTTGGAAAATCATCAAAACTAAAACATATCCCAACAATTTCCCCCTTTTTGATGATTCCAAAACTTCTAACCAAATGATTTTCTATTACAAGAATATTGTCAGAGTACAGGTAATAGATTGAAATATGCAGGAATTCCCATAGTTTAAAACATTTAAGATCTATTCGGTTGACCATTTTTCTTAACAAAACTGGATCAGTTGTCATATGAACAACCAGCTCTGATACCAATTGATGGTCCCATTTTCGAAGGGCAAAATGGGAATTCAGGAGCAAATTTTTTTTTTTAAAACCTTTTCCTCAGAGAGTTCAGCAAGAGTGAAGAGTTCTTAAGTTACCGCTCTGCTCAGAGGCTGAGCTACCAAGTCCGTGAGAAGGCTTGGAGACTCATGCTCTGAGCAAGGACAGTGACTTGAGAGATTACACTTCAAGTCACTGCTCTGCTTAGAGGGTGAGCTACCAAGTCAGTGAAAAGCTTGGAGGCTCATGCTCTAAGCAAGGAAGTGACTCGAGATACTGAAATCTCGAGTGCGTTGCCTGAGTTGGTCAGTGAGAGGATTCTCCCTGACCTGAAAGCTTAACCAAAGTTTCCTTTTAAACAATGCTCTCAGTGAGCAGATTTTCACAACACTTTAGTAAATACTTTTAGAAACGAACGCTCAGTTTAACGTGGTTCAGAGACTTAAGCTCTTACACCCACGGCCTGATTTAACAGAAATCCACTAACTGGGATTCTTATTTTTAACGTGCCAAGGTGCACTTACAACTGGACTCACGCCACTCCCTGGGCTGCCTCTTCTCTCTGACTAACTTCCACCAACAAACCTAACTAGAGGGTTTTGGTTTCAGTTTGGTTTCTCCAACTAGGTGAGGTTTTCCTTTACAATGTGTTAGCCTAAAGCTAGGATTAGGAAAACCTCTCTAAGCCATGAGTTACAAGCTGAACACTCATTTGTGTATATCTATGAACTCTAAAGTTCAGTGTACAAGGTGTGAATCGTGCCTCCTTATAACTCCCAATATAATGCACAAAACACTCACACCTTCACAGCTCGTAGGTGTTGATTTTTCTCCTCTCACACACAACACACTTGAATACGCAGCTATGAGCTTGTATTTATAGTGTGGATTCAAATGTAACCGTTGGAGAAAATTACATTTGAATCCATACAATTAATGGTTTCAACCACTTTTCTTGGAATGCGGCCTTGTCAGTGTCAGAGTTGATGCCTTGTGCTGATTGGTCCACGTGGGTTGGATCCAACGGATCTTTGACTCAGTGGGTTGACCAAAACCCAACTGACTTTAGGTAGCTTCCTCCTTCACTGACTGATGATCTTCAGTGGACTGAATCGTCTTCAGTGTAGTTGTCCTTCAGAGACTGTTTGAAGATCACTCCAAGAAGTTTGTCATAAGGCTGAATGACAAACTTCCCTGACCATAGTAGCCTGACTCCTTCAGGGCGTACTTGGTGCAGCACTGATCCTCCTGATCATGCTCTTCACTGAGTGGTCCACCTGACTTAGCTTAGATCAACCCGGTTTACACTCAGTGGGACATCCTTCAGGCTTCTCTTCAGGTTCAGGTCTCTGGCATGGCTTCAATCAGTTCTTCTTTGTGTCATCTTGATATTCTCAGGCTGTGTTGCAGAGTTCCCCCTTGCTGAGTTCCCCCTCAACTGAACAGCCTATTTTACTGAAAACTAACCTAGCCTGACCTGAAACAAAAAATACTATCCTGACTGCTTTCAAACCTATTACATGTTGTTTTGGAAAATCATCAAAACTAAAACATATCCCAACACTCGGCTTCACTTTTCTCCTCAGAATGTAGATCTGAACTGGTCTCCTCAGCAATCTTACAAGCCGGATTCACCTCGGTAACCTTCTCTCTCGAGGGACGAGCTCCAAATTCTACAGATCGGACTACGGAGGTCGCCTCTGGGTCTGAATCAATGTTCACCATAGGAATGGGGTTGAAACTTCTCTGATTGGGCATTTTCCAGGGTTTCGGGGAGGATCCGAGTAAGTTTGTGAGTCGGAGGACATTTGATCAAAGTTTTTTGGAGAAATAAAGAGAAGGAGAGCTTGAAACGGGTTTAATAGCAGTTTTCGGTGGAATCTGAAGCGACAGTGGCGGCGATGGAACAGAGAAGCGGCAGAGTTTGAGTTTTCAACCCAAGGAACACGAAATTGAGCAAAGAAATATGAGGAACACAGGAAAAATTACCTTTAAAAACTTAAAGTGGAAAAGTCGTAAAAAATGGTGGAAATGTTGACCGAAGATGGAGATTAGTTGCCGGAATTTGAAAGAGAAACAGGGAAAGCTTTGGCGCTTGAAATGTCGAAAAAAAGAAGAAATGGTATAATTTTCCCCTTTTGTAGTGTGAAAAAATGGGGTGCAAGGCGAAAAGAGGAAGAAGTTCGAGGAGCCGGTTACAATTTTGGAAGTACGTGTTGCCCTCCTCCGAGAGTCTTGGAAGCGCGTCGCCTCGAGATGGTGCACGCGTGGGTGGCGGTAATCATGCCGCCCACATCACGCCTCGGGACGTACCAGGAGTCTCGGGAGTCCAACCATCGCCAGTCTAATGTAGCTCGTCCGATGTAGTCCGACTAGGTATAGACAGTCCGTCCAAGGTGATGCAGTTCAACCAAGAGGCTCAAGATTATAGCCAGCCCTTTAGCAGCTCGCCTCTTACCTCGCAACATAAGGGTAGGCTAGGGGACAATTGTTGATAGGCGAACTACATCACACCCAAAGCGAACAGGTTCAGGCTAATCAATCACCCAAGAAGCAAGATTAAGTAAGCCAAGCCAATCTGGAATAGTCAAACGAGCTACTCCATCTAGGCGAGCTACTTTGACTATGTCGAGCTACATCAAAGCAAAGGCCATCAGAGCCCAAATAAGACCCTGGCGAACTACTTTAGCCAAAGAGCCAAGACAGAAGATAAACCGACCAACAAGATCAAGCTAATACCTCCTTAAGGACAAGTCCAAAGAGACGAACTGCTCTCTAATACGAGTTAATCCGGTTTAGAGGATATAAATTAGCCTAGATAAGGTCAAATAGTCAAACTCCCCATGTGTCAAGCATGCACACATGGGAGAGCAAAGGTCATACCACCTCCTACTTGGAGGACTTGTATAAAACCTTGAATTTTCATGAATAAAACTAAGCACAAATTCACAAATACAATTACACTTTGCCTACACACATTCATACACCTTAATATACACACATACGAATTAAATACGTAATTAATATACATATTTATCTTTTCTTAACCCGATTTATCGTATTCACTATTTACGGTAGTGATCAATCACACGTAATTGTTTGGTGATCTAATTAGCGATTAAAAAGAGCCACTAATCCAAGTAATTAGGATCGGTCATCAACATTCTTGGGCTTCGTCTTTAAAATTTTTATTCACAACTTAAACTTTACAAATTGTTTGCCTCCTCAATTACTATATTTAAAACAAAAAAAAAATCTATGTATTCCAATTTTTACATTTTGTTCCTCAATTAATTTTAAATATACAATTCCAATTAGCTCCCTTATACGAATTCAAATTGGGCTTGGCTGTGGGCTTTACAATTTTTAATGAAAGTGGGTCTATATACAATAAGGGCCCGGATATATACACCTACATTAATAATATATACACCTACATTTATCATAATCTGCCTATTATACCCTTTAAAAAAACCTAAATCATTTCTTCCTCAATTTATTTTCTCCTCTCCTTCTCTCTCGTCTCTGTAAGTCAGTTTCTTCAAATCTGTAAGCAAACTCCACACTGCCGAACCCAAGCCTCTGCCCGCTGCAGTCGCCCACCACCCACAACCTTTCCATCTATTTTCTCTCGCAGCCCCGGCCACCGCGCACACCAACCCACCGCAACCGCAGCCCGTCGCGCCTACTGGCCCACGCAACCACCGCCCGCCGCGGCCACAGCGCCACCCACCGGCCCACGCAACCACCGCCCGTCCCGCCCATCGCGCCCACAATGCCGCCACAGGCCCACTGTCCCCCGCACTGCAACCTCTGTCTCTTACGCAGATCAAGCGCCGCGCCGTTCCCGCAGTCAATTTTTCATCATTTATTTTCCTTTATTTTTTTTTTCTATTTTTTCTATTTATTTTGTTTTGTCCGACCATTTCTTTGTGCAATTTTGTGCAAATTGAATTCTTATGTTGGACTTTTGATATGAGTTTTTTTTTTCGTTAAATTTTGTGGTGAGGATGGAAAACGAAGATAGTCCTGTAAAATAATAAAGATGTGTTAGGGTAATATGGGATTTTTTTTTTAATTTAGGGGGGTGTATCTCTAATTAATAGAGGGGTATATAGCTGGACCCATACAATAACCCAGTGCTTTTAATAAACTACATTGTTTCAATACAAGTGGGCTTTATATAATATAAGCCCATAAATTAAATATACAATTTTAAATATACAATTTCAACTATTAATCTATAGTGCTGCATTTTGTAATGTACCAAACCATTTTTTTTAGTGAAAGTGGGTCTATATTAATTTTAAAATATTTTAATCAAATCCAATTACTATTTTTTAATAGTAACATTAATGTACCAAAGTGGGCATGAGCTTCAATAAAAGTGGGCTTTATATAATATTAGCCCAGAAATTAAATATACAATTTTAAATGTACAATTTCAACTATTAATGTATAATCCTGCATTTTGTTATGTACAAAACTTCATTTTTTTAGTGAAAACTTCTAATTACAAGACTTTACAGTATAAGATTAACATAAAGGAAACTTCAAATTCCCAAGATTATCATTAAACAAAATATTGCTTCATAACAAAACCATAATACAACCCATAATCTAAACTTAGGGACATAAACATTACTAAACAAAACATCATTCAAAATACCCCTTTTACATCCATCATTCGCACCTTACTTACAAAACAGAGGGAGATAAGTTCTTCCCATTACATACAAAAGTTCAAAGCTTAATTGAGATCCTTAATAGAACAAACTTGTGTACATGAAGCCTCCACAAACATCCTATCACAAGTTCATCATCTAAGCATCTTCATTCTAAATTCAGTACTAACAAAAGCATAATACAAAAAGTGGTAACATAGATGATTAACTTAGATGCTTAACACATCCTACATGTTTTTAAGCAAAATCCACATACTAATCTTAATGTTAGCAAAAGGGGTTTCCTAGTACATATTCTAGATACGACCAACAGGAAATAGGGTTTCCAAGCTTTCAATAAAACCAATTGCTTTGCAATATCCTTCCTCTATCCCATCTGCTTCAACAAGTACAAATGATTCATCCCTTAAATCAAAAATCTCAAAGTCTCAACTAGGATCAATTCGACACGTTATAAGCACATTATGGGGCTTAATCAAGAACAGAGGCTGGACATCCACAAACGTACGGTACAGGGGTATAACATTCCAGGCCATAATTTTGAAATGAGGCCATGTATCCCCATCATTCAAAATCCATAGATCTTGAGCCTACACTGAGTTGATCAACCTAGAATGCAGGGCTAGGGTTTTATCATCTAATCCTACCATACTGTACCCAAAGAAACCCACAGAGGTACAAACAGGGAATGCAATTTTACAGTAAGTCCAATCAACAATATTCAGAGAATAAACATCTTTTGTTGCTACCTATCAATAAAGTTTTCTATTAACGAATATCCTAGTTCTCCAACGGGATAATTGTATGGAAACTACTGATTTGGCTCCATTGTCGAGTATTACGGGAGAAAACACTTACCTCCGTAATCAATTCAGTATTATTAAACATTGAGATCTTGACCAATTTGTAATCATCTTCAGCTTCATTATACCCCATTCCAAAAAAGGTAATCGCCCAAGTGCCTCCAGGAGGAAAGTTGATCTTGTGATTCGCAACCCCAATGCTCTTTGTAGTCATTGGATTGTACAAGATGTACTGGTCTTGTAGATTACACATGCAAACCAAACCATTGCATGTGGCCACAAACTCTGTTGCTCTGTCTCCATCATAGATGATTATTTTGTTTGGTATTCCAGGGCCAGATTCTTCATATGCAAGATTAAAGCTACCCATGCTCCTCTCAAAGAAGAAAATCTGGCGATTTTGAAGAATCTGATTGGATAGATGTTTCTTCACAAAGAAACGACTATTAATCAGCTCATTCCAAAAACGGGAAACCCTCTTAAACTCCAAGAGATCAGCCACACGGCAACGAGATACAATCTCCATTTTCATCTCCTCCGGTAGCTCTCGAGCTTCTTGATTCGCCATTGTTGGATGGCCAATAATGCAAGAATTTCGTTCTTCGAGACCTTTGAAATAGTGGCTTTAGCTTTTCACAATCAATTTGACAGAGTTAACTTCTTTCTTTCCAATGTACTGCATATCTTAGCTGTGGATTTTTAAAAGGTTTGTTCATTTTTTAAATTCTTTTTATCAGTTGGGCTTTACCTTTAATTAATCCAATTGGGCGATTAATTGGGCCATTAGTTAAATGAAGTTACATGTATAATTTTTGTGGGCCCAGTAATATATAATTTTTCGGGATGTACAATACATTTTTTATTAATCATATAATTAATTACAATTTTATGTAAATAATTTATTTGTATCATTATTTTTATATAATGTAGTGTCACTTATATAATTTAGTGAAATAATTTTTCTAGTATGTATATTGATGAATGTCCCATTATAAATTGGAAGTTTATACATGTATAATTTTTTTAAGACTAGCAATATATAATTATTCAGTATGTCCCATCAAGATATATTTTATACGCGAAAATGTACAGATAATATATTTGCCTAAAATTTACATTTACAAATATAATTGGGCCGAATACTTTAAAAATAATATATGTTTTTCATATTGTAATAAAATTGTACTAAATGTGTATAAAATTAAGAAATGTACAAATAATAAAAAATTTATATATAAAATCACAAATATGTATAAAATTAATTTCAATGTACAAGTATTTAAAAATCATAACCTTTATATAGCCAAACCCCTCCTTGCCTATGTGGCATGGCTTGGATGCCTTCTTTTCAAGAATGACCCTCTCTCATTCGATCATTTATTGCAAAATGATCTTGTCCTTTAATTTTTTCTCATATCGATCGTGTCCGTTCATTGATCATATATTTTATCTATAAAATCTATGAACCTATCTCTAAATTTTTTATTCTCTCATCATTTGTCTCTCATCTTTTGTCGTATTGTTTTGAAATTGTTATTTTTCTCACGTTCGTTTGTTGTCGTCTTTGTAGGTACTTTGGATTTGGATAATCGATTATCCTCCGTTTGTCATCTTTGTGGTGTTTCGTCTCCTTGCTTTGCTATTGTTGCGGTCGATGTCGAGCACTTGATTGTGGATTCTTCCGGTTGATTCGATCCAAGAGATGTAGTATTGGTTTAGTTTAGTTTGCTCGATTTCTTCATTTTTCCATTTTGTCCAAAGTTTGGCTTCAATCCCATTTGTGGATATTTGTATGTTGATTGATACTATTCTTTTTCAATTTTGTTCCGAACAAAAGTGATGTATTAAATTAAATTCTTCTTATTTATTATTAATCTAAGATTAAATTCCTTTGTTAAGATTGATCTATTTTCCAATCAAGCATTCAACGTTCATCCTCATCTTTTTTTTGTTTCAGGAATTGGAAATTTTATTTAATCCTATACTTTGGACAGTTCCTAATGTTTTCCTTTTTTTCTTGCCGAATTTCTTCTTCCTAATTTGGTCATTTTTTTATTCCATAATTACTATTTTTAGGAATCGGAGATAATGAACTTTTGTGTTCATTCCTTTCACTTTTTATATTGGTTAATGAATTTATTTGGATGGTATATAATCGACTATATATATTTTTCCCATTGATATATACGTGTGAGTTCCTAATTTTGCGAAAATCTTATAATTATTCTATTGGATCAAAATCTAATATAATTTCACATATTTCAATTAATTTTAATTTATAATAGAAATTTTTGTGGAAAATCATATTAGTAATTATTGTGTGTGTTGCATAATAATTAGGCGATTTAACTAATCATTTTAGGGGTTATTATTCAATTAATAACAAGGAATAACAAAGTCAATGAAATTAGTAGATTTCTTATTTTGGTCTTTTTTTGGCTTTCCTAAATTCTTGCCATGTAATAAATCTTGCGATTTGGTATTCTTTTAAGTGTTTAAGAGTTATTATTCAATTAACATTCAAAACCTTCCATGGATAAATTTTTTTCCCAAATTTCCGAAAATTGTGGTCTTCAGTATTCAAACTTTCCTCGGATATTCAATTATTATTTCCGAAAATTGTGGTCTTCAATATTCAAACTTTCCTCGGATATTCAAGACTTATTATTTAATTAATTAATATCCAAAAATGAGTAATTCAGTGAAATATTACTGATTTCTTATTTTGGTCCTTTTTAGTTTTCCTAATTGCTTGCCATTAAAAAAAATCTTGCGTTTTGACTAATCTTTTAATTATTTGAGAGTTATTATTCAATTAATATTCAAAACCTTCCATATTCGGAAATCATATTAAGTGAAAATATATTTGTGTTGCTTAATAATCGGCGATTTTTTTTCCATTGCTATATACGTGTGATATATTTTTTTCCTGATATTGCCGAAATCTTGGAATAAATCTATTTAACATTTTTTAATCTAATTTCACGTATTCGAATTCTCCAGTTGGGTATATTAGAATTTTTAATTTTTTGAAAATCATGTTAGGAATTATGTTTTGTGTTGCACTATATTCGGCGATATTATTTCCATTACTATATATGTGTGGGATATTTTTATTGTTTCCTAATTTTGAGAAAATCTTAGCATTATTATATTCATACAAAATCTAATATAATTTCACATATTCCTATTAATTTTAAATTCTAATTATTTGTTAAATACAAGGTTTGAATTTTTTTTAACTCTGGTAATTTTAACTTTTCCTAATTTGGTCCCTTTTTGTTTTACGATTTAATAATTTTAAAATTCTAAAATTATTAACTTCAGTATTTTAACCTTCCACAATTTTTGAAGTTTCTGGTTTCACTTGGATGATTAACTAACTTCGTGTAATTCAATTGACTGGGAGAGTATAAAAAAATTACCTTTAATATTTTGAAAATCATATTAAGAATGATTATGTGTGTTGCAATATAATCGCCTATATTTTTTTCATTGCTATATACGTATTAGATTAGATATTTTAATTGATTCCTAATTTTTCTAAAATCTTATAATTATTTTATTGGAACAAAATCTAATATAATTTCATATATTCCAATTATATTTAAATTATAATGATTTGGGAAATTATAGATTTACTAATTGAATAATTTATAATTCCGATAATTTGCACTTCTTCTAATTTGATCCTTTTTTATTTGCCGTTTTACTAATTTTAAATTTTGAAAATTAGAAACTTTGATATTTTAAACTTCCACAAATTTTAGAAGTTTCTGGTTTCACTTGATGATTATTGTGTGTGTTGCAATATAATCGGTGATATTTGATTTCTAATTTTTTTGAAAAAAGTCATATATTATAAAATGTGACTAAACTTTTAATTAATGTAGATCTATAATTCGATTCATATTGAAATTTTGCCAATTTAGGAAATAGTACTTATAATATCTCTCATAGTTAGCACGTTTCCTAATTTGATCCTTTTTTTGACTTGCCGAAATTCTTTTGTGAAAAAATCCTAATGATACAGACTTATCTTCAGAATCCGCCTCTTCCATTTTTTTTCCAAATTTTGTGCGTTCATATGTGAATTGATCTTATGTATACAATTCATCTCACTTGCCACATTGTCTGAGTTGCTTTCTTCCTCTTTTTTCCTTCCGTTGCGTGTCTGCGTCGCTGGAAATTTTTTGAATTTATCAAGGTATATTTATGTATAAAATTTCCGCAGATCTTTTTCTTGCCCTGATGGACGATTTTTTGTTTTGGTCCGCTATTTCATGTGTGCGTAAACAAGTTTCTAATTTTTTTGTAGGCTAGGTTCGTTGTCGACGTTGCTTTGGCTTGGGACTGAATGTATTAACTCTGAAGTTATATTTCCTCTGACTTGTATGATTAGGACTTCAACGGGTAGAGCTGCCTATTGTAGGTGTTATCTCGGCCATGATGATTGCGAGTTTACTTGTGATTGGAGCTATTTCTTGAAGGGTATTATGTTGTAGGATATAGGATCTATCACTGTTTTGTATGACGGGAATGATACGTTTTGTGTTTCTCCCTATTACAAGGATCGTTGTTCAGTGTTTTCATCGGATGAAAAGGATGTGTTCTCTTTTTTGTTTTTTTTAATTTTTATTGTTTGTCCATTTATTATAAAAAAGTTGTTGTATTTTTGTATGTGATTTAATTTTATATATATATATATATATATATATATATATATATATATATATATTTCCTCTTAAGATATGTTTGGACTTACTTTTGGGGATCCATCCCGCTTGCCAATTCGTAAAATTCGCCCTCCTCCTTCGAGCACATGGGTTGAGGTTTGCATATGTTTTATTTGTTATCTTCCTCTATTTATAAGATAATTTCTCTCCTCAATTGCGCTTTGTGTTCTATGCAGCTTCAGAGGTTGCCTGCAAATTTCCAAGTGTCTGTTGTTTGTGATTCCAGTGAGTGGCACAGTCGTTTAGTGAGTTTATATATATTTTATTATGGCATATGTGGTGTTTGTGTTTTGATACTCATGTATGTAATATTAGCATTTACGAATGTGTATTCTAACATTTTAAAAAAAAAATTATGTGCAGACTCTTCCATCGTCTGCATCCATTCTATTTGGATGTGATTCTATGACCATTCCTTTATGTTACACTTATACCTGACGTATTTACTTTGTCCATTACGAGTTCAGGCGTTTTGGGAGGAATGATAAGAACCTTATTGTTCGTTTTTCCCGTATGTGGGTCTGATGTGGTTAGGTCCTTAGGTCTTGGTCATGGTGAGCTTTTGGTTTTTGGGTATGATAGGAAGTATTTCACTATTTCCTTACCGCGTCATTTGCTCTAGGTGGTGGGTTGTTGTCATTTTTGTTTCATATATTGAAATACCTTGTGTCGTTTATTTCTCGGATACATATTGAACCTTTTGGTTCCCTCTTGCAAACATAAATTGTTGTTTTTTGGTGTGCTATAAATTTTTGCAACGCATCTACATGTTAATTGAGACTATTCTTTTTTTGCAATATTTAAATAAAAAAAATGGTTTATTACATTGGACATTTTTTCCAATATTTTTCTGATATTGTTAGTCTACTCAATTTTTTTTATCATATCTTTTTAGTAATTATTGTAGTAAAAAAAAAAATTCAATGCTACATTATTTCAAATGTTTGAAAAAGCTCTACAAGAATTATTATTATTCGGTTATGTTCCTTCAAATTTTCACGTACCAGTGTATATGGCGATCAATTCATATAAATGTTTGGCCGTTAGTTAACCAATTTAGGTGTTCAATTTTTGTTATTAAAAAATAATTTACCAACGACTTCGTTCTATTTACCTATATCGGTTTCAATTATATTTTAAAATTATAGTTATGTCTTATTTGATATGATTTTCTATGTTAGTTGTCTTATTGTATTTTTTTTATTTTTTTTTAACATAAGTATTTTAGCAAAAATCTTTTTTTTTCTTCGAAATATCATTAATTTTTTACATGGAATGCGCTTAATTTTTGTTGAGTGTACACTAATTAGATCAAATTTTACTCTCATGAATTTTATCAAGTGTAAATGCTTGATTGATAAAATATTATGTTACCAAGGTAGTTTATATATATATGAGTGCTTATATATCTACTTTTTAGTGGAAGTTTTTTTCATTTCCATTGAACCCTTTATCTCTCTTGCTTTTTGCTAATACATTATTTCTCATAATGATATCATCCGTGTTGTTGCTTGGTCTATGTGACTTATATACGATGCTAATTCATATTAGAGTTTTACATTCTTGGGTCACTAAAGGCCGTGGTGGGATGATTGTATTGATGATGGATTCCGAGGTACATTATATATATTTGAACGAATATATATTTGCATATATTTATTTATTTTCTTCGATTTGCCTATGTATTTTATAATGTATATTTGACAATAGTGATACTGTCTTGATTTGGAATTTTTGTATTCCATGTGCAGGGTCATAGGATTCATGGGCTTATTCCGTGTATATTGGTTTCTAGGTTCGAGAGATTTTTAATTGAATCCAAAGATTTTTTTTATAAAAAACGTGTCGTTTGTTGCAAATTCAATGCCCATTAGATTTACCAATCATATGTATAGTCTTGAGTTTATTGCATCGATGCAAATATTCGAGCCTTTGGAATACAACATTATTGGCACGAGTTTTAATTTTGTGACCATTAGGCAAATTTTGGATCAGGATTATGGTGATGATTCCATATTGCAAGGTTTGCAATTTTTTTTTATTAATCCAACAAATATAATCCTCATTTTTGTATATCGTCCATTATAGATATCTTTGCACGTTTGGTGCATATTGATCGTGTTCTTACTATATCTTTGCCTGGTTCTCCATCTTCTAAGTCAATTAGATTACAGCTTCAAGATTCAAGGTAGCTTTTTTTTCTTCATATTTTTCATGTTTTTTATTTTTTTTATTCTTATTTTTCACTATAATTAGCGGTGGTGAAATGTCCTGTGTATTGACTAATGATTGGTGTGATCGCTTTATTGATGTCGTTGTTCGACGGAGTGTTCCACCGTTGACCTTGGTCATTAATAATGCAATTATCTTCAGGATCATGGGAGGTTTGTAAAATATTCATCCTATTTTGTACGTTGTATACTTGCCATTTATTATACTTATATATTTTTTTTCCATTATTCTTATTCGATTGATCGCGTCTAATTTACAATTGAGAAAGTAGTAGGTACTCTTCGTCAAGCAACAAGGGTCTATTTCAACCTCTATTCCAATGAAGATATTGTTTCTCTTGATGTTGGCGCTAGCATTTGAGAATGACGCTAGACCTTTTTCTAAAAAAATATATAGCTTCGACGGTGTTTCATGTATGCCGTGGAATTTGAATGTATTATCTACTTATGTCATATCTATATAATAAATCCCAGATCCTAATAGATGGTGTCTTAATTTAATGAATTCATACATTATGCGTTGCCGCGTTTTTTTTTTGTATGGAGATACTCTTTCTTATTTCGAATTTGCAGCATCTTTAGATAATTTCGAATTTGGTTCTTCATATTTTATGATCTATGTAGCATACTTAAATATCTTTATATTTAAATAAACTTAAAAGGACGGATGAAAGGGTAAATTCCTAAACTTAAATATTATGAATAGATCATTTAAATTTAATCTTATTGTTTTTAGTGCTTGAGAAATATGTTGCAAGAAATTTTGCTACATTTTCCCTAATATTAAAAAAAAAAAAAAAAGAACCGGTCAATCGTGCATCTAATTTCCTAATAATAGTAGAATTTTTGGAACATTATCAACCTAATGTTATTTAATTTTAATAGATCCTTACATTCTTTGCGGGCGCAACTAATTATTTATTTCCGATCCAATTTTGTTTATATATCTTGCAAGACTCATTTCTAGGGCTAATCTGTTGAGGTAACTGCCGTCGAATACTTTACGCGTTGTATTATGTCCATTTTAAATTGTAATGTTGACGTACAACGTTGTATATTTCTTTTACCATAATTACATACTAATTTGAAATATTGACATTCTTTAGCATGGTACAGGTTTTTCATTTAAATGATTTTATTTTTTGGAATGGGTTTTTTTGTAGGGAGATACTCTTTCTTATTTCGAGTTTGCGGCATATTTAGATAATTTTGAATTTAGTCTTTCATATTTTATGATCTATGTAGCATACTTAAATATCTTTATATTTAAATAAAAAGGACGGATGAAAGGGTAAATTCCTAAACTTAAATATTATGAATAGATCATTTAAATTTAGTCTTATTGTTTTTAGTGCTTGAGAAATATGTTGCAAGAAATTTTGCTACATTTTCCCTAATATTAAAAAAAAAAAAAAAGAACCGGTCAATCTTGCATCTAATTTCCTAATAATAGTAGAATTTTTGAAACATTATCAACCTAATGTTTTTTAATTTTAATGGATCCTTACATTCTTTGCGGGCGCGACTAATTATTTATTTCCGATCCAATTTTGTTTATATATCTTGCATGACTCATTTCTAGGGCTAATATGTTGAGGAAACTGTCGTCGAATACTTTACGCGTTGTATTATGTCCATTTTAAATTGTAATGTTGACGTACAACGTTGTATATTTCTTTTACCATAATTACATACTAATTTGAAATATTGACATTCTTTAGCATGGTACAGGTTTTTCATTTAAATGATTTTATTTTTTGGAATGGGGTTTTTTGTATGGAGATACTCTTTCTTATTTCGAGTTTGCGGCATATTTAGATAATTTCGAATTTGGTCCTTCATAGTTTATGATCTATGTAGCATACTTAAATATCTTTATATTTAAATAAACTTAAAAGGACGGATGAAAGGGTAAATTCCTAAACTTAAATATTATGAATAGATCATTTAAATTTAGTCTTATTGTTTTTAGTGCTTGAGAAATATGTTGCAAGAAATTTTGCTACATTTTCCCTAATATTTAAAAAAAAAAAAAAAGAACCGGTCAATCTTGAATCTAATTTCCTAATAATAGTAGAATTTTTGGAACATTATCAACCTAATGTTATTTAATTTTAATGGATCCTTACATTCTTTGCGGGCGCGACTAATTATTTATTTCCGATCCAATTTTGTTTATATATCTTGCAAGACTCATTTCTAGGGCTAATCTGTTTAGGAAACTGCCGTCGAATACTTTACGCATTGTATTATGTCCATTTTAAATTGTAATGTTGACGTACAACGTTGTATATTTCTTTTACCATAATTACATACTAATTTGAAATATTGACATTCTTTAGCATGGTACAGGTTTTTCATTTAAATGATTTTATTTTTTGGAATGAGTTTTTTTGTATGGAGATACTCTTTCTTATTTCGAGTTTGCGGCATATTTAGATAATTTCGAATTTGGTCCTTCATATTTTATGATCTATGTAGCATACTTAAATATCTTTATATTTAAATAAACTTAAAAGGACGGATGAAAGGGTAAATTCCTAAACTTAAATATTATGAATATATCATTTAAATTTAGTCTTATTGTTTTTAGTGCTTGAGAAATATGTTGCAAGAAAGTTTGCTACATTTCCCTAATATTTAAAAAAAAAAAAAAAGAATCGGTCAATCTTGCATCTAATTTCCTAATAATAGTAGAATTTTTGGAACATTATCTACCTAATGTTATTTAATTTTAATGGATCCTTACATTCTTTGCGGGCGCGACTAATTATTTATTTCCGATCCAATTTTGTTTATATATCTTGCAAGACTCATTTCTAGGGCTAATCTGTTGAGGAAACTGCCGTCGAATACTTTACGCGTTGTATTATGTCCATTTTAAATTGTAATGTTGACGTACAACGTTGTATATTTCTTTTACTATAATTACATACTAATTTGAAATATTGTCATTCTTTAGCATGGTACAGGTTTTTCATTTAAATGATTTTATTTTTTGGAATGAGTTTTTTTGTATGGAGATACTCTTTCTTATTTCGAGTTTGCGGCATATTTAGATAATTTCGAATTTGGTCCTTCATATTTTATGATCTATGTAGCATACTGATGGTCCCGTTTTTCGAATACCAAAGTAGGAATTCAGGAGCAAACAAATTTTTTTTTAAAACCACAACGCAACATGAATGAGCTCAGTGACGAAATACTCAAGTCACTGCGTTGCTGAGAGTCAGAGCTATCAAGTCAGTGATGAGACTTGAAAGCTCAGGCTCTCAACAAGGCAGTGACTCGAGAGACTGAGCTCTCGAGTGCGTGCTGAGTTCAGTGCGAGAAGCCTCAAGTCACTGCGTTGCTACGAGTCAGAGTGGTCAAGTCAGTGTGGTGACTTGAAAACTCAGTCTCGTAACAAGGCAGTGACTCGAGAGACTGAACTCTCGAGTGTATGCTTAAGTTTGTCAGTGAGATAGATTCTCCCTGACTTAAATACTTGGCTAACTTCTTTCTTTTGAACTACACTCAGTGAGTGGAAATAACAAAACCTTTAGCAAGTACATAATGATAAATAACACTTGGTTTAACGTGGTTCAGAGACACAAGCTCTTACATCCACGGCCTGATTCAACAGGAAATCCACTCCTTGGATTCTTGTTTTTAACGTGCCAAGGTGCACTTACAACTGGACTCACGCCACTCCCTGGGCTGCCTCTCCTCACCTCACTACAAACCTAACAATCTTCTGAAAGGGTTTAGTTTGGTTTGCTTTTCTCCAACTAGGTGAGGTTTTCCCTTTACAATGTGTTAGCCAATAGCTAAGATAGGGAAAACCTCTCTAAGCTTAGAGTTACAAGCTGAACACTCTCTATGTATATATTTGTGAACTCTCAAGATCAGTGTATAAGATGTGAGTAGAACCTCCTTATATCTCCCCTGCACGTATACTACTACTCACACTTTCTCAGCTCGTAGGTGTTTGTTTTCTTTTGATTTTCTTACAATAATCTACCAACACAACACACTCAAATACACAGCCATGAGCTTGTATTTATAATGGGGATTCAAATGTATCCATTGGAGAGGAAATACATTTGAATCCAGCATTAAATGGTTTCAACCACTTTTCTTGGAATGCGGCCTTGTCAGTGTCAGATTTACCGCCTTGTGCTGATTGGTCCACGTGGACTGATTCCAACGAATCTTTGACTCAGTGGGTTGACCAAGACCCACTGACTTTAGGCAGCTTCATCCTTCACTGACTGATGATCTTCAGAGGACTGAACGTGTTCAGTGTAGTTGTCCTTCAGAGACTGTTTGAAGATCACTCCAAGAAGTTTGTCATAAGGCTGAATGACAAACTTCCCTGACCACAGTAGCCTGACTCCTTCAGGGCCTACTTGGTGCAGCACTGATCCACCTGATCAGGCTCTTCACTGAGTGGTCCGCCAGACTTGGCTTAGAACAGCCTGACTTACACTCAGTGGGACTTCCTTCAGGCTTCTCCATTGGTTCAGGTTGATGGCATGTCTTCAGTCAACTCTTCTGGTTGTCATCTTGATATCTTCAGGCTGTGTTGAGAAGTTCCCCCTCGCTGAGTTCCCCCTCAACTGAGCGACCTATTCTACTGAAAGCTAATCTAGCCTGACCTGAAATAGAAGATACTATCCTGACTGCTTTCAAACCTATTACACGTTGTTTTGGAAAATCATCAAAACTAAAACATATCCCAACACATACTTAAATATCTTTATATTTAAATAAACTTAAAAGTGTTGGTCCCATTTTTTTCATTCACAAACAAAGACAATATGGGAAATTAGGAGAAATTTTTGTTTTAACACTGATGTTATGCAAGTCAGTAAAGCAATAAAGAACACAACAATGTAAAGTGGTTCGGAGGCTCAAGCTCCTACATCCACTGCCTGATTTAACAGGAAATCCACTACCCGGGATTCTTGTTTTTAACGTGCCAAGGTGCACTCACAACTGGACTCACACCCCTCCGCGGAGCTGCCTCTCGAACTGGCCTCACATCCCTCTTCACTCAGGGACTGCCTCTCCTCACCTCACTGCAACACCTAACACTATTCTGGAAAGGGTTTAGTTTGGTTTGGTTCTCTCCAACTAGGTGAGATTTTCCCTTGCATGGTTTTAGCCTTTAAGCTAAGGTTGGGAAAATCTCTCTAAGCTTAGGATGTATATGATGAGCTCGAGTACACAAACTGGAACACTCAAATATGACTATGAAGAACTCAGGTCAGTGTTCTTGATGGAGATGGTGCCTCCTTATGCCTCCCTTGAAACGCACCACTCTCACATCAGCTCCTTGCTTATTCACAAATGAAGCTTGAGTTTGTATTTATAGTGTGGATTTGAATGTTACCGTTGGAGAGAGTAACATTCAAATCCAGACTATCTCTGGAGTGAAATTCTCCTTTTCAGTAAAGTATGGCCTTTGTCAGCTTTTGTCAGATTTGCTGCCTTGACTTGATTGGTCCACGTGGACTGAGTCCAACGGCTCTTTTGTTCAGGGTACTTGATCAGGGTAGTCCTGACTTCAGGCGACTTATCTTCAGCTGACTTGTAATCCTCTCAGGATACCTTTCTTCAGTAGACTTGAAGTCCTCTTAGGAATCATCATTGGACTTTAAGTCTTCTGAGTGGACTTCTTCAGTAGACTTTGAAGTCCACTCAGGGGAGTTGACATAAGGCTATTTGTCAAGCTTCCCAACCTCAGAAGCCTGACTCCTTCAGGTCCTACTAGGCACAGCACTGATCCTCATGATCAGGCTCTTCACTGAGTAGTCCACTGACCAGCTTAGAAAGCCAGGTTTATACTCAGTGGGACTTCCTTCAGGCTTCTCTTCAGGTTCAGGTCTTCTGACATGGCTTCAGACTGTTCTCCTTGTGATGTCATCTTGACTTCCTCAGGCTCTGTCAGTGAGTTCTCCCTCACTGAGTTCCCCCTCAGTAGAGTTCTTCCCTCAGCTGAGTTCCTCTCAGCAGAGTTCCCGCTCACTGAGTTCCCCCCTCAGATGAGTTCTTCCTCCACTGATAACATGTTCTCCTGAGAAACAACCTAGCCTGACCTGAAACTAAAAGATACTATCCTGACTGCTTTCAAACCTATTACATGTTGTTTTGGAAAATCATCAAAACTAAAATATCCCAACAATTTCCCCCTTTTTGATGATTCCAAAACTTCTAACAAAAAGATTTTCTATTACAAGAATGAGGTCAGAGCACATGTAATAGTTTGAAACATGCAGAAATTCCCATAGTTTTAAAACATATAAGATCTGTTCGGTTGACCAATTTTCTGAACAAAACTGGATCAGTGGTCATGTGAACAACCCGCTCAGAAACCAATTGTTGGTCCCATTTTTTTCATTCACAAACAAAGACAATATGGGAAATTAGGAGAAATTTTTGTTTTAACACTGATGTTATGCAAGTCAGTAAAGCAATAAAGAACACAACAATGTAAAGTGGTTCGGAGGCTCAAGCTCCTACATCCACTGCCTGATTTAACAGGAAATCCACTACCCGGGATTTTTGTTTTTAACGTGCCAAGGTGCACTCACAACTGGACTCACACCCCTCCGCGGAGCTGCCTCTCGAACTGGCCTCACATCCCTCTTCACTCAGGGACTGCCTCTCCTCACCTCACTGCAACACCTAACACTATTCTGGAAAGGGTTTAGTTTGGTTTGGTTCTCTCCAACTAGGTGAGATTTTCCCTTACATGGTTTTAGCCTTTAAGCTAAGGTTGGGAAAATCTCTCTAAGCTTAGGATGTATATGATGAGCTCGAGTACACAAACTGGAACACTCAAATATGACTATGAAGAACTCAGGTCAGTGTTCTTGATGGAGATGGTGCCTCCTTATGCCTCCCTTGAAACGCACCACTCTCACATCAGCTCCTTGCTTATTCACAAATGAAGCTTGAGTTTGTATTTATAGTGTGGATTTGAATGTTACCGTTGGAGAGAGTAACATTCAAATCCAGACTATCTCTGGAGTGAAATTCTCCTTTTCAGTAAAGTATGGCCTTTGTCAGCTTTTGTCAGATTTGCTGCCTTGACTTGATTGGTCCACGTGGACTGAGTCCAACGGCTCTTTTGTTCAGGGTACTTGATCAGGGTAGTCCTGACTTCAGGCGACTTATCTTCAGCTGACTTGTAATCCTCTCAGGATACCTTTCTTCAGTAGACTTGAAGTCCTCTTAGGAATCATCATTGGACTTTAAGTCTTCTGAGTGGACTTCTTCAGTAGACTTTGAAGTCCACTCAGGGGAGTTGACATAAGGCTATTTGTCAAGCTTCCCAACCTCAGTAGCCTGACTCCTTCAGGTCCTACTAGGCACAGCACTGATCCTCATGATCAGGCTCTTCACTGAGTAGTCCACTGACCAGCTTAGAAAGTCAGGTTTATACTCAGTGGGACTTCCTTCAGGCTTCTCTTCAGGTTCAGGTCTTCTGACATGGCTTCAGACTGTTCTCCTTGTGATGTCATCTTGACTTCCTCAGGCTCTGTCAGTGAGTTCTCCCTCACTGAGTTCCCCCTCAGTAGAGTTCTTCCCTCAGCTGAGTTCCTCTCAGCAGAGTTCCCGCTCACTGAGTTCCCCCCTCAGATGAGTTCTTCCTCCACTGATAACATGTTCTCCTGAGAAACAACCTAGCCTGACCTGAAACTAAAAGATACTATCATGACTGCTTTCAAACCTATTACATGTTGTTTTGGAAAATCATCAAAACTAAAATATCCCAACAAAAAGGACGGATGAAAGGGTAAATTCCTAAACTTAAATATTATGAATATATCATTTAAATTCAGTCTTATTGTTTTTAGTGCTTGAGAAATATGTTGCAAGAAATTTTGCTAAATTTTCCCTAATATTAAAAAAAAAGAACCTGTCAATCTTGCATCTAATTTTCTAATAATAGTAGAATTTTTGGAACATTATCAACCTAATGTTATTTAATTTTAATGGATCCTTACATTCTTTGCGGGCGCGACTAATTATATATTTTCGATCCAATTTTGTTTATATATCTTGCAAGACCCATTTCTAGATGTATTGTGTTTGATCATATCATGACGTTTATGTTCTTTGCAGCCGTGTGAGAATGACGTGTACCTTGTGGGAGGGCTTTTTTTAGTCTCTTTTGACATATAATAGAGAGAATCCAAATTCTCCGCTTATTGTTTTATTGGAATATGCAAAGATCCAGACGCGTTATAGGGGTATGTATCTTATATGTACGATTTTTACTTTTTTTACGACAATATTGCTAAAATCTTGATTATTTTCTGTCTTTTTTTTAATAATACCCTGTTAAGTAGGTTTCAAACTCCATGTATGCTAGCCGAATTACTATTAATGGTGACTATACTGAAGTTAAAGAGTTTGTCGATCGGTATGTTGTTTATTTTTACTTTTACCTATTCTTGATTTGAATATTATTTATTATTATCTTCATTTTAAAATGTCCTTTCAATCACCGTGAAAATCTTATGGAGATACCTGCGCCCATTGTAGTAGGTGGTGGTGTGTTCGGGACGATCTTCTGCATACAAGAAATTTGATAATAATATTGAGATAGATGATTTATCTGGTGTTAATCGTATTGCGGAGGTATACTTTGTTTGTTGGTGATCAATTTAATTTAATTATTCATGTATCTTTCAATATTTTTATGTTTTGCAACAGGAGACGTATTTTGTTGTTGTCGCAACTGTGGATGAAATTGACGTAAATTCAGGTTGGTATTACCATGCTTGCAAAATCTGCTCAAAGAAAGTTGTGTTCGGTGATGGCAAATGGAGTTATTTAAAGTGTAATAATAATCCAAGAGATGTGGATACCAAGTAATCAATTTTTTAACTTTTTTTATTTTGGTTGTTCTAGGTATATATATCTTTATTCAATAATTTTAAAAAAAATTGACATTGGTTCAAGGTTGTGATTTGTATTACTGACAATACTGGATCTGCATTTGTAATGTTGTTTGATCGCGTGTTGTAAAATTGATTGGTAAAACTTATGTGCAAGTCTTAAGTGATATGGAAGAGGTGAGGTTTTATGATTTTTTATTATTTATTTTATCATTTTTCGTGTGTATATTTTAGTGTGTTCATGCCTTAAAAAAAGGACATGTTGCATAAGTAGTATCTATGATGTTATTTTTATATACATAATTTTTTTTTTTTAGAAACATGTTGCAGACCAGGTGCCTACTGAGATCGAAAGATTGGTTAGGAGGAAATTTATTTTCCGATTCTTCGTTTCTGAGTTTAACTTGGTGAACAAGTATAATGTGTATACTATTTTTAAACTGTCTTGCGACGAAGGCTTGATACACGCGCTTGAGGAGAAGAACCAAACGCATAAGGTATCATTTGGTTGTTTAAATTATTTTATCTCAATATTGGTGTTGGTCCCGGTACAAGACTGAGGAATACGTGTATGGGGGGGGAATACACGTATACCAATTTTTCAACTTAAAACTGACTGAGTCCCCTTTACTCAGAGTGGTAAAGAACTAGGAGCTGATAACACACCTACTGACTACACTTGGTGCGGGTCAGTTGGCTAACTATCAGTTCAAGTTCAGTGCAGAAATGTTTGAGCCCTGAAAGTTTAAAGTCTTGTTTAGTTTGCTTTCTGAAAAACTAGTTTTACTCAATTCAGAAAAGTGTTTAGTAGGGCAGTGTTCTTATGGAGATCAGCCTGATTGATTCAGGTCTGATAAACTTGAATGCAATGAGTGAACGAATAATATGGCAAGTATGCACAAAATCAAAGTAGTAAGAACACAGGAGTTTAACGTGGTTCAGAGTCTCAAGCTCCTACGTCCACAGCCTGACTTAACAGGAAATCCACTCAAGGGATTCTTGTTTTTAACGTGCCAAGGTGCACCAAGACCAGCTATCCTCACTGATCTATACAACTCCACTTACTAACACACTGACTGACTTACTCCCAACAAACCTAACTTAGGGTTTTTGTTTCAGTTTGGATTCCAACTAAGTTGAGATTATCCTTACAAGGCAAAGTTATGCTAAGGATTGGATAATCTCTCTAAGCTTAAGATAATGCTATTTAGCTCTTGGAATACAGAATAACTCTCGGTTGCTAAGAAACACTTGGGAAATTTAGATGGTTTCGAGTGCTTCTTCTTAAGGGTTGAATGCTTTGAATGCTTGAGAGTTTGAGTAATTTTTGGCTTGGAAATTTCCCATAACCTTGAATGGGTTCAAGGCCTTCTGTATTTATAGGTGATTTGAAAAACTATCCGTTGGAGAGATAGTCTTCGAGTCATCTATGTAGAGAGGCTTCAAACGGACATATCTCCATGCAGCAGCCGTACTTGCATGGATTTGGTATTTGCATTAAATGCCCATTAAATGCTTGCCCGTTGAATGTGCAGTCTGAATTCAGTCTCCATGTCAGGTTCCGTACGTGCGTGTCCTACTCGAATTGGTCCACGTCATCAGGTTGGTGAGAATGTCAAAACTTATTCCTGAGCTTCAGGCTTGTCTTATTAAGTTCATTTTGTCTTGAGCCCACCAGTCTTGTCCTGACGCTGAAATTCCTTTTGCATTGCTTGGCTCTACTCCAAGTCTTCCCATTAACTCAGTGACCTCCTGTTCCCTTCAGGACTGAGTTAGTAATGACCTCAGGGTCATACTCTTCATCACTGACACTTACTCAGCCAGCTTAGAGGACTGCCATAAGTTCAGGATAGTGCTCTTCGTCTTCAGGCTCCGAGTCTTGATTGTCTCCAGTGAGTTCTCCTCTTACTGAGTACCTGTGAAGTGTAAAATGACGAAGTACTAATCCTAATCAAGACTAGCCTGACAAAGACAGATTAAGGCAAACATCTTTTCAGGGGCTTTGGGATCTTAATCAAAACTGACAATGTCCCAACAATTTCCCCCTTTTTGATGATGCCAAAACACTGAAAAGATCCTCAAAACATTTAGAGGAAATATGATAAACCTATCTATAAGACAAGACAATGTTAGAGCAGTTCTTGATAAAGTACAGAATTTAAAACAAACAGCCAAAAAGATAATGAGTTTTTGTCTGTGGGCAAAAGTAATAGATTTCATTGATAGATGTTGAAATGATTACAATGAATCTAATCTATTACAAAGAAGCCTGTGAACACCTAGACTAATCTCATTTCAGGCTTGAGTCCATATCCTGCATAAACTCTTGCCTTCAGCTCGTCAAGTCTTCCAGGTTGGTTCACGTATCCTTCAGCTTTAGCTATCTTCAATACTTCCATCATTATGGCCTTTGTATCATACTTTTGAGTTCCAGGAACCAAGGGAGGAGCTCGAATGGTGAACTCAGGAGCCTTCACTTGAACTTGAGCTGCATCAGCCTCCTCCAAGATCTTCTGGAATAACTCAGGATGATTGTCCATCATGTAGTCAGTGAAGTGGGCATTGATATCGTCAGTGTCGCCCCACTTCTTCACAACATACCACAATCTAACAAATTCATCCCTTACATCAGTCCAGAACTCCTTCAATGCCTCTGAGACAAACTCATCGACAAAAGCTTCCCTTATTCCTGATTCTGGCCTACTGACTTGAAGAATTGTTGATTTCCTAACTGTTGGCTTCTTCCTGTACTTCCTCGGCTCAGGCTTCGCCTTCTTCCTCCTTAGCAAGCTGATCACTGCATCATCCAGTTCTCGTTGTTGAAACTCAGTGATATCTGTCAGCTTCTCAACCTTTTTCTCTAGGATGCGCATCTTCTCCTTCTGAGCAATTTCAGCTCTGCGCATAGCCTCATATTTCTCAGAGTGATCTCCCCATGCTTCAGCACATAACTCCGCCACCAACTCCCCTGAGTAAGTGATGGGATTCTTCCTTGAGCTCATGGGAGACGATCTTTGAACTGGCTTAGGTTGTTGCTTGGAAGGTTCATCAACCTTTGCCTTTGTTGCCTCCTCCCTCAGCTTGGCAACAACTTCCATTCCTTCCTTCTCCACTGCCGCTAACCTAGCTGACTTCCTCACCCTTAATATGTTCCCTTTAGGATTTGCTTCAGGGTCAGCTAGAACGGTCTCACTTTGATTGACTGCCTCCGATGCCTCAGGGCGGGATCTTTTCTTCTTCTTTTCCCCCTTTTTGGCATCATCATTGGCCTCGGATGGGAATGCGTCAGATCCGCCGTTGATTACGAAGGAGGCTAGGGAATGGACATCATTAATTCCCTCCTTCAATAATTCAACTCCCATCAAAATTCCAGTGCCTGCGAAAGAAACCGAACTGATAGCAGCATTGACTTTCTTCTCAAAGACCTCCATAGAGAGTTGGAGACTTTGTTCAGCCTTGGTGAACCTTTCCTCCACCTTCAAGGACTCACCGCTGACTCTGCTGGCCTCAGTTAGTATCTTTGCAGACTCGTCAGTGGCCTTCGCCAAAATGTCTGCCACTGACTGAGAGATGCGATCCAACTTCCCTGACTCCAGCTCCAGTTTGGACGCTGAGTCCTTCATGGCCTGAGTGACAATAGCCCCAGTCTGAACTGCAAGCCTGTCAACTGCCTGATTCAACTTCTCATCCCTGATCGCATCCCTCTCATCAAGTTTCTTGAGAGTGTTTCTGAGCATCTTCTTGATGCGCTTCCTCTCATTCTTCACTGACTTGGCTGTGTCATTCATCGTCCTTTTTAGCAAAATCAGCTCCCTGTTGGCAAGGGTGTTGTAGGCTGACTTTGTCCACCTGATGTGTTTTGCCAGAGCCTTGGAGTCTTCTTCTTTTTCAGCACGTAGCCTCATCACTTCCTCCTGAAGTTCAGCTAGATTTTATGTGGTTTTCTCCTGCTTGACCTCCACTATGCTTGTAAATTCAGCATGTCCGACCCCGGTTATTATCACATCTTCATCATCAACGACCGCATCAGTGATTGGCTGCTTTCCCTTGTCAGCCCCTGCAGCATCAGTCCCTTCTTCAAGATGCACTGAAGGCAGTTGTGAAGTAGTCAAAGCCGCCTGCTCAGGCTCAGCTAAGCTAACTTGAACCTTAGGAACTTGTCCCCCGGAACTGTGAGTCTCCTTGGATACCTCAACATCTTCCTCTCTTGTCTCAGGGCAGGGAATCCCTTCATCGACAGATGTCTCATTGGCAGCTGAGATGTTCAAATCATCCCCAGCCACTGGTCCACCCTTAGCACCAGTGTCCTTATCACCTTCCCCCTGAGCCTGAGGCTCAGAGATCATCTCATCAACTTCTCTCGCAGTCTCCTCCACTGCCTTCTCCACAGCTCCACCCTGAGCTTCATCATCCTCCTCACCATCCTTCTCGTCATCAGACAGGAGGTCAGCCTTGCTCTTGGATATCATATCAGCCACTAGCTGCTTCAGGTTATCAAAGTTCAAGAGTTGAAGCCAGCTAGTTAGTCCAAAGAAAGAGCAGATCTTGGCCTCCTCAGTCTCCCAATGATCCCAGCCACGAGCATCCACTAGCAGATGCTGCTCCTGCATGTTTGATTGTTTGAAATCCAACCAAACCTTGAGCTCAATCACATACGCTAGCAACTAAGTGTACTTGTACAGCCCAGGCCAGCACTTTCCTGCCCATTCTGTGGCATTCCCCCTGAGGGTGTTCTCAAGAATCCCACCAGCCATGTGCTCATCTAACTCCTCCTCCTCCACTTCAAGGAATTCATCCTCTTCAGCTGAAATGGATTTGGGACAGTCTTTGGGATTGGGGAATGATGGAAAGTCTGTGGGGTTTGGAAGGTTTGGCTCGGCTGACTGGTCAGGCTCATTCGTGTGTGAAGTTGATGGCGCTGACTCAGTAGGATGATTTGGCTCTGAGGTTTGGGGTGGTTGGGGGTTTTGAGGTGTGGGGTCAGGGATGGAAGGTGTTTGGGTTTCAGGGTGTGGGGATGTTTGAGTGGGTGCTGTCTCAGGCTGCAACGACTCAGCCGTCTCGACAGTCTTTCTCACTACCTCAAAGTCAGAGGCTCCAGGAGAGCTTGACTTCTCCCTCTCACTCATCTCAGACAGCTTCTTAGCAGGGGATTTTTTTATTCCCTTCCTAAGCCTCTTTAGGGGCCTCTCTCCCTGAGCACCCTTCTTTCTGACGTCATCGTCAGTTCCCTCAGCCTCAGACCCGACCTTCTTGGGATCAGACTCAGTCCCTGATTTCGTGCTCTTCCCTGATAGCACGATCTTCACCCTCTTCTTCTTCTCAGCCGCGTCCACCTCAGGCTGCTCCACCTCCTCAGCTGCAACCTCCTCACCGTCCTTACTCCTCTCAAGGAGCTCATCTACCCTTTCAATGAGACTGGTTGCCACTCTCTTGGCCTTACCAGCTGGCTTTTTGGCTTGACCCTTTGCTTTCGCATTGGGATCAGTTAGCCCTAGCACTGAGTAGGCATCACTCAGTGAGGAAAACATTACCTTCTTTGAGGAGAGACTGTCCTCAAAATCGAAGGTATACCCATGGCAAGCATGAGCAATTAGGATGGACATTCTTGTGCCGAACGGCAAGATGGCACTGACGGATATGTGCTTCTTCTCCTCATCTCGCGTAAGCTTGTCCAACCCGGCCTGATGGAGTTGATCGAGGAAGAACTGCTCCCAGTTCGCTTCCACTCCATCAGCAATTGCTCCCATGAGTCTCAGCTTGGGCAGACTCAACTGCTCGTGAGAGCCAGTTGCTCCCATCACTATCTTGGACACCAAATCCACCAGAGCCCTGTACTCAGGCTTCAGCGTATTCTTGTTCTAACGGGCCTTGAACTCTGATGACCCAGATTTGGTCCATTTTCCAAGGAATTCTCCCTCCGAGTTTTCCTTGTACGTTTTTGGGTTGATGCCTGAGGATGGCAACTTGAAGACTTCCCTCACCGCCTGCCTGATGTTAATAGTGACCACCTCTGCATTGTAAAGAGGCTCCCCGTTGCCGTCCTTCTCTCCCGTCGGCTTCAGCGCAGTCACCTTCGTGAAAACTTCCCCTTTCCGCAAGAACAAGTTTAAGTATGCTTCCACAACTGTCCTTGGGAGCACGGAGATGGGGCGGGTGGTGAAGTATGTTTCCAACCCAGCATCGGAAATCCACTTGAATACTGGTTTGATTTCCTCAACTGTGAGATAGATACCTTCCATGGAGATGACTTGCTCCATGTGTATCAGTTTCTTTTCGACAACGTCCACGATCTTGTCGGTTGTCCAGTTGGAATCAAGGAATGCCATTGTTTTGAAGAAGAGATTTTTGAGATTTCTGTGTTTGAGCAAGAGAAAACTCAGTGTGCAGATTGTGCGTTGTGTTTGCGTAAAAACCTCAAATGGCACTCTTGATTGATAAGACTAAGTCAGTTACTCAAACGTGGGGTTGAGATTGATCCCTGAATTCGAAAAGTTTTGAAATGAAGGGCCAGGATTAATCTCAGCTTCAATTAAACCCCATGTCAGTCATATTCCGTATAAAACGGACACGTATATGAAAAAGTAACTGTAGCATTAAATGCTCCGTGCGCGTGGGTTTTAAATATGAAAAGGCACGCTTTTAATGAAAACGGAATGCATTTAATAAAATTTTCAGGACGAAGGACTCAGGGAGACGCTTGAAATTCACAAGAGTCAGGTTAGAACTCATACCTGTCAGGGAGACATTGTAGCACCCTGATACCTCGTTGAGTCGAGTCTGGCCTGAGTTCCCCCTAGAACCCTACACTGACTGCTCTCCCGGATCTAAGAGTCCTAACTCCACTGACAGTTCCATAAACCTTGCTTCAGCCAAAGGCTTTGTCAAGATGTCAGCTCTTTGCCTGTCAGTGTGAATCTTCTCCATCCTAATATCTTTCTTCTCCACATAATCTCGAATGAAGTGGTGTCAAATATCCACATGCTTACACCTTGTGTGAAGCACTGGGTTCTGAGTAATTGCTATAGCACTATTGTTATCACAATAGATTGGAACCTGATTAGCAAATACTTGGTAGTCCCTCAACTGTTGCCTCAACCATAAAATCTGAGCACAACAACTACCTGCAGCCATATACTCAGCCTCAGTCGTGGACGTCGTCACTGAATTCTGCTTCTTACTAAACCACGAGATCAACTTACTTCCCAAAAACTGATATGTCCCTGAGGTTGATTTCCTATCAATCCTACAACCTCCATAATCTGCATCTGAATAACCTGTCAGTTCTAAGTTGTCATCTGAAGGATACCATAGTCCCATATTGACTGTCCTTTTCAAATACTTAAGTATCCTCTTAGCAGCCTCCAAATGACTTCTTTTGGGATCAGACTGATACCTAGCGCACACACCAACTGCAAACGTAATGTCAGGCCTACTTGTAGTCAGGTACAACAAAGAACCTATCAGCCCACGATACTCAGTCTGATTTACTAAAGTCCCTTCAGTGTCAGGATCCATCTTCCAATTTGTGTTCATAGGGATCCTGACTGGATTGCTGTTCTGAACACCAAACTTATGAATCAAGTCTCTTGTATACTTGGCCTGATTAATGAATATACCTTGATCAGTCTGCTTGACCTGCAATCCTAAGAAGAAGTTCATCTCTCCCATCATGGACATCTCAAATTTACCAGTCATCAACTTAGAGAATTTCTCACAGAGCTGATGATTTGGTGATCCAAATATTATGTCATCCACATAAATCTGGACCAAGAGAATGTCATCACCTTCAGTGATCCTGAACAAAGTCCTATCCACAGTTCCCTTCTTGAACCCATGATCTGTCAGGAATTGAGAGAGGGTATCATACCAAGCTCTTGGTGCTTGCTTAAGTCCATAGAGTGCTTTCTTCAAGTATACTCTATCTCCAACCTCAAACCCGGGAGGTTGTTCAACATATACCTCTTCATTGAGTACACCATTCAGGAAGGCACTCTTGACATCCATTTGATACACCTTGAACTTCTTATATGTTGCATAGGCAAGGAACAACCTGATAGCTTCCAACCTAGCCACTGGAGCAAAAGTCTCATCATAGTCTATTCCTTCAGACTGACAATACCCTTTTGCAACCAGTCTAGCCTTGTTTCTTACCACAACACCATTTTCATCCTTCTTGTTCTTGATGACCCACTTGGTACCAATCACACCTTGATGCCTAGGTCTATCTACCAGTTCCCAAACCTGATTCCTTGTGAACTGATTCAACTCCTCTTGCATGGCAATGATCCAGTTCGAGTCAGTGAGAGTTTCTTCAATGTTCTGAGGCTCTTGCTCAGAGAGAAAGCAACAGAACAATGCACTCTCACCATGGAACCGTCTGGTCCTGACTCCCTCAGTTGGATCACCAATGATTTGATCAATGGGATGATCTTCTAACCATGTTCTCTTGCCAGGAGTTGTTCCTGAAGTACCTGCAATGTTAGTGTCTACAGGCTCATAAAATTCAGGAAATTGAACAGAAGGGGATGATCCTGAGTCTATACCAAAGGGATTAATAAGTTCAATGTCAGGGACATTGATTCCCCCTTGATGAGGTGACCCAGGAACCGTCTCAGCTGCAACATCATCTTCATAGACGGTGCTTACCTCAGGTTGAGCCTGTTCCTCAGTCTGAGGCTCAACAATCCCTGATGTGCTGGGCTTAGGAGTGGCACCTGATTCATCATCCTGATCGTCATCATCATCCCATCTCGGAATTGGCACAGTCTTGATCTTGGGATCAGGTTGATTCTTCAAGCTCAGTATTGTCACACTCCTTGTGACCTCCTCAGTGTCAAGATTCAACACCTTTGCCCTAGACTCATTAGCAGACTCATCAAAGACAACATGAGGTGATTCTTCCACAACGAGGGTCCTACAATTGTAAACCCTGAAGGCTTTACTAACTTCAGAATATCCTAAGAATATTCCTTCATCAGATTTGCTATCAAAGGCTTTCAATTGGGTCTTCCCATTGTTGAGTATGAAGCACTTACAACCAAATACATGAAAATAAGAAATACGAGGTTTCCTTTTGTTCCATGTCTCATATGGGGTCTGAGCATGTTGTTTGTTCAGCATGGATCTGTTCTGAGTGTAGCATGCAGTGTTGATTGCCTCAGCCCAGAATTTCTTGGGCAATCCTGACTCAGTCAGCATGGTCCTTGCAGCTTCCTTCAGTGTCCTGTTCCTCCTTTCAGCGACACCATTCTGTTGTGGGGTTCTAGCTGCAGAAGTCTCATGAGCTATACCAAGTTCATTACAAAAGTCAGAAATATATGAATTTATAAATTCAGTGCCCTTCTCAGATCTGATCTTAGTAATGGACTGATTCTTCTCATTGCTGAGTCTCCTGAGCAACTCTGGAAGCTTCACCTGTGTTTCCTTCTTATTCAACAAGAAAATAACCCAAGTATATCTAGAATATTCATCAATAACCACAAGGGTATACTTTCTACTATTCATACTCACAGGTGTTATGGGACCAAATAAATCCTTGTGCAAGAGCTGAAGTATCCTGTTAGTGGAATAAGAAGATTTCTCTTTGAATGATGCTCTGACCTGCTTCCCTTCCTGACAAGCTTTGCACACGTGATCTTTGCTAAAAACTTCATTAGGTAGACCATCAACAAGTGACTGTCTAGAAATTTTGTTAAGAATCTTGAAGTTCAGGTGGCTTAATCTTTTATGCCATAACCAACTGAGCTCTAGAGAGCTTTTAGCAACAAAACAAGTATTAGGAATAGTGCTGCTCCAATCAGCGAGATAAACGTTACCTTTCCTTATACCTGATAGAAGCACTTGTGTTGATTTGTCCTTGACTGAACATGTATTCGATGAGAACTCAACACTGAACCCTTTGTCACAGAATTGACTTACTGACAGCAGGTTATATTTCAGTCCTTCCACAAAGGACACATTTTCCACTCTGACTGTACCTATTATCAAAACACCAAAACCTTTAGTAACACCTTTTGAGTTATCACCAAAGGTTACCTGTGGACCATCTTTAACTTGATATTCTTGGAGAAGACTCTTCATTCCAGTCATGTGCCTTGAGCAACCGCTGTCTAGGTACCAAATAGCTTTGATTGAGTCTCCTCTCCTCTTGTTATGATCCACAGCCGCCTGCAAGCAAATCAGGCTTTAGGTACCCATTGGGTGTTGGGTCCTATTGTGTCAGATGTACCTGTGAAGTGTAAAATGACGAAGTACTAATCCTAATCAAGACTAGCCTGACAAAGACAGATTAAGACAAACATCTTTTCAGGGGCTTTGGGATCTTAATCAAAACTGATAATGTCCCAACAATTGGTGTTTGGCGTGCTATTCTTCCTTGGTCGTTGATATCATTTTTATTATTTTTATAAGGAAGTCTTTCTCGATGCTTCTATTCGTGAGGCTATTCAAGTGGATCTTAGCCAGGATCAGGATGGGCAGGTTATATCACTTTTCTCTATTGTTTATCCTTGATATTTGTTGTCTATACATTTTCCTCCATTTGTTTACCAGGACTCCGATAATATATTCATTAATTTATATTTAATATTTTGATTCAGAAAGTTGATCTTGAATCTGTTCATGTTATTGAGGAGGATGTTTGTGATGAGGCGCAGCTGAAGAGGAATAAGAAGCAAAGTGTTAATTTTGATCTTGAGTGCGACGATACTTCTTCGGGGATTCTACGTAAAGTGTGATTGATTGTCCAAATGAAATTTTCGTTTATATCCACTGGAGTGAATAAGGGCCGTGCGTGTTGGTGGAGTTCTCCTCTACGGCCCATTATTGATTTTTATTTTTCAATGTCGAAACATAGATTCTTGTATATTTATGTGTGTTGGATTATGCTGACTTATTACCGTATTAATAATATATATCTTCCTATTTCTTTTTTAACGACGAGGCATTTTCATTAATGTTATAAGTATAAATAATGAGTTTTTTATTTTTTGCCGTATCTATTGTCCGATCATTTATTTTGATAAATTATATTGTTGGTCTGTACCGGGATATTTATATTGACATTTCATATATTATATCGCAATTTCATATATTAATGTGTGTTTTTCAGAAATTGTGCAACCTAATTATTATATTAGATTATGTGCTATAGTGAAGATTATAATGATAATGTATCAATATTAAAATGTGTAACTTTATATTATACATTGCAAATTTTAAGGTATCTTTTCCGGACATTGTGTAAACTATTTATTAGATTAGGTTTTGTGCCATAGTGAAGATTATACATTGCAAATTTTAAGGTGTGTTTTCCGAGTATTGTGTAATCCATTTATTTGTCGTTCGTCAGTTTTGTAGAGAGACAATGTTGCTAACCTATTCTTCAATATAAACTATTGATCAGGTGTCTAAATGTTAAACTAACTAACTTTCTATTGGAGAATATGCATATGATCGTATCTAATTTCACTCCACTGTAAAAAAAATAAAAATATTGGTGAACCAATATATTAAAGAATATGAAATGTGTCACTTATTATTTTAATGTATACATTGATTATTTTAATATTCCCATGTTTTATTAATCTCTATTTATTTAACTATATTGATTGTGGATAATCTACATACTCCTCTTATTCGTATAATTTATTATATTATTGTTTGGGTAACTGCACTATTGTTGTGAGTTGATTAATGCTCAGGTACAGAGTTATATATATATAACTTGATATTGATCTTGATGTAATTTGAATTGTCCAAGATTTTGGTACTGAAGTATAATTATGTTTCATCTTTCATGTACTTTTTAAGTTTCATTTACCATGAGATGAACTTATTTTTTCTAACAACATTTCTTGATGTATTTTTCACATGTCTCATTCAAAACTTTGGTTTTGGTCCACTATAAAAAAAAATGATTCGACTGTTGCCGCTATACTTTTCGCCACATTATTTTGAAATTATGCAATATTAAATTTTTATTTGCCGTGTGGTGAGCTTTGCTATTTCTAATAATATTTCTTGATGTATTTTTATATCACTCATTGAAGTCTTTAATATTGATCAGAACTATTTTCTCATGGAGATATTTTTTTGGAGTTCTGAACAAAAAATATATAAAAAAACTTTTTTGATGCCCGCGAAATTCGCGGGTTTAACACTAGTATACATTTATAATTCAATATCCAGAGATATGTATATTGATGAATGGGCCCATCATATATTGAATTTTTGTACTTGTATAATTATTGTTGGCCTATTAATATATACATAATACACATATACAATTAAAATATGGGTTGTACTATTGAGCCGTTAATATATAAATAAATTTTGGGTTGTACTAAATCCCAAAATTTGGCTTCAATGTACAAATAATATATTTTGGCCTAAAATGTACAAATACTAAATTTACATTTACAAACATGGACTAATCTATAAATATATAATAACAAAATCTTATTTCTTTTATGGAAACTTTTCCTAAAGTTCAAAACCTGATTTCTAAATATGTAAAGGCTATTAAATGCCCATATTTTGTTTAATAAAACCGTAATACAACTTATACAATAATATAAACAGTAAATGATGTTAAACCTTTCAACCTCCCATACTCAAATCTATTAATAATATATAATATATAGTTAATATAAGTAAAGAAAAAATTGTTTGCCAAATAAGATCATGACTCATTCGCTTTCCCCCTTCCCAATATACCAATTAAAAACTGTTACAAAATAAATGTCAAATGAACATTAAACAAATAATCTTTTGATATCCTCTAAATCACTAATACCTTTAATGATTACTCCCTCCGTCCCAATTTTGTTTATCTAAAAGCCAAAAAAAGTAAGATTTTTTTTTTGTTTATCCATTTCCTAAAATGACAAAAAGCAATACTACTTTTTCAAACTCAACCCTTAAAAAACTACTTTATACTCAAAAGTATTAATAAACAATTCCTAAAAAATTACTTTATACTCAAAAGTATTAATAAACAATCCATTTCTTAAAAATTGTGCCATTTAGAAATGGGTATTCTAAATTGGGACGGAGGGAGTATAATTGAAACATTAATTATATAACATTCAAGGTGTAGTTATAAACCCAACCGGCAATTGAGCTGTGAAGAATGGAAGACTTACCGCATCAACCATTAGGTCTAGACGTTGAATTTATAAATCGAGAGTTTCACCGGTTGCTCTACTGCAAAAGAAAAATCACATGAATCTGATTATGTGGTGAGTTTTTTTTTTCTTTTTCTTTTTTTTAAATACCACGATGTTTTGTAATTTTCCAGCAAAACACCACCTATAAGTTTACCGCATTGTCTACACAACAACGGTAGCTATGTTCGAAAAATATTGAAATACAAACTGCATGTGTTGAGTAGATCACCATTATATTTGTCCTTGACAACATGCCTAGAAGATTCTTCATAAAATTAATAACTTGGATTGGATAAAATAAACAAATGATTATGTAAGTTCGATAATTTGTAGCACATGACAAGATCATTATAAGAAGATCAAAATCTTTCAGATGACATTAAGTTATTTACTTTACTTTTTGCTTTTTTGATCTAATTTATTTGTTAATTTGTTTAGACATTGAAGTTGATTAGTTTCTAAAAGAGCATAAAACCTACAAAAAAGAGGTCAGGTGTTGAATTAGCATTGACCTTTCGAAAGTATGACACTTGATATCAAATAGATTTTAAGATGCATGCTTTACTTAAAATTTTAGTTTCCATTTCCTTTTTATACTATAGAATAGTAAGGGTCCAGTAAAACAATCAAAATGCTAATCAATCTAAGTAAGAGCTTGAAAGCTTACCATTATACTTTCCTTGAAGAATAGTGTGATGATATATGATCCTTGAAGTAGAAAAAAAAAGGTAGGATAAAATATTTAGTTGAAACAATATTGTTGCCATTAGTTATTTGGAGTAATTCATAATTTCTAGGTAAGCTGAATCTTCAAACATTAAATTTCTTAATCATTTCATTGCAAAAGCAATCATAACGCAAGAAAAAAGTTTTTCATAAATATAGAATACATACGCATTCGTATGGTGAGCACGACTCTATTTATGATTGTTGGAATACCAAAATAAATCAATGATTCTAGATTTTTTTATAAACCACGGTACAACAAAAATAAACTGATTAACAACACATGATGCTTAATGATCCTAGATTGTTTTCCCTTATCATGCATGACATCTCGACTTGAATGTTTGTACATTATCATAGACATGCGTGGATAGGTAGTTGTATGATTTAACCAAACATCAATCCACCCCAGATGTAAATTTAGATGAAGCATTGAACCAGCTTTGTGACTCATATAACATTAAAAAACAAAAAATCATTTAAGTTTGTTTAAACCTCAAAATTTGAGGTTTGTAAGCATTAAAGAAAAAATTACACAGGACATATTATATATATATATATTTCCGTTTGGAGATGTGCCCATACCATGTCGTTCCAATCAATATTCATTTATGATCCAACTGATTCAAATTCCATTGGAGGCCTGATCTGAGTAGACGTCCAAAGTTTTCTCGAGTCCGATGGATTGGATAATTTCTCTCCTAATCATTTTGTCCATATCCACCATTTCGACACCTGAAAGTCTTGATGCGGCCCGAATCCTATACTTCTATCTATCAGTATATTATATTGGGGATCAAAGTTAGAAATTGAGGAGGCGCTTGGTTAACAACTATCCAATGGTAATGAGAATGAGATTGAAAATTAGTGTAATAAGTAAGGTTCATGAGAACAAAATCACTACATCTCCTTCTAAATAAGGTAATCCTTACTCCATATTATATTACCATATTCTCTTCCTACAATCATCCTCCTCAATCACTCCCCCATTCCTCCACAAACAACTATTTGTTGTCAACTTCTATTCCAAAATTGGGGCATGGCACTAGCAATGGTGTCACCATTGGAACACTTCTTCCCCTAACATATCATTTTTTTTACGAGGGCATAGATGGAAATAAATTTTCATTCTCATTACAATTGAAGAATTGTTAACCAAGTGCCCCTGAAGTTTATGATGATTAACTTAAAATCAAATTGGAAAATCAAGGTTCATATTAGAAAATTCGTAAAATTATTTTATATGAATAACACTAAAACTCAAAAATCCCACAAAACACCAAAAAAAAAAACCTACTAAGTCAATATTCATTTTCATAATCACGTTAATTAGATTCCTACTCCCATCCTCAATTGTCGGCCGCCTTCGTCAATGTCCTTGAGTACGTTATATATTTTAGGGAAGAAATTACCGAGGCATATTTCCAACCTAATGTACATTTATCTTACTGGATTTATTTTTAATTTAGGAGATTAGATTGCTTACTAACAAAGTTATTTGTAAATAAATATAAGTAATATATTAAAGGGTTAATTGCAAATAAAATCACAATCTTTCCGCAAATTGCAATTTAATCTAAACTTTTGAATCTTTGCAAACAAAACTCCAACTTAACATTTGGTTGCAAATCGAACCAATAAATAAATTTTTTATTGTCCGAAAATGATGTTTCACTTACTTAACAATGAATACTCAATTGTATTAATATATTTAGATTGGTTCGGATGACAACACATAATTAATCATCATTTTCGAGGAGATAGAAATCTTTCATTTGGTTAGAATTGCTAATAAATTTAAAGTTGAAGTTTTATTTGCAAAGATTTAAAAGTTTAGATTAAGTTACAGTTTAGGACCAAAGATGTAATTTTTACCTAACACCGAAATATGAATTCGTTCATAGATATAAATGAAAGCACCGACACCGATCGATAAACAATATGTGGATATAGATATTTGTTGGTGAGGTTTTTTTGGAAATCCATCTATATTTTTTATTTTATTTGTAAGAAAAAATAAAGTCTGTCAAACTTGAATTTGCTAATTAGTGCAGACTTTTCCTGTGGCTCAGTAAAAAAATTAATATGACAGAACAAAAATTAACAATGGACGAAAAGTACAAAAAATGACATAAACTAATACGAAGATGAATACATGTTTTTTTCTCATTAGAGACCACTATAACAAAATGAAAACCATATCAATTTTAAATTTACAAATCGTGCAACGCACGGGTGATAAACTAGTTATTACAAATAGTAATTGAGACTTGCTATTTTAAAATTAATATTGTTTTTCATATTTTAATAAAATTGTAATTAATGGCCTATTATTTTACTCCCAATAAAGTCCACTCTTCAATCAGTCATTTAACAAATGTACAACTTCTAAATAATTTGTATATAAAATCACGAATATATATAAAATTAAATTCAATGTATTGATGAATTGGCCCATGATATATTGATGAATTGACCCTATTTATATAAAATTAAATTCAAGTATGTGAAAATATTGATGAATTGGCCCATGATATATTGGATGTTTTATATTTGTATAATTATTGTGGGCATATTAATATATAAATAATGTCCATGTACAATTAGTGTATGGGTTGTACTAAGCCCACCTAATTTTGGGTTTCAGTGTACAAATGATATATTTGACCTAAAATGTACAAATACTAAATTTACATTTACAAATAATAATTGGGCCGACTATTTTAAAATGGGATATGTTTACATATTATAATAAAATTGTACTCACTATAAACCCCACTCAGAAATGTACAACTTCAAAATATTTTGTATATAAAATCACAAATATGTATAAAATTAATTTCAATATACAATTTTTTTGTAAAATATACATTGTTAATGTAAATGTAAAAAATTAAATTACATATACAGTATTAAATGAAATATATAATATCATCCATAAATATAGTTTATACACTCATGTACAATAAAAGAAGAAGCAATGTTGTATATTTCATATTTTGGCCGAATTTCCAAATGTATTTTTTTTTTTTTTGGTGAAGAGAAAATTCCTAATGTAGTTAGGGTGCCAAGCCGGATTACACAAAATTGGAAAACTGTACATATTTTACACATACAAAATGCCCAAATAGTATACAAAGCAACACTTCACTAAAACAGTAATAAAACAGTACTTCACTAAAACATCCCAAATTACATAACACTTCATAAATCAGTCAATACAAACACTTTCAAGTTCAACAAGCATAAATTCAGTTCATACTATCTAGTCTTCATTTCCCGGCTCAACAAACCATGAAACCGTTTTGGCTCTATATTCACTGGCCTTTTTATTAGTAAATGTACCTTTACCCAACTCCCTTCCACACACAATGTCTTCAATATGTTGGCATACCACCACACCACAATCCAAAGTCCCCGCCATCTGTTCTAAACAAGATTCAATCTTTGTTTTTATAAATGGAGCTTGTATTAGTAGGTTCTTAGGGTACTTTTTCAAAAATATTTCCTTCAGTTTTGATTCAACATAATCAACCTGTGGAACCAAATGTTAAAACGATTAGTTAACTTTAAATTTTGTATTTGTTGGACAAAATTAAATCTGTAACTCTAAATTCTAACTTACCACAACAGATGAACCCAACAAATGGGGGTCAGTCAGTTCGTCCCTTCTTGGTCGTAAAGAATTATAAAATTTCCATGAGCACGTATTAAGGCTCAATTGTAACGTGGTCCAATGATCTCCTAACCCCTGAGTCCTACCTCCTTCAATGAATTCCTTTACCAGAAGCGGAAATAGCAAAATATCTTGACATTCACATTTCTCTAACTCGTTATCCACTAATTTTTTAACAAGTTTTTCTCTTCTTTCTTCTGTCTTTGGAAAAAATAGATCCTGAACCATGGTAAATAATTTATAAATGTACAAAAAGGTCTTTTATTGAATAAGTAAACAAATAGATGGAACAAATTAAATTATCTTACCCATACAGTAGAGGTAAATATACGTGTGTGTTTGCTTGTTGGTGTTTCACCATATCTTTCTTTTACTAACTCCATCCAAGAGTCAATCATCTTCAACAAAACAATTCATTTAACTACCATTGATTTTACATATATAAACAATTCAAGAATGTAAAGAAAGATTTCAGAATATTATCGGAGTTTATATACGATCATTTTGGAGGATCTTAATTAATTCGTCCACGCTAATTTCTGATATAGATCCCTGCCCCTTCCATACAACAACACTGCCATGAAAAGTAAAATATGATACATTAAATTTTCATTGAATAGCACTGCCATGAAGAAAAAAATTTAAGGGGAAGCAACACCATTAAACATATGGACCCTTTTCCCGGTAGATCCCACAATGTAGACAATTTATCTCTAATGTTACGACCAATTTTCTTAACAGCCGGGAATTCATTCTTCAACTTCAAATTCCCAAATCCAACTCCAGCAACAAAAGCCTCGTCCGCATCTCCAATTTCAACAATTTCATGTGTATTTGGTTGAGGTGTAATTTCAATTGCTTTTCGTCCAGCTAACTTTGTTCTCTCTTTAACTCTTCTAATCATTGTGCTCGGGTCTTGTAAATATTTCGTACTCTTCTTTCTCGTCACTGGAGTTTTCAAAACTTCACCATCATCCATATGATTATCAATTTCCTCACATATGTTAAGGAGCTCTTCGTCGCTTTTGCTCTCCCCATTCAGCTCGTTGTTTGTTTCCTTTTCCTTTTGCTTCTCATTATGTAGTTGCTTTAATAAATCAACTTGCGCCAACATATCGGGGTTCTGCCAAATCTGACTTTCAGTACATACGTCTTCTGAGTTATCTTTCTTCGTCATTTCCTCATTTTCCAAAGAAAGCTTATCATTCTCCTCTTAATATTGCTTTTCTTTTTAAATGGCAGCAACATCTTTTGGCAAAATTTATTTCTTTAGCTCAGTCAATTCTTCATCTTTCATTTCGACTGTCCTTTTAAAGAATCCAATCTCCAAGTCCTTTTGATCCACTGTACTTTTCAGGACTTCAATCTCCAAATCCTTCGAACGCATGGTCCTTTTCAAGACTTCATTCTTCAAATCCTTCAAACTCACGGTCTATTTCAAGTCGTCAATCTCCGAATCTTTTGAACTAACGGTCTTTTTCAAGTCTTCAATCTCCAAATCCTTCATACACATGGCCCTTCTCAAGTCTTCATTCTCCAAATTCTTCGAACATACAGTCCTGTAAAATTCTTCAATCTCCAAATCCTTATCACCGATAGCTGCCCGTGCTTCTTCTAGCTGGATCCGAACTACATCCATCTCATTATCACTCTTATATGTCCTTTTGTCTTTACCCAAACCATAACTCACAACAACATCCACCATGTTGTCAAGATTTTCCATATTTTCTTCCATTCTTTTTTATGGAACTGTGTATCCAACAATTTCCATGATGGGCTACCAAATCCCGGTTCCAAAGAATCCACACCTTTCGAACTACCTTTCATATTTGGTTCAAATGCCCGCAACTTCTGCCCCACCAGTGTGTACAACCTTATTGTATTGCAAATTTCATCTTCACTTTCTGATAGTTTCCTCTGTATCAGCATTATCCATATCACTAAGCCTTTCAGAATCGTCTTCGGACTGTAAAATTGTTTCCCAAATCTTCAATAATTTCTGGAAAATTTGCTTCTCCCTTTCAGTTGTTTGCAAAATTTCAGTGTGTACCTAGAAAAAAGTTAGAAGATAGAATTTCAATGTTAATCAATATTGAACATCTATTGTTAATAATTATAAGTCAATGGGAATTAAAAATACCTCAAGTTCTGCCACATTAATTCTTGAAACCTTCTTCTTCTTCTTTAGTGCATTCAAATCCCATTTTAAAAAAGGAGGACATGCATCTCTTTTTATCGGATTAATCAATGTCAGGTGCTCGCACAACCAAAATTGCAGCAAAATCATATGTGTTATACTTACCACTTACATTAAAGGTTATACATTATATAAACATAAAAACTTACAGGTATCAACATGGCACAACCTCCCGCAGCCAAATTCTTTGTGGTCTTTATTTGGTGCTTTAACAGGTCCATAATATAAGAACACCAATTGTATTCACACATTTTCTCATATTCCTCAAACAATACGGTTAGGTGTGTAGCAATAGCAGCATTCTGATTAGGTGTCAGTAAACATGCAAACATATAGCACAATGTTATCCTTACAGTGTCCTTATAACTCTCTGAACTAACCTTTGTCACAAAAATTTCAACTTCTCACAGATCATCTTTTTCACTAAAACTAATGGCTCATTGTTCTTTTTAATTTCAACACCAAAACATCTATTAACCCAATCTGGGTATTCATAAACGCTAGACTTTAATTTTATACACTTCTTACCACTAACTATACCAAAGATCAATTGAACATCACGACTACTTATTAACAATTTATTTCCATCTATAAAAAAAGTTTCAGTATTTTTATCAAAAGCCAATATTACTTCCCTGATGTTCTCCTTCGATTTTGACGCATCTCTTTTTCAATACTTCCCCTTCAGACTCAATCATAGATTTGAACAACAACCAAAAGGGGTCTTCTTCATCTCTTTGATATGGATATTGTTATAACTAACACCTTCAGTTCCTTGATGCATGTACGGAGGTTACTCCGATAGTAAGTCGTGTTCTTTTTTACAACTACATCAGCTAATACAATAATACAATATTAGGCTATAAACATTAATAATTGTTATTGTTCAGAAACTAAATTAGTAAATGCTTAAAAACATACCAAAGTGGTCTTTATGCATTATTCTCTCTTTTTTATACCTGGCTCTCTTCACACCCTTTCTGGTACACTGTGTATCCAATTCCGAATGATCATTCTTCTTTTTTAATGTTGGATTAACATATACAAAATCCATATCTACAGTCACAAAATTATCAACAAATTTTAGGTTTATTTCATCTATACAATTTCGTATTGTTCTTCGTATAAATAAAATGGTGAATAGGAAGATTACCCGTTTCTAAATCTGCTTCTTGTATTTTTTTACCTAAAACAGTGGGGTGGGGATGTTTTTGTTAAAATAATTCCACATTCAATACCAAGAAGCAGTGTCACAGCACATACCCAAATTACTGTAGTTAGGGCACAAAAAGGTACATACCTTTCTCTAGGCTTCTTCATTTCTTCTTCCTAACTTCTTCGCCGATGGTATCTTCGCCCATTTTGTTTGCTGACTGATTAGGCGTGAAATTGTCATTATTTGTAGCTAGTTTTGCCCATGTTTTGAATGGATTTGATGAGTATTTAGAGTCAATTGAGTATTATTTTCACAAACTGATGAATTTGCATCTTTGATGCTCATAAATAGATAGAGGGCAAAAAATGGAGTTCATAGGACTTTGAATCGACTCAAACGGTTGCCAGGATGAAAAGATATTGAAGAAATACGAATAGTATTAATTCATGCAAGGAAAAGTATAACTCAATTGAAGGAAGGATAGTGCTCGACCAGGGCTAGGTCGAGCACCACCGCTCGACCAAGTGCATTGCTCGAACGCCTAGACTTACAGTGCATTTTGGCCGCTCGACCAGACTGTTCGAGCGCCTTCATTCGACCAAGGAAACTTCTCGACCAGTGCAGCTCGAGCAGCCCCGTTCAACCACCACTTTCGAAGAGAGATCGAGCGCCTCCGCTCGACCAATGCAAGGTTGAGCGCATTTACTACTCTGGAAGAAGACCTGCTGGACCACCATTAGGTCAAGCGCCACCGCTCGACCGAGCTCGGATTTCATGCAATTTTAGCCTTTTTCACTCGTTTCCGACCCGTTGCTTATAAATACCCGGTCCCAAGCTCGTTTTTGGACACCACTTAACAATTAGAGATAGATTTGGAGAGAGAAGAATATCGGGAGAGTTGACCAAGTATACTTTACGTGTAATCGAAGTTTTGATATTACAGATTCATAGATTAGAGTTTGATTTTCTTTATTCTATCCTTCAAACACTTGGTACTTAAGACTTTTGATTCAGTTGTTAATTGATATTCGTTCTTAGACTTTAATTCTTTCTTAAACCCTTGTTTATATTCTTGAGTTTTTCAACTAGATTAATTATGTTTTTGTTCGTTGCTTGTTTAATTGCTTTCGTTATCGTAAAAACCATGTTAGACTAGAACCCTTGCATGCTTGGGGTAGGATGAACTCGTAGAAGTAGGATATTGATATATAATTAGGATAACTCGTGATGTTAGTGCTAGTTCTCTTAATTAATTGAATTCTTAAAATAAACCCTAGAATTATCTTGGAATTGAGTATGAAAATTATTAGAGGTGGGACGATCTTATCACTCTTTGATAACAAGTAGACTTAATGATAGGGTTATAGAAGGGGTTTATAATCTACCGGTTTATCTAGGGAGGACGACCATATCGCCTTGGGTAAATAAGAGTGCCATTAATTAAGCATAATCCATATAACTTGTTTAGTGGGTTGTGAAGTAGGTTGATATGACGAAATATTAGGGTTAATTCTTGAGCTTTTAGTCTTTCAATCTGGTGCTAGATTAGGGAAGTTGATTGCCTAGTTTTAGTACACTTAGGATTAATACTTTCACATCACGGTTGTTTTAATTATCGTACTAGCTCCGTTAGTATACGTAGGGATTCCTATCTTGAGCATCACCATCTAGTATTTGATTAAATCCTTAGTTATTTGTTTGATTTCAGTATTTGCATTAATAGTAATATAATATAGAGTAGATTAATATAATTTTTAAAACCGAACACACACTCATATTAACTACGCCGTGTAGATCTTCAGGGCTCTATTCGCATACATACCTTCCCTTGGGTTCGATACTACTTGGTCCCTATACTTGCCAATACTACTGTGATCCCATACTCTTGTGGGGTAACTACTAGTATAGCTAGTATTTTGCATTCAAGTCAATCGCGCCGTTGCTGGGGAGGTGATGTATGTCCATTGAGTAGGACTTGGAGATAGTTTAGTGGTTAGTAGTGGGTGCTTTTATTTTTCTGTTTTATTAGTAGACATCATGCAGTTGCATTTTGATATTTCTTTTGGTGTTTCAGGTATATGAAAACACGCTCACATGGAGAATCGAGTGAAGGCCGAATAAAGTTAGACCCTGAGACAATCGCCAGAAGAAACAGAGCCTTCTATCGAAGGATGAACATTGCCGGTGGTGTGAACGACAACATGGACTTAGGGAATGAGTTGGATGCAGTTGCAGCTAAGTACAATCATAAAGTGGAACGGGTTGAGGAAACTGGAGGAAATGACAGTCAGAATCAAGTCCCTCCAGGGGAAAGCCAGAGCCAAAATCCGGTCCCACAACATCAAAACGACCCAGCTCAAAACCAAGTCCAAACTCCTCTAAACAACCCTGTCTACCCACAAAATAACCCACCTTATCCTTACCAATACCCACCATATCCGTACCCACCATACTACCCTCCACACCCTACTTATAACCAACCTCCTATTCCGCAAGTACCTCTACCACCAGTTTATCCTCAACATGTTCCTCTATTCACTGACCCTGGTATGGCAATCAGAGGAAGGTTTGCAGCACAGCCGCAATGGTATTATGATGGTGTAGCATTGTCACCAGTAGAGGAAAACTACTTTTCTATCTCCCTAGGGATCCTGAAGATGCTAGTCGAGAATCAATTTAAGGAAGAGGTCGGAAAGGATAATCCTCATACTCACTTGAGGAATTTTCTGATGATTACCTTAACTTTCAATAATAATTGCATGTCTGAAGATGCCAAGAGGCTCAGGTTGTTTCAGATCTCGTTAACTGGAATCGCGAAGGAGTGGTACAACCACACGCTTCCAAGAGGAGGTGTAACCACATGGGTCGGGCTCAATCGTCTGTTCCTCGAGCGATTCTATCCTCCGTCTAGAACAATCAAAGTAAGGCTAGAGATCTCATCTTTCAAGTAGAAGCCAGGAGAGGACTTACGTAAGCTTGGGAGAGATACTATAATATGCTCATTGAGTGCCCGCAACATGGGTACAATGAAGGTGATTTCATGGCTTATTTCTACTGTGGAGCCAACAAGGCAGATCAAGACCACCTTGATGCATGTACTAGTGGAGCATTCCTGAATTATGGTGCAGCTCGGTGTAGAGAGATTATGGATAACATTGTCAAGAATGTGGGGCAATGGAATGAGGCACAAGAGTTTCAGCGAGCTTATCAGATAGATGAGAGTGAGGTACTAGAAAGTTGTTGATGCCGGTAATGGAGAAGATAAGTAACTTGGAGGTCGGCCAGAGTTTGAGTGGTCAGAATAATGTGATGAGTGAGAAAGTGGACTAACCAACAAGTCAGCAAGAGGAGGCCAACTATATGGGGAGGCCTAATTACAATCCAGGCGGATACCAACAAGGTGGCAACCAGCAGAGAAGACTTCTCTACGGTCAACCGTTTGTACCACCAGGTCCACAACCTCCGCAAAATCAGTGGAGAAATAACCAAGGGTATCAAGGAGGCCAGCAGCCTCCTCAGAACCAATGGAGAAAGAATGAGAATTCTTTTATTCCAATCCTAAGGCAAGAATCACTGTACCTCCCGGAGTAGATCCAAGTTCAAAACCCCTAGGTGGTGAAGGCGGTGCCTCCACCAGAGAGATATTACTTGCTATTCTCCAGAAGGTCGAAGAAGGTAGTAAGAGGTTGTCCTCCTTAGAGTATGATGTTAAAGGGTTGAACAAGAAGAGTGATCAGAGAGATCAAGAACTCCAAAGGAGAGACATGGATCAAAATAGAGCTCAACAAGAGAACAATAGGCAGTTCACTTCTATAGAGTAACAGATTAGCCAGATTGCAAAGTCGCAAATGAGAGAGCTGGGTAAATACCCATCTATGCCCGAGACAAACCCGAAAGAGCAATTGAAGACAATCGAGTTGAGAATTGGGACTAAATATGATGGACCTCAAATGCCTGCTGATCTTGAGGAGATACATAAGGAGATTGAGATAGAGGGACAAGAACATAAGAAAGATGGAGGTGAGACAGTTGAGGTGGAAGTTGAGAAGGAGGATGAGGTAGAAGATGCTAAAAAAGGTAACAACAAGGAGGGAGAGATTGAGGAGATTGAGAGAGTTCCAAAGTGAAAAATGCAAGAGAAGCAAAGAAGAACGTGAAAGAGACCGAGCGAGACGAATGGGGGGTACCCAAATCTGTGATACCGGTCCTATACCCGCAGCGATTCATGAAGAAGAAATTAGATGAAAAATTCACTAAGTTTCTTGATGTCTTTAAGAAATTGCATATTAACATTCCTTTTTATGATGCTTTGGAACAGATGCCTAATTATGTCAAGTTCCTGAAGGACTTTATAGCTAAGAGGCGGAGAGTAGATGGGCCCGAGCTTGTGCATTTGAACCATGAGGTGAGTGACATGGTGACAAGGCGCTTCCTCCTAAGTTGAAGGATCCCGGAAGCTTTACGATTTTATGCGATATCGGGAACGGGATCAAGAAGGGAGCATTATGTGATCTAGGGGCTAGTATTAATTTGATGCCTCTATCGTTGTTTAAGAAGTTGGATGGGGGTGAACTTCTGCCCACGATGATGACTCTCCAGCTTGCCGATAGGTCTATCACTAGATCTCAAGGAATGGTGGAGGATATTCCAATGACGGTGGCGGATCACATTTTTTCCGCCGACTTTGTGGTCCTCGATATGGTGGAAGATGAGCATGTACCCCTGATTTGGGAAGACCATTCTTGGCGAATGTCGGGATGGTGCTAGATGTGGCCAATGGAAAGATCACGATGAAAGTCGATGATCAAGAAGTGAAGATAGCGATCTACGAGGTGATAAAATATCCAATGGGAGATGAGAGTTGTCACTTCATTGATATCTTGGACACTTGTATTGATGACACACTCCTTGACCCTTTCTCTTTCTATGTTCATAATTATGATTATCCTATTCTCGATAAACTAACATATGATATTTATGATCTTGATTATTTTGACAGCTTGAAAGAGAACGAGGATGTAAAGTTCATGGATGTGATGAAAGTTGAGGATGAGGAAGAGTTAGATGTGGAGGAGTCCACTTTTGAGAAGATGTTCGATAAGGCGCCACCTTTGGAGGTGAAGAAGGAGCTGAAACCACTCCCAGGTCACCTCAAGTACGCTTACTTGGACGATAGTGAGAAGTATCCGGTAATTGTATCTGCTCTTTTATCTAATGATCAATTAGAGAGACTATTAGTGGTGCTTCGTAAGCACAAATCTGCTATAGGTTGGTCAATTGTGGAAATTAAGGGTATTTGTCCTTCTATTTGCATGCATAGGATTAGATTAGAGGAGGGTACAAAGGCCATAGTGCAAAATCAGCGTAGAGTGAATCCGGTGATACAAGAAGTGATACATAAGGAGGCGTTGAAGCTGTTAGATAGTGATATGATCTTTGCTATTTCTGATAGTTCATGGGTGAGTCTGTTACACGTAGTTGCTAAGAAGGGGGGTACCACGGTAATTAAAACTGAATCTAATGAGTTGGTAGCCACTAGATTAGTGACGGGATGGCGTGTTTATATTGATTATAGAGAGTTGAACAATTGCGGATATTAAGGGTATTAGTCCTTCTATTTGCATGCATAGGATTAGACTAGAGGAGGGTACAAAGGCCATAGTGCAAAATCAGCATAGAGTTAATCCGGTGATACAAGAAGTGATACAACCCTTAAGGAGGCTGCCAGAACTCTTCTAGCATAGTACAACACACCCCAGAGATTTTGGGAAGAAGCTATCAACACAGCTTGTTTCACCCAAAACAGATGTCTCATTGCCCAGAGACATAGTAAGACACCATATGAAGTATGGAAAGGTAAAACCCCATCTGTTTCACTCTTTCATGATTTTGGATGCAAGTGTTTCATCCATGACAATGGGAAGTCCAAGTTAAAGACCTTTGATGCTAAAGTGGCAGATGGAATATTTTTAGGATATTCCAGCACCAGTAAAGCATACAGAGTCCTTAATAGGAATTCTCTTTGTGTGGAAGAAACACCCCATGTTGTTTTTTATGAACTACTTTTGAGTGCAAGGTGGACTTAAGGAATCAGTCTCCAGAAGAGACACAGAATCAGACTACTCCCAGAGTTATCAAAGTCAATCCACCTATTCTTGATTCAGATTCAGATTCAGATGGTGACCCATCTTCAGGTTCTCTGGAGCAGAAGCCTCCACAAGGTGCAGAACTAGAAGAGGTTGGATCTCCTGTAGGGGAAGCTCTCCTGCAGTTGGTGATAATCACCAAGGCACTGCAGTAGATGGTCAATCAGGCAAGGCCAAGGGAAGGAAAACCCTGGTTGATCACCCCAATGAGTTAATTATAGGAGATCCAACTAAGGGTGTCCAGACTAGGAGAACTCTTAACTTTGCTGCCTTGTTCAGTTGCTATGTGTCCTTGATTGAGTCCAAGAACATCAAGGAAGTACTGAAAGATTCAAATTGGATTGTTGCAATGCAGGAGGAGTTGAATCAATTCACCAGACAAGATATTTGGGAGCTGGTAGACAGACCAAGACATCAAAAGGTGATAGGCACTAAGTGGGTTTTCAAGAACAAGAAAGATGAGAATGATGTCATTACTAGAAACAAGGCAAGGTTAGTAGCACAGGGTTATTCTCAGTTTGAAGGAATAGACTATGATGAGACATTTGCTCCTGTTGCCAGACTAGAATCCATCAGATTGATTCTAGCATATGCAGCTCACATGAAGTTCAAAGTATACCAGATGGATGTGAAACCCGCCTTTCTTAATGGGATACTCATTGAGGAAGTGTATGTGGAACAACCTCCTGGTTTTGAACAAGGTGAAAAGGTGTATAAGCTTAAGAAGGCTCTCTATGGGCTTAAGCAGACACCTAGAGCATGGTATGACACTCTATCTCAATTTCTTCTGGACAATGGTTTTACTAAAGGCAAGATTGATAGGACCTTGTTTAGGAAAGAAGAAGGAAAGGACATCCTTCTGGTCCATATATATGTTGATGACATTATATTTGGATCCCCTAACAAGAAGCTGTGTGAGAAATTTGGAGATCTCATGCAGAGCCAGTTTGAAATGTCCATGATGGGTGAGATGAACTATTTCTTAGGTTTGCAGGTAAGGCAGACAGAAAAGGGAATTTTCATCAATCAAGATAAATACATCAGAAACATGTTAGAAAATTTTGGAGTAGGAGCTAGCAAAGCTGCCAAGATTCCTATGATGATAAATTTCAACATGGATCCAGATGAGTCTGGAGAGAGTGTGGACCAGACTCAGTATAGGGCGCTTATTGGTTCTCTTCTGTACCTGACTGCAAGCAGACCAGTTATCACTTTTGTTGTTGGTTTTTATGACAGATTTCAAGCTAATCCTAAGAGGAGTCACCTGGAAGCAGCTAGGAAGATATTGAAATATCTTAAGGGAACAGTTAATGTTAGGATATAGATTAGATGTTTTGAAGATGTTAAAACAAGAACTTGTAATAGGACTAGTTGAACCTGTTAGTCAGCTACAGATTAGTCTTGGTCTAGAATAGGTCTTTGGTTAAGGGGGAAGAAATCTGTGCAGATCAGAGTAGGTGACCAGATGAGAGGTGACCAGATGAGTCTGATCAGAGGAGGTGACCAGATGAGAGGTGACTAGAGGAGTCTGATCAGAGGAGGTGACCAGATGAGGTATGGACCAGATGAGCTCTGCCAGAGGAGTCTGACCAGAGGAGTCTGCCAGAAGAGTCACCAGAGCAGATGAGCTCTGACCAGAGGAGTCTGCCAGAGGAGACTGGCCAGATGAGCTCTGACCAGAGGAGTCTGCCAGAGGAGTCTGCCAGAAGACCTCACCAGAAGAGGACCAGAGCAGAGGCAGAAGACTTTCCCCAGACCAGACTAGTTCTGACCAGATGAGGGAGACGGATTAGTTCACCCACTTGGAGGCTGCGTGTAATCTGGAGACAAGAAGGTAATCTGGAGAGTCAACTGATGGAGGATCTGATTGATTGCTTGATTGAAAGTCAACTGAAAGTCAACTAATCAATCAATATAATCAATATGTGATTTATTATATTCCTCCAATTATGGTTGTTTGAATTGCTAGCTTCCAACGGCTAGTTAATTCCTACAACTATAAATAGGAGTGCTTGGATTAGTTCAAGAGACAAGAGTCGCGCGAGAGCATACCAAGAACACACGAACTCTTCCACTCACTCACTTTGTCCTTTCAAGTTTATATACATTCTTTAGGAGTTATAGTTGGATCATTCCCACAATCCTTATCTGTATAGATAGATTGGTGTAAGGCTTAGATCGTAAGATTGAAGCAGTTGTACGAAGGAGCTGGTACTTCGAAATTCCAGTGGTTAGTGAGTACGTTGGTTGGAGAGTAAGTCCCCTTTGGAGAAAGGGAGAGTGGACGTAGGACCTGTTGTCCGAACCACTATAAATCCTTGTGTTCTTTATTTTCTGCATTTTAATTTTCTGCATTTCTTTTAGCACTTTATTTTAAAAGGGTTTTCATTAAAAATAAACTTAAAACGCTTTCCGCTGGATAACCATTTTGGGACCAACAAGTGGTATCAGAGCAGTGTATCCTACAGACCACTGTTTTGAAATTATTTTGGCGGTCACCAGGGCAGATCCAATTTTTTTTTAAAACCCAAATATTTGTTGTGCTAACAATTTTTGCAGAAATGGGCTCAAAGAGAAGCAGTAAAAGAGACACTAGGAGTTACTCCAAAAGAAGCTTAGCAGATGAGGAAGAAGAGGTGTCCACTTCTGGTTCATCATCCAATTTTGGACCAGACGGAGAGATATGTCTTGTAACAGACGAGGTATGTAATCGAACTTCCTCTTCTTTTTCATCTTCTTCTTTTTCTGGACAATCAGAGGAGTCAGATATGCAGAAGATACTATTAGATCTCCAAAAATCTATACAACTTTGTCAAAAATTGGAAGATGAGAACTCAAAGCTGAAAGCAGAAAATCAGAAGCTTTCACAATATCTAGGCAACTCAGCTAATCTACCAGCTGAACAAAATCATACACTGGTTGAAGAGTCCTCTGATTTGACAACCAGGTGTATTGAACAAGTTAAGCTGATAGAAAGGTTGGTTGTTGAAAATGTTGAGAAAGACAATGAATATAACCTGCTAAAAGCTAAGTTTGATGAACTCTTCCATCAAAACAAAATTGTAAGAGAAAGTGAGGACAAGCTCAAGATGAGATTGGAGCAGCTGACTACAGCAAACAATGTTGTGTCACACATAGCTGCCTCATCTCAAAGAGAGCATGATAAGACAGGCCTTGGTTATTCCAAACCTGAATCCTCACATGTTCAGAAAGAAGAACAGCCTAGAAATTTTATTGATAAGGGCAAGAGGTCAGTTGACCAGGCAACTCAGCCTAATGGGCAGATGAGTATTGAAACTCAAAAACCCAAAAGGCAGAGGAGGAATTTTAAGAAGGGTTATACCCAGAATAAAATACCTCAGCCAGGCCAACAGAGTAGAAGACAGCCTGGATCTTCTCAAAAGAGGCAGAACCAGATGACTCATACTCACCTGCAGAAGACTTTCAAGTCATCTGCCGGACCAGCTGGAACCTTTGATGGTTCTAGTAAGACTTATCCTTATCAACAAAATTTCAAGACTGTTGCATTAAGACAAGTTATTCCTTCTACTGGACAAGCTCATAAGAGAAGAAGAGCCTCTAGAAGAAATAACCATGTCGAAGCTTCTTATGTTCAGTGTGTTTTTGTGGATATATATGGAAGAAAGATAAGATCACCTGATTCAAGAAGGGATGATCTATTCTTGTGGCTTCCTAAAAATTGTGCTAACCCCCCTAGACCCAGAAGGGTACCAAAAAGTTGATTGCCTGCAGATACACAAGAAGACCAGCTGATGTTTTGCCCCAATATAAGCTGAGCATACTTTGAGGGGGAAGATCAGTTGACCCAGCCTGCTAGAATCTCTATTTAGATATTTCAGATTTTCTTGTCTTGTTTTATTTAAGTTCTTTCAGTTTTAACATCATCAAAAAGGGGGAAATTGTTAGGATATAGATTAGATGTTTTGAAGATGTTAAAACAAGAACTTGTAATAGGACTAACTGAACCTGTTAGTCAGCTACAGATTAGTCTTGGTCTAGAATAGGTCTTTGGTTAAGGGGGAAGAAATCTGTGCAGATCAGAGTAGGTGACCAGATGAGAGGTGACCAGATGAGTCTGATCAGAGGAGGTGACCAGATGAGAGGTGACTAGAGGAGTCTGATCAGAGGAGGTGACCAGATGAGGTATGGACCAGATGAGCTCTGCCAGAGGAGTCTGACCAGAGGAGTCTGCCAGAAGAGTCACCAGAGCAGATGAGCTCTGACCAGAGGAGTCTGCCAGAGGAGTCTGGCCAGATGAGCTCTGACCAGAGGAGTCTGCCAGAGGAGTCTGCCAGAGGACCTCACCAGAAGAGGACCAGAGCAGAGGCAGAAGACTTTCTCCAGACCAGACTAGTTCTGACCAGATGAGGGAGACGGATTAGTTCACCCACTTGGAGGCTGCGTGTAATCTGGAGACAAGAAGGTAATCTGGAGAGTCAACTGATGGAGGATCTGATTGATTGCTTGATTGAAAGTCAACTGAAAGTCAACTAATCAATCAATATAATCAATCTGTGATTTATTATATTCCTCCAATTATGGTTGTTTGAATTGCTAGCTTCCAACGGCTAGTTAATTCCTACAACTATAAATAGGAGTGCTTGGATTAGTTCAAGAGACAAGAGTCGCGCGAGAGCACACCAAGAACACACGAACTCTTCCACTCACTCACTTTGTCCTTTCAAGTTTATATACATTCTTTAGGAGTTATAGTTGGATCATTCACACAATCCTTATCTGTATAGATAGATTGGTGTAAGGCTTAGATCGTAAGATTGAAGCAGTTGTACGAAGGAGCTGGTACTTCGAAATTCCAGTGGTTAGTGAGTACGTTGGTTGGAGAGTAAGTCTCCTTTGGAGAAAGGAAGAGTGGACGTAGGACCTGTTGTCCGAACCACTATAAATCCTTGTGTTCTTTATTTTCTGCATTTTAATTTTCTGCATTTCTTTTAGCACTTTATTTTAAAAGGGTTTTCATTAAAAATAAACTTAAAACGCTTTCCGCTGGATAACCATTTTGGGACCAACAGTTAATTTGGGTTTATGGTATCCTGCAAATGATAACTTAGAGTTAAGTGGATATTCAGATTCAGATTATGGTGGGTGCAGAATAGATAGGAAGTCTACAAGTGGAACATGTCAACCACAGAAGCAGAATACAGTGCCGCATGTAGCTATTGTTCACAACTACTCTGGATTAGTCAGCAGCTTAGGGACTACCAGATTAGGGCTAAAGATATTCCAATCTTTTGTGATAGCAACAGTGCTATAGCCATCACCCAGAATCCAGTTCTTCACACAAGATGCAAACATGTTGATATAAGGCACCATTTCATCAGAGATCATATGGAGAATGGAGATATAAGGATGTAAAAGATTGCTACAGAGAAGCAGAGAGCAGATATTCTCACTAAGCCTTTGGCTAAGACCAGATTCAGAGAATTAGCCTTTGAGTTAGGATTGTTGGATCCAGAGACAGAATTAGTTTAGGGGGAATACCAGAGAAGTATCCTTAATTTCAATTATATTATTTAATGTCACTTGATATACTAACCTGTCTACAGATTAGATATACCAGAGAAGTTACATCTCCAGATGAGTTATGTACCAGATGAGGTACACTGTCAGATTCCAGAGAAAGTTTCACCAGATGAGATGTAACATCAGACTACTTGAGGTATCATCTGGTTACGATACCAGATGACAGGTATGTATTTACTTCTCTGCCTCTGATCATTGGGACACACCTTTTAAATTACTAAATACACCCAAAACGTTTCATATTCAGAGTTTATTTAGAGCTAGGGTCGTGGGCCTAGGAAATCATTTCGCTTTTTCTCTTGACTGCCACAAACCCCCTCGAACCCAGTCCCAATGATCATGCCACGCACACAATTAAATTTGTAACTTACCTAATGCAATCCTGGCCGTCAGATTTAATTAAAGTGCAAAATGTCAATCAATTGACAAATTGATCTTGTCCCCTCAATTAAATGCTAATTCCACGCGTACACACTTCAATTTACTTACAAATCCTTGCGTACATCTCTTATAAACTCTAAAAATTCTTATTTTGTCTCTTCACTTTTTCAAATTTCAAACCCTAACCTCTCTCTGCAAAATCAGTTTTCTCTCTACCTTCTCTATTTTATAGATATGGCACCTAAATGTAATTTCGACCCAGACTACGTTTTCAAGAAACTAAAGACGGAGATGGACGTCGATTTCTACACCACTCGCAACCCTGCCGCATTGGAGATACTAGAGTTATTGTGTAAATCTGGAGTGGAAGATCTTATCTCTGCTGTCCCCAAAGGTCTTTGCACTTTGGATGGGTATGCTGCACAGTTTCTGGTACGTATGAAGATTCACGATGGATATACTGCTTCCAAGATCGATGGAGAGGAGGTTATGTTCACTAAGCACGATTTTTGCAAGTTGTTTGGCAATATTTCTTCCATTGGTGTTGATCCGTTGAGGTATAAGGAGGGTGAAATTGTTGAATCATTCAAGATCTTCGCCAGATCTTCTTGCCAAGCATTGACGAAGGGTTTTCTGGATAAGCATCTTCGTCAGAAGTATAAGGTTCTTTTTGATATTGTTGTTAAGGTGTTGATGTATGAGAATCATAGTACAAATGCCATCTTTAATGGTCGTATGTGTGTGATGAGGGCCATATATGATGGTGTTCAATGTAATTGGGCTGAGTTCTTCTGGGATGTTTTGAGGAAGAACAAGGCAAAGGTTCAAAAGGAAGATTGTCCAACTAAGCCAGGGGAGTTTTGTGTTGAATGTGAATGCCTCTATAGGGACGAAGCTGACCCTGATCTTGGATTACTTGTTCCCTGATAAGGTGTGGAAGACTTCCTGGTGCAAAGGTTTCCACAAATCAAAGATTTTATTTCACAAGGATAGGCCTCTCCATGGCCATTCTGATTCTGATGGTGAAGGGGCCATCCCTGCCCAACCACTGCAAGCTGTGCCTTCCCCTGCTAAAGGGAAGAAGAAGTCTTTGAAGAAGAAGGATGCAGCTCCTGCTTCTTCCAATTTGGTTATTTCTGGCTCATCAGAGGATGACCAGATTCCCCTTACAGCTGCTTTGAAGAAGCAGATGGGAGGAGGTGAAGAGGTTGTTTCTTCACCTAAGGCAAAGAAAGTTGGTCCTACAAAGAAAAGGACCAGGCAAGATCAGGGAAGAGTAAGCAAGAGGGCTATTCTTCAAGAAGATCCAGATTCCGGCTCAGATCTGGGAGATGCTCTGGAACAGGCCATTCAGTAGGCCTCACAGGTGATGGAGGATGTTGTGTCTTCACCAGCTGTTGGAGTTATACGTGAAAGTATGCTTTTACTTTGTATAACTCGTGTATCAAACACTTGTTTATGAGAATAATTCTTTTATCGCATATGCTTTAGATATGATTGAATGTTGAATATTTATTGCAAACAGTTCAGAATAGTACTAGTTACATTGTAGTTAATGTGGTGATACCCGATCACAGAAGATAACATTAACAGTTTCCTTGTAACTAAACGTACATTTTCACGACCTAGGTGGAATTGAACAATCCGCCGTGAAAGGTCGATGTGTAAGTCTCAGATTGGTCTGTCCTGACTAAGAGATTGCACTAGCACATTTAGTATATGTTGAAGAGGACCTACAGCGAGGATAAATTCTTATGTTCTGAAATAGGAAGAATTAGACCTCACTGGTTGTTGATTTCTTAATCTCCGTCACTTAAATAGGACCGTGTGTGTTTAATGGTTACTGCTTTGATTCATGTTGGGTGAGAATCATTGTGACTTCAAACTTTGTATCTTGGGCAGTAATATTAATCATACGACGGTTGCTAAGATTTAATACGGAGAAACGCGTGCGAGTACGGCTCGTGTGATTAGTCCCCTTGGTGGGATCAGAAGTTTTATCGTACCAAATCTTGCAAGTGAAGAATTAGTTTCTTCGGTACGGATAATAATGTTGAGTTGTCTTTACTCCAAGGTGAAATATATTAATTAATTTAGAGTTATTCAGAAGCTTAATTAATTAATGGACTTGATAATCTTAAATGCGGGAAATAATAACCGGGAGCCCATATTATCGTAATATGGATTAAGATGGATAGTGCAATATTATTTAGTGGTAATAATTAATATTAATGGATTGAATTATATTGGGGCTCAATATTGAAATTCAGAAGTCCATTAGGAGGTCCAATCTTAATTCTCCTTAAAGGCCCCTCAAGTAGCCCATTAAGTAGCCCAATAATGATAAGGTGATTAAAATAAAAAGATAATATTATGCTGATTTTTTTTTTTTTCGAAAATTGTGTATATTAGGAGAGAAAAGATTTTGTTGATTTTCTTGGAAAGATATTATGGAAGATAAGTATTCTTGGAATACAAGATTATCTCATATATTCAAGAAGATCCAAATCTTGTGCTTTTCTCCTATTATTTTCGAAAATTGCCCTATATTTAGGAGAGTGAGATTTTTGTGAAATATTTTATTATGGAGAAAAGAATATATGAGATATATTCAAGATTTCTTAGAGACTAAGAAAAGATTTTCTCCAGGCCCATAAAATCTCTACAATTTTCGGCCACTACCTTTATAAATAGGGGGTGATTATTTCATCCCCAAGAACATAATTCCATGTGTTGGAAAAATCAAGAGCATATATATTTTTCTTTTTCCTTAGTTATTTAAATTTCTTGAAAGCATCTCCCACCGGTGATCAAGTAAGGTGAAAGGGAAATACTTGAGAAGGTTTTTGGGTTGATAAAGCATGATCGTGATTGTCCCGTTTATTCAAAGGCCAATTCTACAAGAGGTACGTAAGTCACATAAATTCTTGTGTATTCCGCCTAGATTTTATGTGAATTAATTCAACATGCATGATGTTAAATTTGTTGTTGGAATTATTATTTGAATTAATTAGGATTAATTCATGCTAGTAATAATTGAATTTAAATTCGTATTTAAATTTCATCACGAATAGATTCCGGGCACCCCTATTTTCCCAACTTCTGCAGCACCAGAGGTCTCTGTACCAACTGATGTTGACTCAGCTGAGGTAAACCCCTCCATTCCTTCTCATGTTAATCTCAATTCTACATCCCTCTCTCCACCAGAAACCCAAACTCCACCCCGACCCCCTGCTTCTAGTTCAAAATCATCCCAACCGGAGCAGCCTATCCCAAACACTCCCCCTCCCACTCATATAGCCTCTCCCCCTCAAACTCAATCTCAAACACCCTTACCTTCACTCCAACAAATAGCCTCTGCACTAGAGGTACCCTCTACCTCTTCTGGTGCAGAACCATCTTCTCAAACACACCCCTCTACCTCACAAACCCAAACACCTATCCCTCTCCACACTCAAACTGACCAGAACCCCTCTCTTTCCATGGCCTTGGGGTTCCCTGGTCCTCCTGCCTCCCCCACAAATTCAATTAGCGATGATAGTGAAGATGAGGATGTTTCACTTGAGCCTCCCAACTTAGCCTCATCCTCCTCTACCCCTGGGCCCAGACCCTTCACTTTCAATGACACTGAAATGGGTCCCATCAGGCAGAGTATGAGTGTAAGTGCTCAGCTCTTGCTAAGAGAGTAGTTTCCTATTCTCTTGGAGCACTTACCCCTTCTGGAAGACCTGACGGATGGGAAGGTCTGGAGCAAAGCCAGATTAGAAGATGTTGAAGATCTGGTCATGCTGCTGGAAGAGATGACCACAGCTAGTTTCACTGCCTAGGAGATTAGCATAAAGAAGAAGCTCAATGTGCAGAATCCAGCTGAGCTTGAATCTCCAGAGTCTGCCAAAGTGGTGGTCCATACTCTCTTGATCTAGAGAGGGGTCATGATTTCCCCAGAGGGCCCCTCTTACTCCTTTGGCCCCCACTTCACTTTTCCTCCAGAGTTATACTCCGATGAAGAGGACTTCGATGCCACCCCTGCTGTGCTCCAAAAAATAAAGATGTTCTTCAATGAACATATACAAGAGATTGTCAGATTCTCCAAGGTGATGCAGTATCTGGCCCCTGCCATGATAGAGCACCAGATCAAGAAGGAGAGGAAGCACTTTCTGAAGCAGGTTAAGGCTATTTTTGCCTCAGCCAAGGCCGCATTCAAGGCAAATGGCCTCTTCCTAAAGCTGGACATCATTGAGAGCCAGAAGCAGTTGCAAGAGCATGTTCTGGACCAGCTTCGCCCAGTCTCTGTTCTCAAAGTTGAAATGGCATCTCAGATGATAGAGACTGCCAAGATGAAGGATTCCCTGCGGGAGATGATGCAAAAGCAGGAGCGCCTGGTGGCTAAGGCATAGGCATATGTTGAAGAAGCTAAGCAGCTCAGGGATTTTCACTCTTCTTCCAACACAGAGTTGCATGCTCTGATCAGGCAGGTTGTAAAGTCCCTTCTTGAAGAAGTTAAAAAGGGGAAAGAGAAGGCCAGAACTGAACTGGCTAAGAGCACGAATGATACTCTCTTCAACCACTCTGGTCGCCTGGACCTGTTGGAGAACACTTTGGCTCAGGCTGAGTTGCACAAGAAGAAGAAGGAAGAGTTGAAATCTCTGGCTATGGTCAAGCAACTTTCTGCAGAAGAAGAAGCTGTTGATGCTGAACAGGACTCTGTCTCCATCTCTGGTCCTGCCAAGAGAAAGATAAGGAAAGTCAAGAAAAGCTTCTTGGAAGAAGTTGTTGAAGAAGCAGAGAAGAGGTTCAAGGAGGAAACTGAAGAAGAGAGACTTGCCAGAATCAGGAAGAACATAGATGAAGAGCAGAGACTCAGATATGTTCGAAGGCAGAATAAGAAGGCAAGAGAAGCAGGTCTCCCTCCTCCCAGTGCTAGTGGAAGTTCAAGCCAGAGGAAGAAGTCTGTTGTTGAACTTATGGATATCCTGCCTCTGAGGACAGAAGGGTCCTTTGACTCTACTGTGCCTGTCCCACTCATTGAAAAGTGAAAAGAAGCCAAAACTCTTTGGTTCATCCAGTATTACATTCACAGGCCACCTCCAGAGGATGAAGCATTGATCAACAGGACTTTCCACTCATGGATGAAAGCTTATGATGCAGACTTGTACAAACAACTGATGGACTCTACCATCCAATTCAACCTGGAAGTCACTGCCCCAGAGTTTCACTATCTCAACACTCCCATGGGTGAGAACAATTTTGACTGGGCAGAGCTGGAGAAGTTGTACAAGACCAAGGTGCTCTTGAACTTCACTCCAGCAAACTCTTCTAAACTTAGAGCTGTTCAAGACAGGTTCCTTGATTGTTTCCTGGTGCCCAAGGAAGACATAAGATATGCTTAGATAGGATCTCTATGTAATCTCATTGTAATCTCTTCTGATTATTATCTTAATGAAATATCCTATCTTTCTATCTTAAGACAACTTCTTGTTGTCTGATTGTTTGCCTGATAAGATCTATTTTAAGGTCTTATCTTATTTTTCTTTCATGTTTTTATGTTATTTGTTCAGTTCTGGTGTTGTTTTAACTATATCAAAAAGGGGGAAATTGTTAGGAAAAACATTATTAGTTTTGATGAGTTAAACAAACCAGAAGATGTAATAGGACCATCTGGACCTGTTAGCCAGATGAGAACTAGATTAGGACTTAGTCTAGGGGGAACTGCCAGACCAGAAGACTTCACCAGAAGAGTCACCAGAAGACTTCACCAGAAGACTTCACCAGAGGACTCCACCAGAAGACTTCACCAGAGGACTCTACCAGAAGATTTCATCAGAGATGTTCAGACCAGAGGCAGAAGACCTTTCCCCAGACTAGACGAGTCCGGACCAAACGAGTCTGGTAAAACAAAATATGCTCAGAATCATCTCTAGATTCTACTGAGTATTCTGGTTCTTAACCGACTCTGGACCAGAGGACCTCTAGGTCATCTGGTGTCTGGTTCAGCCTACTCTGGAAGAATTAGAGTTGTGCATTGGAAGCATTTGACCATTGGTAATTCAAATAAAGTCAATCATGATCGGATTGGAAAGTCAGAATGAAGATATCAATCCAAGGATCTCACCAACCCAATTAATCAATTAGGGAATTGATTAATTGAAGCTTCCATAAATAGAGATCTGATTAGATTAGCTCTCCAACGGCTAAACCTTAATCAACTCTATAAATACAAGAGTGCCAGTATGAAGAAAAGCTCTAGTTACGCGCACGAAGATCATACTTAAGCTTTAATATTCTCAAGCAATTATCACTCTTATAGTTCTTGATTCATATCTACTCATAAGGAGTTTGTAGTTGGAGATTAGACTCAACTTGTTCATCTTGATAGAGAAGGTTGTAGTTGAATATACTTTAGATCGAAGTTAGAGCTAAAGTGTGTAAGCTAGGAGCTAGTACTTGTCAATTCCAGTGTTCGTAAGTTGGCTGGTTAGTTAGTAAGGGCCCTTGAAAAAGGGAGAGTGGACGTAGGATCATTATATCCAAACCACTATAAATCTTGTGTTATTTACTGCTTTCATTTATATTTTGTTTATTATTGTGCTCTTGTTAAAAAGATCATGAAAAAGGTTTTTCTTTAAGCTTCCGCATTATTTAAAAAAAACTGACTAGTGGGACCAACAGTTACTCCACGAATTTGATGTTGAGATTCGAGACAAGAAGGGGAGTGAGAATGTGATAGCCGATCACCTCTCGAGGATGGAACTTACCAAGGATAATACGGTAGAGGAGCGAGAGGTGAATGATGAGTTTCCAGACGAGAAGTTATTTGGTTTAGGAGATGTCCCGGTGTATGTAGTTGAAGGGAAGATCCCGTGGTTCGCTGATTATGCTAATTATTTGTCAAGTGGAGAGCTACTGGCGGACATGAATGCATTGCACCGAAAGGCATTCTTGAAGAAGGTTCGGGAATTTATTTGGGATGACCCATATTTTTTTAAAAGAGGGATAGATCTTGTGCTTAGAAGGTGTGTGCCCAAGGAGGAGTGGAGTGATATCATAAGGCATTGTCACGCCTTACCATGTGGAGGACATTTGGGTGGAGAGAAGACCGGTAGGAAGGTGCTTCAAGCCGGTTTCTATTGGCCTATGATTTTGAAATATTGCATGGAATGGGTGAAGAGATGTGACAAATGCCAACATTTAAGCTCTATTACTAAGAGGGACCAGATGTCGTTGCACGTATTTTTGGAGGTAGAGATATTTGACGTATGGGGGATTGATTTCATGGGTCTGTTTCCTTTGTACATCCTTGTGTGTCTTGATTACATCTCGAAGTGGATTGAGGTTGTCCCTACTCGAGTGAATGACTCCCGTGTTGTGATTGATTTCTTGAGGAAGAATATTTTCTCTAGATATGGAGTCCCGAGAGCTTTGATTAGTGATGGGAGGAGTCACTTTGTGAACAAGTTGATGGAGAAGCTGCTGTAAAAATATGAGGTTAGTCATCGTGTCTCTACTGCTTATCATCCTCAATCTAATGGTCTCGCAGAGGTGTCAAATCGTCAAATTAAGGAGATCCTTGAGAAGATGGTGAGTATTAGTAGTAAGGATTAGACTTTGAAGCTAGATGATGCATTTTGGGCGTATAGGACAGCTTTTAAGACCTCTCTTGGTATGTCTCCATACCAACTTGTTTTCTGGAAGGCGTGTCACTTGTCGGTTGAGCTTGAGCACAAGGCTTATTGGGCAATCAAGAAGCTGAATTTTGATAGTGCTATGGTGGGTGAGAAGAGACTACTTCAATTGCATGAGTTGGAGGAGTTTCGAGATAGTGCATATGAGAGTGCTCGAATTTTCAAGGAAAAGACTAAAAGATGGCACGATGCACGTTTGAGGAAGAAGGAGTTCCAAGTTGGTGATCGAGTCCTAGTGTTTAACTCTAGGATGAAGTTATTTGGTGGAAAGCTCAAGTCCAAGTGGAATGGTCCTTATGTGGTGAGAAAGGTCTACAATAGTGAATTTCTTGAAGTAGAGAAAGAGGATGGGAACGTATTCATGGTGAACGGACATCGAGTGAAGAGGTTCTACGACTTCTCTTATGAGAATAAGGGAGGTAACTTAGAGTCTCATGACCCATGAGCTCCTTCGAGCTCGGTCCGGCCTTAGGACCTTAAAAATAGCGCTGAGTGGGAGGCAACCCACTTTTACTTGCTTTTGAGTGTTTGTTTTTATTTTTATTTTGTGTGAATCGTAAGTGTTAACCTCGTTATTAAGTATTTTTGGTGTAGGATTATCTTGAGGTGCTAAGGTTCCATAGTAGACTTAATGTGAAGAAAATCTTGAAGAAGAAGTATGCCTAGTAGAAGAGCAGCCGGAATTTAGAGTATGAGGTAACCCCGAACCCCAAACATAGGCCGCTTGATAGAGTCGAAGTTTGGGGGGTGGAGTTTTTTATTTGCTCATTGTTATTTGCATTGATAGTGATTGAAGTTCATGAGAATTTAGTGCACATACTCATACTTACTCATTCTTTTCAAACTTTATTATTGCGTAGCAAGAAAAAGTTTGGGGGGTGTATATTCGTACTTCGAGTTTGTACATGAAATTCTAATGAAAAATTGGTCAAATAATTTTTTTGAAAATATTGATGCATGAAGTTAGTTGAATTGAATTGAGCATGAGTGCATTATTGTGTGTTGATTTGGCTTGGTGAATTGCACGTTGGGAAGAGACCCCAACTCCTCGGTTGAATGAGCGACCTGGCTTAAATCGAGGAGTTTTCAGGTTAGTACATGTTTTGGAATTGATTGAATGAGGCTTCGTGCCAGTTTCATTGAAAATTTTGAGTTTTGGGCTATTTTTTGAGTTTCTGTAAGATAGGCCGCTCAACGGGAGCTAGGTCAAGCACCCCCGCTCGACCAAGACCATTGCTCGAGCACCTAAACTTATAGAACCATGAGGCTGCTCGACCAGGTATCGCTCGAGTGCCTGCGTTTGGCTGGTGGAACTGCTCGACCACTTGCGGTCGAGCGCTACTGCTCGACCAGGCAGCGGTCGAGCGCATCTCAGCCCAGAATGCCCTAGTCGTGCGCCCTCCTATAAATACCCCTTTTCCCCACACTTTTAACACACAAACACACACTTAGAGGGGCGATTTGCTGAGAATTATCGAGTCTTTGCATCCTTTGCACTCATCTCGTCCAATTCTCACACGAAATCACCATTTCTCCATCCTAAGGTATGTCATTTCTAACTCTCTTCTATCTTTTCATGATTTCCACTTCGATTAGGCATGATTTGAGATTAGAAATTAGGGTTCGTAGGTGTTCATGATGGAAATTGGGGATTTTCATATTGCTCATATAATTGATGCCTATATTCTATGGGTTTACTAGTTTTGTTTTCAATTTTGGAATTGCATGAGTAGAATTGGTAAATTTGTAGAGAGAGAGAGTAGGAATTTAAGGAAATGATATGGGTTTTGCATGTTGTGTGGATATTCTTATGACTTGGAATGAATTGAGTGGATGGATGGATATGAATTGAGTCATGAGCATGTAAATTGCATGATTTTTGTGATGTTACTTCATGATAGACTTAATTATGAGCATTATTGGTGAATTTTTGAATTGTTGAATTGGTTGAAATCATTTTGAGATAGGCATATTACTCTTGTATTGTTGTTGCCTGTTTGGAATGTTGATGCCCATTTGAATGAGATGAGTTAGATGAGTATGCTTTGAGATAGGAATTGTACTTCTATGTGAACTCTTGTGCACAAAGGATATGAATATGAGATTGAGTGACTATTTGAGTTGATTTGTAGTGTTTATGATGTTCTTCAGTAGTAGATGGTCACTAATTATTTTGAGCATTTGTGTGAGACGGATTTGATGGCTCCTCCTAAGAAAAACGAGGATCGTATGGTCATAGGTGACAAGCTTGAGGAGTTGACAGCGGAGCTCACTAGAAATGGATTAATGCCGTCGAGGTGGGAAAACTTGGATTACAAGGAGAGTTGGTGTTTTATAGCATATAGATGGAACCTTGTAGCCGGAAAGGTGGAGAAGACCAGACGACCTTGTGTCGAGTTTATGAGGGACATATGCATAGAGGAAAAGATTAAGAGGATCTTCACTAGGAACAAGATGGAGAATTTCTATGAGTTACTACTGACTATGGACACGAATGCCAACTTGGTGGAGCAGTTCTTGGCCACTGTGGAGAAGAGGGATGAGAATTCATTCAGGTTCAACATCAGAGACGAGTGGCACAATTGTGTTGTGGGTGCCATCAACGAAGTTTTTATGCTCCCAGCTTTTAGTAGGCCGAACCGACAATCTAAGTCGTTCAAAGTCAATGCTTTTTTGGAAGGAGATCACGGGCGGAATGGCAGGAGAATATAGGGGGCAGACTGCTCGAGCATCAGCCATCAGAAATCCAGTGTTGAGGTACTTGGAGAGGATCTTAGGGAACATGATTTACTCCCGATCTGAGACGGGAACAGTGAATGCTAAGAAGCTCTATAGAATGTGGTGTTTGTTATATGTCAAGGAGCACAACTTTGGGAGAGATTTCCTAGAGCATCACTTGGAGGTCTCTTTCAAGCTAGGAACGAAGAAGTAAAAAATTAGAGGAGGGGGTCTCATCTCTGTCTTAGTGAAGAGTGTTGGGTGTATACCGGTATCGCCATCTTGTATAGGAAAGGACTTAGATTTCGATCAGCTGTGCAACACTCTGATGTTCGAGCGATGGATGAACTCCTATTGTATAAGGTTCAAGGAGGATGATTTGTTCCCTCTGCCCAATGAGCGTCTAATAACTTTGAAGGGGAAGAAGAAGGAGAATATTGGGATGAACAGAGACAAGCACTTGGAGCTAGGAAAGAATTTTACGAAGGCAGTGGATGATAAGGGATTGCGAGATATAAGGCCGACCAAGAGGACTAGAAGAGAAGGCACGAGTGGTGCCAGTTCGAGTGGGGCTCAGGATTTAGCGGAAGAAGAAGAAGAAGAGGAAGAGTACGAGAGAGGAGCTGATGAAGAAGGAGGAAAGGAAGGAGAGCAAGGACCGCAGGAGATGGAGGTTGAGTCGCCAGCAGCACAGTCTCCCGAGCCATGGTACCCGTCTCACTTGGAGTGGATGGGAATGGAGCATCAGATTCGGAACCTCCAAACGGATGTGACTTACCTCCGTAAAGCTCAAGATAGGATGGATGTGAGATCAACTCGGATGGAGGATCAGTTCTCCGACATGCATAGGTGGATGGAGACTTTTTTGTCTCCCACATTAGAGCCGATCATCCCAACTACCGACCTCAGCCGCCTCCGGATGCTTGATCATGGGGATTCCCCCCAGTTTATATCTCTTTTCTTTTCTTTTCTTTTGATTGTGAGACTATTTTGTTTGATGTTGGTGCTGCTTGAATTTGGGGTCTGTAATTGAATTCTAATTTTTTTTGGGCTGTGGTTGTGGTTGAACTGATTGAGCTACTTGATTTATTTCATGTCTTTTGAATCTTGCAACTTATTGATTGATATTCTTGAGTGTGATTTGATGAGCTGGTGTGTTGTAAGGTTGAGTTAGGAAGTTTATTGTGTGAGTATAGTGGTGAGAGTTGATTTGAGAGGGAACTCGTATGCTTGCGAACTTCTCTTTTGAGTATTTGTGTGATGAGAGTGAGAATTCACTAGGACTAGCATGGATGTGAAAGTTGTGAGACTTGAGCCTTTGTGAGATTAAAATGCATAAATTGATCTCTTCGTTTGTGAGTGGATCGTCACCTTATAAGATGCTAGAACTTGTATGTGCTCTCGGTTCTTGATTGTGTCTAGTTTGATATGCCGAAAGTGATATTAGGCCATCTTTGATGTTATTGAGTCACTTAGCCAAATTTTCCCTACCAATGATATTTATCCCTTGTTAGCCTATTTGAGCCTTAGCCTATTTTATTTGCTAGCACATTTAAACTTAACCAAATTCTTAAACTCTTTTTGTCCCAATTTGAGTGGAGAATAAGAAAAGTTGTGAATTAGAAAGGGATCGAGTTGAGTTGAGAAAGGAGAATTATTAATGCTTGAGTGTATCTGAGAAGAAGGTGTAATGAGAATTTGAGTTGGGGGAAAGAACAATGAATTTGAGAATGAGCAAAAGAAATATGAGCTCATGTATGTGTGAAAGAGAAAAAAAGAGTGAAGTGATTGAAAAAAGTGAAACGAGTTAGAAAAAAATTGAAGTGTTGAGAGTAGTGGAATTGAAAGTGTATTGCATGAAGATATTTGAAGTATTTTGTTCCTCGTCTCGAAGTACTAAAGTTGAATTTTCTATTCTCCATTCACTTGAGTCACTTATCCCATATAGTTACCCCACCTGTCCAAAGAGCCTACGTTACAACCTTGATAAAGTTCTTTTTGATTCGGCATGGATATGTGTGATGATTGATTGAGTGAGTTCCTTAATATTGATATACACTTGTGAGGGACTGAAACACATCGTTGAGTGCACATCCATGTTTGATCTTGGTGTTTCTTATTGTTATTGCATGAGTATGATGAAAGGGGTGAGTTAGTGTGTGGGTGATCGATCTTTGAAGCTTGACGCTCAATTACTTGCATGATTTTGTTCTTTAATTCATTCCTAACAATTTCACTTGACTTATTATTTCATTTCTTGAGGACAAGCAATATGGTAAGTTTGGGGGGGTTGATTAGGCGTGAAATTGTCATTATTTGTAGCTAGTTTTGCCCATGTTTTGAATGGATTTGATGAGTATTTAGAGTCAATTGAGTTTTATTTTCACAAACTAATGAATTTGTCTCTTTGATGCTCATAGATGGATAGAAGACGAAAAATGGAGTTCGTAGGACTTTGAATCGACTCAAACGGATGCCTGGATGAGAAGATATTGAAGAAATACGAATAGTATTAGTCTGTGTAAGGAAAAGTATCACTCGGTTGAAGGAAGGATAGTGCTCGACCAGGGCTAGGTCGAGCACCACCACTCGACCAAGTACATTGCTCGAACGCCTAGACTTACAGTGCCATTTGGCCGCTCGACCAGACTGCTCGAGCGCCTTCATTCGACCAAGGAAACTGCTCGACCAGTGCAGCTAGAGCAGCCCCGTTCGACCACCACTTTCATTGACCAAGAGAGGTCAAGCGCCTCCACTCGACCACTGCAAGGTCGAGCGCCTTGAGTACTCTGGAAGAAGACCTGCTCGACCACCATTAGGTAGAGCGCCACCGCTCGACCAAGCTCGGATTTCGCGCGATTTTGGCTTTTTTCACCCGTTTCCAGTTCGATGCTTATAAATACCCGGTCCCAAGCTCGTTTTTGGACACCACTTAACAATTAGAGATAGATTTGGAGAGAGAAGAACACCGGGAGAGTTGAGCAAGCATACTTTACGTGTAATCGAGGTTTTGATATTATGGATTCATAGATTAGAGTTTGATTTTGATTTTCTTTCTACGATCCTTCAAACACTTGGTACTTAAGACTTTTGATTCAGTTGTTAATTGATATTCATTATAAGACTTTAATTCTTTCTTAAACCCTTCTTTATGTTCTTGAGTTTTTCAACTAGATTAATCATGTTTTTGTTCGTTGCTTGTTTAATTACTTTCGTTATCGTAAAAACCATGTTAGGCTAGAACCCTTGCATGCTTGGGGTAGGATGAACTCGTAGAAGAAGGATATCGGTACATAATTAGGATAACTCCTGATGTTAGTGCTAGTTCTCTTAATTAATTGAATTCTTAAAATAAACCCTATAATTATCTTGGAATTGAGTATGAAAATTATTAGAGAGAGGACGATCTTATTACTCTTTGATAACAAGTAGACTTAATGATAGGGTTATAGAAGGGTTTATAATCTACTGGTTTATCTAGGGAGGACGACCGTATTACCTTGGATAAATAAGGGTCTCATTAATTAAGCATAGTCCATATAACTTATTTAGTGGGTTGTGAAGTAGGTTGTTATGACAAAGTATTAGGGTTAATTCTTGAGCTATTAGTCTTTCAATCTGGTGCTAGATTAGGGAAGTTGATTGCCTAGTTTTAGTACACTTAGGATTAATACTTGCACATCACGGTTGTTTTAATTATCGTACTAGCTCCGTTAGTATACGTAGGGATTCCTATCATGAGCATCACCATCTCGTATTTGATTAAATCCTTAGTTATTTGTTTAATTTCAGTATTTGCATTAATAGTAATATAATATAGAGTAGATTAATATAATTCTTAAAACCGAACACACACTAATATTAACTACGACGCGTAGATCTTCAGGGCTCTATTCGCATACATACCTTCCCTTGGGTTTGATACTACTTGGTCCCTATACTTGCCAATACTACTGTGATCCCATACTCTTGTGGGCTAACTACTAGTATAGCTAGTATTTTGCGTTCAAGTCACTGACGATATATTTCGCTTCCGATCAACCACCATATCAGATTAACTGTAATTTAATGCCAGGGTTTTTGAAAATTTGGTGCGCTTTGGGTTTTTTACGAAAGTGGGGGGAAAGAATTAATTTGTTTGGGAGTACAAGTGGAGGATGTTTCTATATGGGAAACAACACCATCTCATGGCACAGTAGGAAACAAAACTGTGTTTCTCAATCCACTGCTGAATCTGAATACATTGCATCAAGGAGTTGTTGTGCTCAATTACTTTGGTTAAAGAAAATGTTTGATGGCTATGGTTTGAACAGTGATATACTAACTATATATTGTGACAATACGAGTGCTATCAATATATCTAAGAATCATGACAATATTTTTTGACAAAGCAGATAAGTATTAGGCATCATTTTACTAGAGATCTTATTGAAAAAGAAATAGTGAAATTAGAATATATCCCCACTGAAAAACAACTTGCAGATATATTCACTAAAGCTCTTGATTTTGAGAGGTTTTCTTCACTTAGAAAATCTCTTGGCTTATGCTCTCACTGAATAAATTAGTACTCCCTCTATCCCTATTTAACTGTCTCATTTTATCCAAAATAGTGTCCCTTTTTATCTGTCACTCCACTTGTACCAATGCATATTTATCTTATTTTTTCCAACAATGCCCCTAATAAATGGTGTACTAATTATCATTTTGTATTATATACTTAACTTATTATCTTGACCTACATTAATGAGCTTTTTATACTTTCAAGATTGAAATTAACTTTTAAATGTCCAGTTGCTTTTAAATTTTAAGGAAATCTTCCTTAGAGAATATCTTCTGAATATATACGCAATTAAAGTTTATCATGGATCAAACTAGAATGACAAAATTAATTTCCGTAAGCTTACAACTTTTAATCATCTTTAACTAAGAAAAGACAATGTTTCTAATACTAAATCACGATCACACTTTATGACCTCAGGAAGCCTAGACTCCTTTTCTAACTTCTCCTTGTTGATATGTGTAATTTTATAATTATTTGATCCCTTCAACTTCATTATTTCAATCATGCAAAGTTGCAGTGTCAAGAAAATACGATTAGACTTCAGAACAGAAAAGTTATCAAATGACTTGATCACAGCACTAACAAGTTCATCAATGCTATGGGCCTTTTCCTTGTGGAATAATGACTGGATAGCTCTAAAATAACCAAGATCAAGAACATTTAAATCCGGAGAGTTCGAAGGTTGACACATCAAGTGAATATCCCATCCATCTTGTTGAGCTACTTGACAAAATGTTGCATCTCCCACATCAATGTGTGTTCTTGCATTATCTTGTTGGATAAAAATTGGCAATCCACGATCCTCGATTGGCCATTTCTCCTTGATGGCGGGTAGAATCTTCTCTATCATGAGCGAGCGAATAACTTCTCTAGTTACTGAAGTTATCGCCTTTGTCTCCATTGTACCTGCAGGCCTATTAACGCTATTTCTCCTAGCTGGTTCTTGTGTAACCAGCGGGAACACCCCAATTTTTCCATCAAAAGTTACGTTTCCATTTGCATCAAACCTTGGACAAGCTATTGCCGCTAAGAACATTACTTTTGGAATAAAAAATTTGTTCTAGCATGTACGTAATGGTTCTTCTTCCTCAGGCAACATATAGTAATTCTCCTTAGTTTTAATCAAATAAAACCACTTCTCGTCGAGTCCAAACACCTATCCCTCATCCCACTCAACCTGATCAGAATCCCTCCTCTTCTATGGCCTTGGGATTCCCTGGTCCTCCTCCCTCTCCCACAAGCTCTATTAGCGATGATAGTGAAGATGAGGATGCTTCACTGGAGCCTACCAACTTAGCCTCATCCTTCTCTGCTTGGATGCCCACTCCCTTCACATTCAATGACTCAGATATGGGCCCAATCCAACAGAGTATGAGTGTAAGTGCTCAGCTCTGGCTAAGAGAGCAATTTCCAATCTTGTTGGAGCACTTACCCCTCTTAGCAGACTTGACTGATGGTAAAGTCTGGAGCAAGGCCAGACTGGAAGATGTTGAAGATATGGTGCTCTTATTGGAAGAGATTAGCACCTCTGGTTTTGCTCAATGGGAGATCCAGGTGAAGAAGAAGTTGAATGTGCTGAATCCTGTAGAGCTCGAGTCTCCGGCCTCTGCTAAGGTGGCTGTTAGAACTTTGTTGATCCAGCGTGGAGTGATGATCTCTCCAGAGGGCCCCTCATACACCTTTGGCCCTCACTTCTCTTTTCCTCTAGAGTTGTACTCTGATGAAGAGGATTTTGATGTCACTCTTGTCGTGCTGAAGAAGATGAAGTTGTTATTCAATGAACAAATCCAGGAGATTGGCAGATTCAGTAAGGCAATGCAACATCTGGGGCCAACAATGATAGAGCACCAGATCAGACTGTTGATAGGCGAACAGCCGAGCAACAAGATTAGAAATAAAAAATATTAAAATAATGAGATTAAGAGATCAAGAATGAAAATAAATGAAGAGGACGACCAGCAGGGACGACCTTAGGAGGCGAGCAGCTGGGTTTGAAGGTCAAAAATCAAGTAGGCGAGCAGCTGGTCACATAGGCTAGGAGGCGAGCAGTTGGTCATGAAAGGCACATATAGGTGGCGAACAGACAGACCAAGAAGACACAAAGACCCAACCAGAGGCGAACAGGCGAGCAAGAGGGCACTTCGGAAGATCATCAGAAATCCCAATAATTAGGCATTACATTAGGAACAAACAAGTGTTTTAACACTTGTCATTGTATAAAGATGTAATAGCTTAGGAGTAAACAAGTGTCTTAACACTTGTCACCATGTAAATAAGGATGATTAAGGAGGTGACACCTCCTACTTGCTTGTACCTCTATAAATACCCCTTTATGGGATAATAAGAGGAGGGCCACTTAATTCAAAAATAGGCAAAACTCTTGCAAATTTCTCTCTCAATCCCTACTTACAAAAATCCAGCTTTAATCTTTGATTATGCTCTTGTTTGATGATCTTATAAGAACAAAACAACCACTAATTATCAATTTGGATTAAGGTCATCAACAATTGGCGCTAGAGGAAGGGTCCGAACCTCCAATTGGTTAAAGATTTGAAGAATTCTTGTGAGAAATCACCGGAAACTGCAAAAATCCGGCAGCAGGTCGCCGAAAACTAGGTTTGTGGGTGTTGGCTGGTGTTCGTGGAGTGTCTTATTCGAAGATTCAAAGGCTTGAATGCATGCATATATGAACAAAGGTTGTAACAAACCAAATTCGTACATGCAAGGCTAGTTGCTTTTAAAATCAACATTCATAAACACAAAGATTTCTCATCAAAGAACATTGTGATATTCGAAAATGGTAAGATCACAAGAACCGCAAGAATCAAGCACACATCCGTCGAACAAGTCATGAACAAGGGTATCGTCGACGGGTGAGCATGCAAGAACGGTGCGAGCGACGTCTTGGAGAAATGTACAAGTTACAATTGATAATATTCCCCTGGAGGTGGAAGTTTTGGCCCAAAATCCAGAAGAGTTGGCGAAAACAATTGTCGTTTTACAATCTTTGCAAAGACGGCAAGAAGCCGTCGGACCATCAAGGGCCCGAGAGGCGAGCAACCGGGCAACAGGACAAAGACTGTCAAAGACCCCAGAGGTGAGCAACCGGGCAACAGAGCGAAGAACCAAGCAACGTGAGGATATGAGAATGGATGAAGTTGATAGTAGACAAGCGAGAAGGGCTAAAGGCAAAACACCAATAAGTGAGCGACTTGGGAGCTGAGGTGAGTCCACTCTAGGAGGGGACAGGGAGTCGAGCAGCAGGGACATAAGGAATCAAAGTGAACTCAGGAGAGGAGAATCACAGAGTGAGGAGCGAGCATACCCTGCTGCTCGCCCCTCAGTACATGACAGATTGAGGAGGTCAGCTTTTGGCCGTTTAGGTCCCAATGGGGCAAGCAATGTGGCCCGACGGGTCACACAGGAGAAACATCCCGTTAGCAAGGGACTGCATCGTGAAGAAGGCCTCGAGCCAAACCACGATGAACAGCCTTCTAATGGGGGAGCGTCTCCAAATGAGTGGCTTAACCTCAAAAGAACGATTGAAGAGATGAAGAAACAGTTGGATGCTCAGAATGGCGGAGGGGCCACCGTACTCCCATCATCACCATTATCCCCAGCAATATTAAACGCACCGGTTCAAAAGAAAGTACAGTTCCCAGCTGTTAGCTTATATGAAGGGACGTCGGACCCGAAGGTGCACTTGTCCAAATATACCGATTACATGATGTCTGTGAAAGCATCTGACGCAACGCAATGCCGCAACTTTCCGTTAACTTTAGGCGACGACCCTCACAGATGGTTCTCCGCACTCGCTCCTGGCTCTATAAGTTCATTCACGCAACTCAGTAAGGAGTTCCTGTCACATTTCTCCAAAGGCGGATCTTACTTAACACAGAGACACGGGCTAGCAGATCTGAAACAAGGAGACGAAGAGTTCGACAGAGCCTTTCTCGAAAGATTCGACAAAGTCCTACTGGAAGGAGAACCAGTGAGTGATGACACTAAGATAGTGGCAGTAATGGCAGGGATCAAGAAGGGAACGAATCTGTGGAAGGAGATGCACCTAGCTTTCCCTAAAACTTATTCTGAATTCAGGCACAAGGCTGGAGTATACATTTCAATGCAAGAAACCCTGCAGAGAGAGCTAGGAGACAAGGCTGATACCAAGAAATCGGGAAAGAAGTCAGGAGGGGAGTACAAAGCCCCTAAGAACATGAAGGCTTTCAATGAAGGTTCTGAGCTAAAGGAGAAATTGAACCATGTCTTATCCACATCAATAGAGGTTGTATACAACAACATGAAGGATAAAAATATGCTGTCAGAGCCCCGAAAGATACAACAAGAACGGGGAAAGATGAATCACAACAAGTACTGCGCATATCATCAGACCATAGGTCACTTCACAAGTGAGTGTAGAGACCTCTTAAAGTAGTTATGGAGGTTCTACGAGGAGGGAAAGCTATCAGAATTTGTAAAATGGCAACCAGGAAAGAAACCAAGAGTGGCAATATCCTCCGGCTCGGAAGATGAGGAGAGTGATGAACAGCCGAGCAGGAGGAATCAAAAGAGGAAGAAGACAATGACAGCACCAGCCGAACCCATCCGAGAAATCCCAATGCTTGAGCAATCCGGACCGGTAGGGGGCTGTTCCGACGGGAGGCCACCATTATCCAAAAGAAAGAGAAAGGCAGATTTGAGGGCAGTGGCTCAGGTCAGAGAAGTCGGGGTGAACCAAGCAACCAAGAAGACGGGGGATCTGGTGTTCTCCGAGAAGGACCTAGACGGGGTACTCACTCCACACAACGATTCACTAATCATCTGTGCTAATATCATGGGAGCCCGAGTTCACCGTCTGCTTGTGGACACTGGCTCCTACACAAACATCATATTCAAAAGCACACTAGATCAATTAGGTGATTGTGAGGAGTGTGTAAAGGAATGTGATCATAAGATAGTAGGGTTCGGAGATGTTGTAACCGTTCCCTTAGGTTTAGTTACGTTGCCGGTCGAACTTGTATCGACCGAGAATCCCAAAAGGAGGCTGACTAGAATGATAGAATTCCTAGTTGTAAACCAACAGTCTGCTTACAACGGGTTTCTCGGTCGACCTTTCATAAATGAATTCAAAGCGGTTGTTTCAACGTACTATTACTGTCTTAAATTCCCAACTTCGAAAGGTTCAGGTAAAGTTAAAGGTGATCAGAAGAAAGCTCGAGGGTGCCTCCTGAACTCCAACCTAAGTGTTGGTCCCACTAGTTAGATTAATTGCGGAAGCTTAGGTTAAAAGTCTTTCAAATTCTTTTTACAAGAGCACATAAACCAATAAGAGAATAAGTAAATGAAAGCAATAAAGAACACAAGATATATAGTGGTTCGGATTTGAATACCCTACGTCCACTCTCTCTTTTATCCAAGGGGTCTCACTATCAACCAACCAACTCACTTACTTACTCACTGGAATTGGGAAGTACCAGTTCCTTCTTACAACTCCTTTAGATCTAATCACAATCTAAAGTAGGCTACCTTCAACCTCATCTTAGAGATGAACAGGTTAAGGTCTAATAACTCCTTGAGAGTGAATATGAGTGAAAGAACAATAAGAGTACTAAGAGTGATTATCAAAAGCTTGGAATGACTTATGCGCGTAGGGTGTCTCTAGAGCTTTTTCTTGAACTGCACTCTTGTATTTATAAAGGGGATTAGGGCTAGCCGTTGGAGAGATAATCCAATCAGATCCTCTATTTAAGGAAGCCTCAATCAATCAATTCCCTAATTGATTGATTGGGTTGGTGGGATCCTTGGATTGATTATCTTCAAATACTTTCCAATCCTGATCTTGTTGACTTGATTTGAATCCCCAACGGTCAAATGCTTCCTCTGCCAAACTCTGATTCTCAACAGAGAAGGCAAGACCAGACACCAGGCAACCTCGATGTCTTCTGGTCCTAATCTGGTTAACAACCAGAATACTCAGTAGAAACAGGGATCAAACTGAGCATCTTTTGTTCTACCAGACTCGTCTGGTCTGGACTCGTCTGGTTTGGGGAAGGTCCTCTGCCTCTGGTCAGATCTCATCTGGCGAAGTCTTCTGGTGGAGTCCTCTGGTGAAGTCCTCTGGTGGGGTCTTCTGGTGACTCTTCTGGTGAAGTCTTCTGGTCTGGCAGTTCCCCCTAGACTAAGTCCTAATCTAGATCATCATCTGGCTAACAGGTCCAGATGGTCCTATTACATCTTCTGGTTTGTTTTAACTTATTAAAACTATACAACTTTTATCCTAACAATTTCCCCCTTTTTGATGAAGTTAAAACACTACCAGAACTGATCAAAACATAAGACTTAAGCAAGAAAACAATAAAGGATAAGACCTTAAAATAGATCTTATCAGGCAAACAATTAAGACAACAAGAGGTTGTCTTTTGAACAGAGAAGATATGATATTTTCATTGATAATAAGGACAAGATGATTACAAATTACATTGAAGTTCAGAGTCCTATTCTATGCATATCTCCTGTTTTCCTTGGGCACAAGGAACCTATCCTAGACGGCCTTCAACTCTGCAGAAGATGTTGGAGTGAAGTTCACCAACACCTTGGTCTTGTACAGTCTCTTCAGCTCTGCCCAATCAACCTGGTCTCCTACCATGGGAGTGTTAAGATAAGTGAACTATGGGGCAGTCACCTCCAGGTTGAACTCAATGGTAGAGTCCATCAATTGCTTGTACAACTCTGCATTATAAGCTTGCATCCAGGAGTGGAAGGTTTTGTTGATCAGCTCATCATCCTCTGGTGCTGGCCTCTGGATGTAATGTTGGATAAACCAGAGAGTCTTTGCCTCCTTCCATTTCTCAATCAAGGGAACAGGCACAGTAGAATCAAAAGACCCTTCTGTCCTGAGAGGCAGAATGTTCATCACTTCAATGGGAGCTTTCCTCCTCTGGCTAGATCCACCTGCACCAGAAGGAGCACCAGCTTCTCTGCTTTTCTTGTTTTGCCTCCTAACATATCTGAGCCTCTGTTCTTCATCTATGTTCTTCCTGATCCTTGCCTGTTTCTCCTCTGGAGTCTCTTCCTTGTATCTCTTCTGAGCTTCTTCAACAACAGTCTCCAGGAAGCTCTTCTTGACTCTCCTGATCCTCCTCTTTGCAGGTCCAGAGATAGAAATGGGATCCTGCTCAGCTTCTGATGAATCCTCTTCTGCAGCAAGCTGCTTAGCCATGGTAAGTGATTTGAATTCTTCTTTCTTCTTCTTCTGCAGCTCTGCCTGGGCCAAGGTGTTCTCCAGTAGGTCCAGACGAGCTCCATTGCTGAAAAGAGTTTCATTTGTGGTCTTCGCCAGATCAATTATGGCCTTCTCTTCCCCCTTTTTAACTTCATCAAGGAGGGGCTCCACTACCTGCCTTATAAGATCAGGCAAGGCAGTGTTGGAGGAAGAGTGAAGATCACGCAGCTGCTTTGCCTCCTCCAGGTAGGCTTTCGATTCTGCAACAAGCCTTTCCTGCTTCTCTAACATCTCCTGGAGGGAGTCCTTCAGCTTGGCAGTCTGGATCATCTGGCTGGCCATCTCAACCTTCAGCACAGAGACTGGCCTCATCTGCTCCAGCACGTGCTCCTGGAGCTGCTTCTGGCTGTGCATGACATCCAGCTTGATAAAGAGGCCATTGGCCTTGAAAGAAGCTTTAACTTCTGCCAGAGTAGACTTGATCTGCTTCAGGAAAGTCCTCCTCTCGTGCCTGATCTGATGCTCTATCATAGCAGGGGCCATGTGTTGAATTGCTTTGGAAAAGCGCCCTATCTGCATGATCTGCTCGTTGAAGAAGGCTTTCATCTTCTGGAGCACGGCAGGAGACATCTCAAAGTCTTCCTCATCTGAATATCGCTCTGTAGGGAAGACAAAGTGAGGCCCAAACTTGTAAGTGGGGCCCTCAGGAGTGAGCATTACCCCTCTCTGGATGAGCAGGGTGCGAATTAAGATTTTAGCTGCACCAGGGGTCTCCAGCTCTGCTGGATTCTGAATGTTCATCTTCTGCTTCAGCTCAATCTCCCAAGCAGTGAAGTTGGAGGGACCCATTTCCTCAAGCAAAAGCATTAGGTCCTCCACATCTTCAAGTCTGGCTTTGTTCCAGACCTTGGCATCAGTAAGCTCTGCCAGAAGTGGTAAGTGCTCCAGAAGAACTGAGAAATGCTCTCTTAGCCAGAGCTGAGCACTTACACTCATACTCTGCCTTATGGGACCCATTTCTGCAGATGAGAAAGTGAAGGGTTTGGGCCCAGAAGCAGAGGAGGAAGGTGCTAAGTTAGCAGGCTCAAGTGAAGCTTCCTCATCTTCACTATCATCGCTTGTTAAACAGGTGGGAGAATGGGGAGGGGCAACGAATCCCAGAGCCATAGAAATGGTTGGGCCCTGATCTGTATGGGTTTGGGGAGGGGTAGGATTTTGAGAGGTGGGGGTGGAAGGAATGGGTTGCTCTGCACCAGAAGAAGATGGGATCTCTGGTACAGAAGGTGGGATGGGAATTTGTGATGTGGAAGAGTTTGGGAGGGGAATATCTGCACCAGAAGAGGTTGATGGCACCTCTGGTACAGAAGCTGGGGGAGAGGGATATGTGTTTAAAGGTATTTGGGATGGTGTGGAAGAAGGTGTTTGAGGGATGGCAGAAGTAGTGAATATTGGGGTGTCTGGGAGAGTCTGCTCTGGTGAAGATAAAGGAACACCAGGAGCAGATGATATGGGTTGTGTTTGGGTGTCTGGTGGGGAAGTAGAAGGGGTAACAAGGTTAACATGAGTAGGGGGGAATAGAGGATGGGTTGGAAGGGTTTACCTCTGCTGAGTCAACATCAGCAGGTACAACATGCTCTGGAGCATCCTCCAACATTTGAGAAGCTTCATCAATAGCCTTCTCCAAGGCCTCTCCAAGATCAGAGCCAGAGTCTGACTCTTGAAGAATGGCTCTCTTGACCTTGGATTTCTTCTTGAGAGGTTCAACCTCTTCTTCCTCTGATGGCTCATCCACCAGAAGGGTTTTCTTGGCCTTCCTGCTAGCTCTTTGCTTCTTAGCAGAGCCTCTCTTGGCCTCCTCTGGCCTTTTCCTCTTGGCTGCTCCAGCCTTCTTAGTAGCCTCAACCACTTCACCCTTCTTCTTCAAGATACTTTGAAGGGGAATCTGGTCCTCCTCTGAGGAACCAGAGAAGACAATTGTTGAGGAACCAGTTGCTCCAGCAGCCTGCTTCGAACTCTGCTGCTTCTTCTGCTGCTTCTGCCCCTTAGCAGGTGAGGGAATAGCTTGAAGGGGAGGGGCAGGGATGGCTTGCTCACCATCAGAATCAGGATGGCCATGAAGGGGACCATCCTTGGAGAACATAATCTTGGACTTATGAAAGCCCTTACACCAGGATTGTCTCAATTTCTTCTCTGGAAGGATTGAATCCAGAATTAGGGTGAGTTTTGTGCCCAATGATACATTAGCATTTAACACAAACTGTTGCTCTTCTGGCAACTGGGGGCATTCTTCCTTCTGGACCTTCACCTTGTTCTTCCTCAGCACTCCCCAGAAAAACTCAGCCCAGTTACATTGGGCACCATCCAGAATGGCCCTCATAATACAGAGCCTGCCAATGAAGATGGCATCTGTGCTATGGCTCTCGCACATGAGAATCTTCACCACAATGTCGAATAAGACCTTATACTTCTGCCTAAGATGCTTGTCCAAGAAGCCCTTAGTAATATTCTGGCAAGAACTTCTGGCAAACATCTTGAAGGAGTCCAACGCCTCTCCTTCTTTGTACTTCAGTGGGTCCACACCTTCCGCAGAAAGGTTACCAAAAAGACTACAGAAGTATGCCTTCGAGAAAACAACATCCTCCGAATCAATCTTGGATGAAATATGGTCTTCATGGATCTTCATCCGGATAAGGAACTGAGCAGCATATCCATCCAAGGTACGCAGATCCTTGGGAACCTTTGAAATCAACTCCTCCAGCCCAGAACGTCGGAGAAGCTCCAAAATCTCAAAAGCGGCTGGATTCTTGGTGGAATAGAAGTCCACCACCATTTCAGTCTTGAGTTTCTTGCAGACATGGTCTGGATCGAAATTGCACTTGGGTGCCATTGCTGTGAAAGAGAGAGAGAGAGAGAGAGAGAGAGAGAGATCGAAAGACTTGCAGAGATAAGGTTAGGGCTTGAAAAGATATGAAACGTGAAAGGACAGATTGAATGAAATTTTGATTTAAATAGGGCAAGACGCGTGGCTTGATTAATAAATGAAGTGTGAACGCGTGTAATAGCAAATTTAATTTAGGGAACAAAATCAATTTATGCATTGATTGACATATTGCACATCGATTAAATCTGACGGCCACGATGAAAGGCGAGATACATATTTAATCTGGTGCGTAGGCGTGGTCATTGGGACTGGGCATAAAGGGGTTTTGTGGCAGTCAAGAGAAAAAGCGAAATGATTGCCTGGGCCCTATACCCTAGTCATAAATACACTCCAAAGTTGAAACGTTTTGAGTGTACTTACTAATTTGAAAGGTGTATCCCAATGATCAGAGGCCAGAGAAGTAAAAGCATACCTGTCATCTGTTGTTGTAACCAGATGATACCACAGCGAGTCTGGTGTTACATCTTCTCTGATGGAACCCATCTGGTCCTGGTCAGAGAAGACTTTGGGCATTTCTTGAATCTGACTCAGCACCTCATCTGGGACAAGTGTCACCTGGTGCATACCTCATCTGGAGATATAACTTCTCTGATATGTCTAATATACAGGTATGTTAGGTTTAAATAACAAAGAATATGCAGTAAGGTATAAATAAAGAATACTTCTCTGATGTTCCCCCTAAAACAAATCTGTCTCTGGATCCAATAAGCCCAACTCAAAAGCTAATTCTCTAAATCTGGTCTCAGCCAAAGGCTTAGTTAAGATATATGCTCTCTGCTTCTCTGTTGCAATCTTTTCCATCCTTATATCTCCCTTCTCAACATGATCTCTGATAAAATGATGCCTTATATCAACATGTTTACACCTGGTATGAAGAACTGGATTCTGGGTGATTGCTATGGCACTATTGCTATCACAGAAAATAGGAGTATCCTTGGCTCTAATCTGGTAGTCCCTAAGCTGTTGACTAATCCAGAGTAGTTGTGAACAACAGCTCCCTGCAGCCATGTACTCTGCTTCTGTTGTAGATGTAGCAACTGAAGTCTGCTTCTTAGAGAACCAGGATACCAATTTATTCCCTAAAAATTGGCATGTTCCACTTGTAGACTTTCTATCTATTCTGCATCCATCATAGTCTGAATCTGAATAACCACTCAACTCTAAGTTGTCATCTGCAGGATACCATAAGCCTAAATTCACTGTTCCCTTAAGATATTTCAGTATCTTCCTAGCTGCTTCCAAATGACTTTTCTTGGGATTAGCTTGAAATCTGGCACACACTCCTACAGCAAAAGTAATATCTGGTCTGCTTGCAGTCAGGTACAGAAGAGAACCAATAAGTGTCCTGTACTGAGTCTGGTCCACACTCTCTCCAGACTCATCTGGATCCATGTTGAAATTTGTCATCATAGGAATCTTGGATGCTTTGCTAGATCCTACTCCAAATTTCTCTAACATGTTTCTGATGTACTTTGCCTGATTTATGAAGATTTCCTTCTCTGATTGCTTAACCTGCAAACCTAAAAAGTAATTCATTTCACCCATCATGGACATCTCAAACTGACTCTGCATGAGATCACCAAACTTCTCACACAGCTTCTTGTTAGGGGATCCAAATATAATGTCATCAACATATATTTGGACCAGAAGGATGTCTTTTCCTTCTTCTTTTCTAAACAAGGTCCTATCAATCTTACCCTTAGAAAAACCATTGTCTAGAAGAAATTGAGATAGAGTGTCATACCATGCTCTGGTGCCTGCTTCAGCCCATAAAGAGCTTTCTTAAGCTTAAACACCTTGTCACCTTGTTCAAAACCAGGAGGTTGTTCCACATACACTTCCTCAATGAGAATTCCATTAAGAAAGGCAGATTTCACATCCATCTGGTATACTTTGAACTTCATGTGAGCAGCATATGCTAAGAACAATCTGATGGCTTCTAGTCTGGCAACAGGAGCAAATGTCTCATCATAGTCTATTCCTTCAGACTGAGAATAGCCCTGAGCCACTAGCCTTGCCTTGTTCCTAGTTATGACATCATTCTCATCTTTCTTATTCTTGAAAACCCACTTAGTGCCTATCACCTTTTGATGTCTTGGTCTGTCTACCAGCTCCCAAACATCCTGTCTGGTGAATTGATTCAACTCCTCCTGCATGGCAACAATCCAATTTGAATCTTTCAGTGCTTCCTTGATGTTCTTGGGCTCAATCAAGGACACATAGCAACTTAATAAGGCAGCTAAGTTAAGAGTTCTCCTAGTATGGACACCCTTAGTTGGATCTCCTAAGATCAGGTCATTGGGGTGATCAACCAGGGTCCTCCTTCCCGTGGTCTTGCCTGGGTGATCATCTTCTGCAGTACCTTGGTGATTATCACCACCTGCAGAAGAGCTTCCCCCTACAGGAGTTCCAACCTCTTCTGGTTCTGCTCCTTGTGAAGGCTTCTGCTTCAGAGAACCAGGAGATGGGTCATCATCTGAATCTGAATCTGAATCAAGAAAAGGTGGATTGACTTTGATTACTCTGGGTGTAGTCTGATTCTGGGTCTCATCAGAAGACTTAGAGTCCACCTTGCACTCAAAAGCAGATTCATCAAAAACAACATGAGGTGTTTTCTCCACACAAAGTGAATTCTTATTAAAAACTCTAAAAGCCTTAATGGTGCTGGAATATCCTAAAAATATTCCATCAGCCACTTTGGCATCAAAGGTTCTTAACTTAGATTTCCCATTGTCATGGATGAAACACTTACATCCAAAAACATGAAAAAATGAAACAGATGGGGTATTACCTTTCCATACCTCATATGGAGTCTTATTGTGTCTCTGGGCAATTAGGCATATGTTCTGAGTGTAGCAAGCTGTATTAATGGCCTCTGCCCAAAACCTTTGTGGAGTGTTGTACTCTGCAAGAAGTGTTCTTGCAGCTTCTTAAGGGTTCTTTTCCTCCTTTCTGCTACTCCATTTTGTTGGGGTGTTCTGGAAGCAGATGTCTCATGAAAAATCTCATGGTCCTTGCAGTAATCCGCAATGTGTGAATTCAAAAACTCTGTCCCTTTATCACTTCTGATTCTGACTATGCTCTGGTTCTGCTCATTCTGAATCTGCTTGAAGAATTCTGGTAGCTTAGTGATAGTTTCATTTTTCTTAAACAAGAACACTACCCAAGTGTATCTTGAAAAGTCATCTACTATCACCAAGGTGTACTTCCTTCCACTGAAACTAAGAGGAGAAACAGGTCCAAACAGGTCCATGTGAAGTAGTTGAAGTACTCTGGTTGTGGTTGTGCTCTGGACATCCTTAAAGGAAGTCTTGGGTTGTTTACCCTTCTGGCAGGAACCACAAACCTGATCCTTCTTAAACACTTCATTAGGAAGACCTCGAATGAGACCTTTTCTGGCAATCTTATTCAGTGTCTTGAAGTTAAGATGACACAATCTCTTGTGCCAAATCCAGCTGTTCTCTGCAGATCCCTTTGCAACCAGGCAAGCATTTCTTGGCTCTAAGCTCATTGAGCTCATCCTCCTGAGAATTCTTTTCCTTCATGATTTGATCTACCAGAGTATCTCTTTCTTTGATCTTATCCTGAAGTTCAGAGACTTCTTTGGAATGATCTTTCATGAGTTCTCTGGTGGATTTTTGTTCATGAGATAAGGATTGAACTTCAATTCTGAGCCTACCATTCTCTTTCTCAAGTTTTTGACATAATTGAACACAATTTTGGAGATCTGATAGCATTTGCTGCATATCAGACTCTCTGGAGTTACCAGATGAATTAGAGGATTCAGTATATTTGGAATTTGATAAAACTAAGGTAGTTTCTTGTACCTCATTGATGTCTGCCATCAGACATACATCATCATCAGACCTGAAATCAGAAGAAGAAGAACTGGAACTAGTATCCTCCTCCTCTGCTTCTGCCAGTAATGCTCTCTTATCTGCATATCTCCTATCTCTCTTGATCTTTTTCTCTTCTCTTTCCCTAGGAGTAAGTTGAGGACAATCATAACTGTAGTGACCAGTCTTGTTGCATGTGTAGCAGGCATTGTCTCCTCTGGGACTAGGACTTGGCTCTCTCCTCCTATGGTTGTAGTCTGATCTGGCTGGACTACTCTCTCTCCTCTGGTAGTCAGGTCTGCCAGATCTACCATCCCTCCTCTGATAATCTGATCTCCCAGAGCTGCCAGGGTTGTCATCTCTCTTCCTTTCTGGAGTTCTGAATCTGGTCTCCCTTGAGTCTCCAGATGTCTTCTCCTGTTCTGCAGTCTTGAAGGAACTCTTCCTATCTCTGGTAGACTCCTTCCAATGCCTCTTGTACCTGCCATATTTTGAACTCATTTTATCTAATTTACGGGTTAGAAGTGCTACCTGCTCCTTGAGGCTCAAGTCATCTGCAGTAGACTCCTTTGGCTTGACATCAGGCTTGATAGTTGAAGAGAATGCAACACCTTTCTGACCAGAAGAGGTAACCTCTTCTGTTTGATCCTCCTCTTGAAGATCATACTCATAAGCTTTGAGGTCAGACAACAGAAGATGATGATCCAGAGTGTTGATATCCTTGTTGTCCTTGATCACAGTGACTTTAATTCTCCACCTGCAGGTTAGTGAACGCAAGATTTTAATATTAATTTCTTTTTCAGAGTAGGTCTTACCTAAGGCACTAGCCTTGTTCAGGAGGTTTGTGAGATGCATATCCAGCTGGTCAATGGTCTCGTCTGGTTTCATTTTGAAAGTGTCAAACGAATGTTGAACAGCTTGGAGCTTGTTGTCATTAATCTTCTCTGTTATCTCACAGAGAAGTGCAAGTTTGTCCCACATCTCCTTTGCAGTGGCACAGGTTCTGACCTTCTCTATCACTTCCTTGGTGAGTGTGTTGATAATCTCGGTTCTTGCCACCTGGTCCAAGTTGTAGAGCTTTCTTTCATCGTTGTCAAGCTCATCTTTCTTTTTTAGGATTCTTTGTCTGGGGACTCTATCCTCTGCAGCTTTTTGGGCTGTTTCACTAGTTTCTTCCCTGGACTCTAACCTGCCACTATCAATAGGAGTCCAGTAAAATTGAATGGGGCCACTTTCTACCACATCTAACATGCGGTGGTGAATAGCTCCCAGATGATTACTCATCATGAAGCTCCAGTGGCTATAGTCCTCAAATGAGAATTCTGGCAACTTGCGACTCTTATAAGAAGATTTTGCAGACATTTTGACAAAAATAAGGATTTAACAAGAATTTGAACAAAAGTACTAAAGAGCAATGGATCTGCCCGGTGACCACCAAAAGCTTTTCAAAGCAGTGGTCGTTGGACACACTGCTCTGATACCACTTGTTGGTCCCACTAGTTAGATTAATTGCGGAAGCTTAAGTTAAAAGTCTTTCAAATTCTTTTTACAAGAGCACATAAACCAATAAGAGAATAAGTAAATGAAAGCAATAAAGAACACAAGATATATAGTGGTTCGGATTTGAATATCCTACGTCCACCCTCCCTTTTATCCAAGGGGTCTCACTATCAACCAACCAACTCACTTACTTACTCACTGGAATTGGGAAGTACCAGTTCCTTCTTACAACTCCTTTAGATCTAATCACAATCTAAAGTAGGCTACCTTCAACCTCATCTTAGAGATGAACAGGTTAAGGTCTAATAACTCCTTGAGAGTGAATATGAGTGAAAGAACAATAAGAGTGCTAAGAGTGATTATCAAAAGCTTGGAATGACTTATGCGCGTAGGGTGTCTCTAGAGCTTTTTCTTGAATTGCACTCTTGTATTTATAGAGGGGATTAGGGCTAGCCGTTGGAGAGATAATCCAATCAGATCCTCTATTTAAGGAAGCCTCAATCAATCAATTCCCTAATTGATTGATTGGGTTGGTGGGATCCTTGGATTGATTATCTTCAAATACTTTCCAATCCTGATCTTGTTGACTTGATTTGAATCCCCAACGGTCAAATGCTTCCTCTGCCAAACTCTGATTCTCAACAGAGAAGGCAAGACCAGACACCAGGCAACCTCGATGTCTTCTGGTCCTAATCTGGTTAACAACCAGAATACTCAGTAGAAACAGGGGATCAAACTGAGCATCTTTTGTTCTACCAGACTCGTCTGGTCCGGACTCGTCTGGTTTGGGGAAGGTCCTCTGCCTCTGGTCAGATCTCATCTGGTGAAGTCTTCTGGTGGAGTCCTCTGGTGAAGTCCTCTGGTGGGGTCTTCTGGTGAAGTCTTCTGGTCTGGCAGTTCCCCCTAGACTAAGTCCTAATCTAGATCATCATCTGGCTAACAGGTCCAGATGGTCCTATTACATCTTCTGGTTTGTTTTAACTCATCAAAACTATACAACTTTTATCCTAACACTAAGGATAATAGTGTATATGTCATGGACGAGCAGCCGAGCAGTAGGGCTGATGATGAACCTTCTGTGTTAGACGAAATCATGGAGTCCATCGACACGGAAATGATGGAGGTGGACGACCAGCAGGGCGGGGACGAGCAGGAGGGCCTGGGCGAGCAATAGGGAAAAAATGTTACACCTGAACCAAAGGGAGTAAATGATATTGAGCCAAGATTGGAAGCAGAACCTATGATCGAAGATGAACTCAACTTAGAAGGTCCGATAATTGATCCTCGATGGAAGAGCCAAAAGAGGAAAGCAACCCCGGTTGAGGAGTTGGAAACAATAAAAGTCGACCCGAATAGAGAAGACTTGGAACTATTCATTGGATCTGAGCTCCCAGAGCCATACAGATCCAGAATGAGCGAGTTCCTTAAGTCCAATCTCGACGTATTCGCATGGTCGCATGTAGATATGGTAGGCATTAGCCCTGAGCATGCTTGCCATAAGCTAAATATTGATCCAACTAGGAAACCGGTGAAGCAGAAGAGAAGGAAATTCGGACCTGACAAATATAAGGCACTTGACGTCGAAGTGAAGAAGTTACTTGATAATGATCTAATCAAAGAAGCTTTGTGTCCTCGATGGGTGGCAAATCCAGTGTTGGTGAAAAAGCCAAATGGCACGTGAAGGTTGTGCATTGATTTCACGGACCTAAATGTTGCATGTCCCAAAGACAACTTCATGTTACCACATATTGATCAACTGGTGGATAACACAGCAGGACACGAACTTCTTACCTTCATGGATGCATTTGCTGGATATCACCAAATACCGATGCACCCAGACAACTAGGAAAGCACGGCGTTTTACACCAACAAGAACCTACTGTGTTGGAAAAGGATGTCGTTCGGGTTAATCAATGCAGGAGCCACGTACCAAAGGCTTGTCAATAAAATGTTCAATGATCACATCGGCAGGACAATGGAGGTGTACGTGGATGACATAGTCGTGAAAAGCCTAAGAAAAGAGGATCACTTGGAGCATTTAACACATGCGTTTGAGATTCTTCGGGCATATAACATGAAGCTAAACCCGAAGAAAAACAGCTTTTGAGTACACTCAGGGAAGTTCCTTGGGCACCTAGTTAGTCAACGAGGCATTGAAGCAAACCCATCGAAAGTCAAGGCAATCATGGACATGCAACCACCAAGGTCGGTTAGGGAAGTCCAGCGGCTAACCGGATGTTTGGCAGCTCTGAACAGATTCATTTCCAGGTCAGGAGACAAATGTCGACCTTTCTTTGACGCCATCAAGAAGGGACAGTTCCAGTGGACAAGTAATTGCCAACAAGCGTTTGAGCAGTTGAAGGAGTATCTGAGTGACAGTAAAATCTTATCAAAACCTGTCTCTGGAGAAAAACTATACTTGTACCTAGCCGCGTCAGAGGTGGCCATCAGCTCAGTCTTGGTTCGAGCAGAAGGAAAGTTCCACTTGCCAATCTACTATGTAAGTCAGGCTTTGCATGAGGCAGAGATTAAATATTCACCTATGGAAAAGTTGGCCTACGCACTGGTGATGAGTGTAAGAAAACTAAGGCCATACTTCTTTGATCACCAAGTGGAGGTCTTAACAACTTTCCCACTGAGACAAATCTTGCAAAGACCTGACACTGCTGGTCGCCTCCTCAAGTGGTCCCTCAAAATAAGCCAATTCGGAATATCCTATGCACCTCAAACAGCGATCAAGGGACAAGCGTTAGCCGACTTCATCATCGAATTAACCTTCCCTCAAGATCTGACGAGAGGTCATAATAATCCATGGCACATGTACGTGGATGGGTCATCAAATAACATAGCGGCAGGAGCTGGGATAGTGCTAATCAGTCCAGACAGACAAGTGTTCACATCAGTGGTCAGGTTCGAGTTCATGGCGACAAACAACGAAGCTGAGTACGAGACACTGATAGCTGGCCTGCGTTTGGCATTAGATGTAGGGGTCCGAAGAGTCCAAATCTACGGAGATTCCCAGTTGATAGTCAACCAAGTTCGTGGGGAGTACGAAGCCAAAGACGAAAACATGGCACTATACCAAAAGATTGTTGCTCACTTGCCTTCACTATTCGAACAAATTTACATAGAACAAGTGCCAAGAGACAACAATGCACAAGCAGATGCACTTGCCCGATTAGCTACTAGTACGGGACCAGCAGAGCTTACGGAGGTCACAATAACAAGGATTTCTAATCCATCCACCAGTGACTACAAGATCAACCAAATTGAAGAGGAATTAACAGAAGAAGATTGGAGAACGCCGATATACAGATATCTCAAGGACAACAAGACACCCGAAGACCCACAAGAAGCGGCCAAGTTAGTCAAACGAGCAGCAAGATTTACGATCATGGAGGGTCAACTTTACAAGAGAGGATTTTCACTTCCCCTACTAAAGTGTTTGGCAAGGGGGCAAGGCCAAGAAGTACTGAAAGAAATCCACGAAGGAGTTTGTGGAAATCACGCAAGAGGACGAGCACTGGCATACAAAATAATAAGACAAGGTTACTACTGGCCAACTCTGTTACAAGACGCGGTCAGAATTGCAAAAACATGCCACAGATGCCAGTTGTTCGCTCCCAACATCCATAAGCCACCAACAGAACTGATCTTAGTAAATAGTCCATGGCCATTCGCAAAGTGGGGGATAGACATCATAGGACCTTTCCCAACGGGAAAGGGGAATGTAAGATTTCCAGTAGTGGCCGTGGACTATTACACAAAATTGGCTGAAGCTGAAGCATTAGTAACAATAACATAGGAAAAAATGATCAATTTTATCTAGAAGAGTATAGTGTGCCGATTCGGGGTTCCACAAGCAATATTGACAGACAATGGAAGACAGTTCGAAGGAAAAAAGATAAGAGATTTCTGCAAATAATGGGGAATCAAGAAGCATTTTTCGACACCCTATCATCCTCAGTCTAATAGCCAAGTTGAAGCAGTTAACAAGATAATCAAGCATATCTTAAAAATTCGGCTGGTGGACAAAAAAGGCAAATGGTCAGAAGAACTACCCGAAGTGCTTTGGGCATATAGGATATCACATAGGACGAGCACGGGAGAAACACCGTTTGCTATGGCATTCGGTATAGAAGCAGTCATACCTATAGAGCTCAAAGTACCAACTGAAAGGATAGCCGAGTTCAATGAATAAGAAAACAACAAGGCACTAGCTGCTGAAATGGATCTGATCGACGAAAAAAGAATCTCGGCGGAAATAAAAAATGAGATATACAAAAGAAGGATCGCAAAGTACTACAACTCGCAAGTAAAGATCAGAGAATTTGAAGTCGGGGATCTGGTACTTCGAAAAATTCTAGCAACACCTCCAGGTGTATTTGGACCGACTTGGGAGGGCCCGTTTAGAGTAACTCACAAATGGCATAACGGCACGTACGACCTTAAAGATATGAAAGGCAACTCGGCCCAATACACCTGGAACGCGGCTTTATTGAAAAAATATTATCAGTAGCTAGGAGGTGAATGTGAAGTTTGTCATATAGATTATCATGTGTATTATCTCATTTGTATTGTTGTATTGTAGTAAGATTGATAAAATTTTCAAACTTTTTTGACAAAATCGTGTAAAAGCGGAAACGATTACTCATTGTATTGTGTAACTAAAAAGACAAAAATGCATCTAAAGCCCAATTGTTCGCCTAAGCAGGAAAGCTGCTCGCCGGAGACAGTCAAGTGCCATAGCACGAGTTCAGAAGGAGGCGAGCAGCAGGACCCCCAAGTCACAGAAGCCCAACTAATCGCCCCTACAACACAAAATTGCTCGCCCCAAGGCTAAATGCGTTTAAGCACAAAAATAGCAAGTGGCGAGCAACAGGGCATAAGGAGAAGCATGATAGAGGTCAAGTTCTTAAAGAACCAGATAGACCCATACATGCTCAACATACATATATTTGCAAAAGAAAAGTATTTAACTTTAAAAAAAAAAGAAATACTTAAGCAAAAATGAACAAAGGGCAAATAAAAGACGAACAAGTGAAACATAAAGTGCAAATTCATTTCATTAAAAGAAAGAGTACATTAACAGAAAGAGTACATTGTTCCTAACATGATCAGCTAAGAAAAAGTAGAAAAAGAAAAAGAAGCTCAAGACTCAGGTGCCGGAGGAGCTGGTGGTGCTAGGGGATCTTCAGTAGGAGGGGGGGGAGGAGCATCTTGGTTGGTCACCCCCAGGGCCTGCTGCTCGCCTACTGGGGCAGAGGTACTTGTCTCACCAAGCAGGTTTGGAAGGATGGGGCTTAAAGCATAAAAACAGTAGCATCCTTGCTCACCTCAACCTTCTCCCTCGGAGCTTCGACTTGGACATCATCCTTAAAGATGCCCAAGTCCAACCCCATCTCCCCTAGGTCGGCAACGGGAATCTCAAAGCCGGCAGCATGCGGGTTTTCGAGAACGTAATCTGATGGTCCCGTTTTCGAAGGGCTAAAATGGGAATTCAGGAGCAAATTTTTTTTTTTTTAAAAACCAATTCCTCAGAGAGCTCAGCAGGAGTGAATAATACTCAAGTCATTGCATTGCTACGAGTCAGAGCACTCAAGTCAGTGCAACTGACCTGCGAGCTCAGTCTCATAACAAGGCAGTGACTCGAGAGGTTTCACTTCAAGTCACTGCGTTGCTAAGAGGCTGAGCTACCAAGTCAGTGAGACTTGAAGGCTCATGCTCTTAGCAACACAGCGACTCGAGAGACTGAACTCTCGAGTGCGTTGCCTGAACTGATCAGTGAGAGGAATCTCCCTGACCTGAATACTTAACTAAAGTTTTCCTATTTAACAATGCTCTCAGTGAGCAGATTTTCACAACACTTTAGTAAATACTTTTAAAGATAAGTACGCTCAGTTTAACGTGGTTCAGAGACTCAAGCTCTTACATCCACGGCCTGATTTAACAGGAAATCCACTAACTCTGGATTTTTGTTTTTAACGTGCCAAGGTGCACTTACAACTGGACTCACGCCACTCCCTGGGCTGCCTCTCCTCACTGACTAACTTCCACCAACAAACCTAACTAGAGGGTTTTGGTTTCAGTCTGGTTTCTCCAACTAGGTGAGGTTTTCCTTTACAATGTGTTGGCCTAAAGCTAGGATTAGAAAAACCTCTCTAAGCTATGAGTTACAAGCTTGACACTCAAAGTATATAAGTGATAACCCTAAAGGTCAGTGTCGTGGGTGTGAGTAACACTTCCTTATGACTCCCTAACAACTCACACACTCTTATAGCTTGTAGGTGTTGATTTTTTTTTCTTCACACACACTACAACACGGAGCTATGAGCTTGTATTTACAGTGTGGATTCAAATGTAACCGTTGGAGGAAATTACATTTGAATCCATACAATTAATGGTTTCAACCACTTTTCTTGGAATGCGGCCTTTGTCAGTGTCAGAGTTGCTGCCTCGTGCTGATTGGTCCACATGGCCTGGATTCACGGATCTTTGACTCAGTGGGTTGACCAAGACCCACTGACTTTAGGTAGCTTCCTCCTTCACTGACTGATGATCTTCAGTGGACTGAACGTCTTCAGTGTAGTTGTCCTTCAGAGACTGTTTGAGGATCATTCCATGAACTTCGTCATAAGGCTGAATGACAAAGTTCCCTGACCACAGTAGCCTGACACCTTCAGGACCTACTTGGTGCAGCACTGATCCTCTTGATCATGCTCTTCACTGAGTGGTCCACCTGACTTAGCTTAGATCAGCCCGGTTTACACTCAGTGGGACATCCTTCAGGTTTCTCTTCTGATTCAGGTCTCTGGCATGGCTTCAGTCAGTTCTTCTTGGTGTCATCTTTGATATTCTCAGGCTGTGTTGCTGAGTTCCCCCTCACTGAGTTCCCCCTCAACTGAGTGTTCCCTCAACTGAGTTCTTCTCAACTGATAGCCTATTCTTACTGAGAAATGACCTAGTCTGACCTGAACAAAAGATACTATCCTGACTGCTTTCAAACCTATTACATGTTGTTTTGGAGAATCATCAAAACTAAACCATATCCCAACATAATCCGCGAAGTCCTTGACGGTACTAGTCATTACATCAAGACCGTTGTCCAAGGCATACTTCACGGATCGGACACAATATGCGTACGCACAGATGTAACCGAGATTGGTGTTATCAGTCACATCTTGCACGTACGTGCCGTAAGAAATGGCCTGTCTCTTCTCTTTCTCCAGCTGGTCAACATGAACCTTAAGAGATTCAACTCTCTCCACCAGACCCACCCGCTCGGTTTCCAGGACCTGCAGACGATCAGTAGCAACGCCCAAGTCCAATTTAAGCTTCTCTGAAGCATTGGACGCTACCATCTCCCGGTCCTCAACAGCTTTCACCTCCCGCTCCCAGGTATGCTTGGCTCTCTCAAAATCAGCCTTCAGCTTAGCCAGCTCTCCGTCCTTCCTCCTCAGCTGGGCATCCCGGTCTGCCTCAACCTGTTCTATCTTTCGGCCCAGGCTCCGATTTTTCCTCTCAAGCTCAATGGCTTGGTCAACGACTCGCTGGGCAGTGATAGCCTGGTGACTGGCGTTGTAACCCAGAAGACGAGCGTTGTCGCTGAGAGACTGGTTCTGCATGATTTCTTCACCAGTTTTTGTCCAAGAGCGGGGGACAAGCTCCGTAGCCCGCTGAACATGAGAATCCTTGAGGTCGGGGTAGGCAGGGGCCGACTTCACGCAACTAAGTTGGTGAAGTACTCTAGAGCGACCGGGATAATCATCTCTCCGGTACCTGCAAAAGATGGAAAAACATTAGAAAAGTCAGTATACCCAGGGAGGCGAGCAGCCGAGCAGGAGGGAAATTACTTACTCCCTCATTTTCACCGGGTCATAGCCCAGGTAGGAGCTGTCAGGTGAAGAGCTCCTTCGGCTGGCGACCATGGTGTCTATGACCTATTGCTCGGTTACCTCCTCTACAGGCGAGGAACGAGCAGCAGATTTGCTCGCCTGGGAAGAACCTTGCCCCTTGGTCCGCTTGGAACGGTCATCCTCCTTTCTGGGGGCAGTCTCCTTCGTCAACCTCTTTTTCCCTCGGGTATCTCTGGGAGGCGAGGAGCGGGGAGGGGGTCGAGGAACGGGAGCAGGCGCTGGAGGTGCCTCCTTCTCATCAAGAGCTCCCGCCCTTAGTCTAATCAAAGAGGTACAAGGATCGAATTTCTTTTTCCTCGAGGGCTGGTTAGCCGCCATCTGCTTCACTCGATGGGCGAGAAGATGATAACTCTCAGGGATTTGTGGGACGGCTACTGTAACCCTTTGAGCTGAAAATAAAAGTATAAAAAGAGAGTTAAGCAACAGGTAAGGCGGCGACCAGCAGGGGGTAGGCGATCAACAGGGAAAAGAACTTGAAAAATTTAAGTACATAAGGAAAAGTTACCCTCCGGGATTTCCGATTGTGCTTCCAAGTGGTGGGCACTAGTGGTGAGTTTAGCAAGTTTACGGCAGTGCGCTAGGGAGAGATGATCAATGCTCCGGTCTTTAACGTTCCGCAATGAGATCAGGGCAAGAACATACAAGAACTCCTCACTCAGCTCAGGATGTCCCCACTTTAAGATACGCGGACCTGCAAAACAAGTAAGAAGAAATTAAAATTAGTTCACCTAAGATACGATGAACTAAGGAGCAAAACCTACGTCGAATATCGCCAAAATGTGTAGGGGAATTTATACGCCCTAATCCTCCTGAAGAATCGGAAGACGCCCGCCAATCGCCGCCAATGAAGAAAAATTGTTTGTGCCAAACTTTTAACTTTGTTGGGCACTCCTTCAATCAGCTTCACGCCGCTGCGAGCCTTAAGATAATACCACCCGAGACCCTCTTCATGGACAGCCAAGGAGATCATCATTGCATAATGAATCTCCACCGTGCTGATCTTGTTTTTGTAGCCTTCCAGTCCAAAGAGTGTGATGAAGGCTAACAGGGTGCTCCATCCATTTGGAGTGATCTGGGTGATCGCCAGATTTATATCTTCCAAGAACCGCCCGATCACCGGATGTAGAGGAAGAGGGAGTCCCGCGTTGGGAATATCTAAATTAATGGCAGTGCAGCCCGGAGGTGGGTTATCAGCTCTCTCTCCTGGTTGGGGGGCGTACAGATGAATATCATACAGAATACAATAGCGGGACCGTATCCAGACTAGATCTTCTTCCGTGACTACACTTGCCACCTTGCTTGCAGTATACGTAGATTCCCGGGCTTCCATGGTAGGCCTTGGCGGAGTAGGAAACTTATTATGATACTTGTTGGCATAGTCGATCCAATCTTGTCTCCGGACTACGGCCTTAGGAATGAGGGATTCAGGAGTTGGCCTCGTAATAGGGAAGTTTATCTCCCGAAGAAATTCCCAAGTAAGTCCCAACTGCTCGCTCCCTGAGTGGGCCACCTGCTCGCTCCTAGCCTGGTGCCCACTGCTCGCTCCCACATCTCCAGAGAGACTCATCTCCTTTATCTCAGCAGCAACGTCAGCAGAGTCTTCTTCCAAGTCCGAGGAGGTACCTTCAAGAGGCGAGGAGCGAGCAACAGGACCTTAGACGTCCTGCTCACCCGAGCTGTCCACAGCGTAGAATTCGCCAACGGAGCGAATAATAGAGCTCGCCTCGGAGCCTGTATCCTCATCAACGAGCAGGGTCCTGGGGTTTTGCCTAACTGCTCGCCGAAGCGAGCGGCGAGGAGCAGGGTTCGACGGTTCAACTTCCAAGGGCCTTTTTTCTGGGTTTCGTCCAACGAATTCGACGGATAGGGTATTACTCGAAGAAGGAGATGCCATTTCGAAAATCTTTTGGGCAAATCGAACGAAAAGAAAGCACAAATGGGAGCAGAATGAGTGGTGGCGCGATTTAAACAAAAAATAGAAGACGATGGCAGCTACACGGCGGCGACGCGGTGGCGATGCGGCGGCGATGGCAACAGAACGGTAAAAGAAACGAAAAATACAAAATTGAAAGCAAAAACAGGCAATTACGAAAAGAAACAAAAAGAATCAAAGGATTCACCTTTGATTTTGACGAAATCGGCTATGGAATTGAAGAAAATAACGAAGGAAAAAGCTTGAAACATCGTCAATGGCAGATTTGCATGCAAGAAATCGAAAAAAAATGAAGAAAGGGAGTTATTTATAAGTGTGGGTTCGGGGGCGAAAGTGAGAGATTTTGAAAAACAAAGCCCCTATATGCAATTTTAGGAGCGCACGCGTGGGCGGCCATGTCATGTCGCTTCGTATTCTGCACCTCGAGAAACGAAACGATGCTAGATCAAGCGTCGTTCCCTGTTGCTCGCCTCCAAAAGTTCCCGCCCAAAAATTCAAAAACCTGTTGCTCGCTCCCTACATAAATGAAGGACAATTTACCCGGTGCTTGCCTCCTGTTGAATAATATAGCCTATCCTATAGTTTTGACAAAAAAGGATAAAATCTATCCTTATATGCCAAACTAGGGGGCATTGTTGATAGGCGAACAGCCGAGCAACAAGATTAGAAATAAAAAATATTAAAATAATGAGATTAAGAGATCAAGAATGAAAATAAATGAAGAGGGCGACCAGCAGGGACGACCTTAGGAGGCGAGCAGCTGGGTTTGAAGGTCAAAAATCAAGTAGGCGAGCAGCTGGTCACAGAGGCTAGGAGGCGAGCAGCTGGTCATGAAAGGCACATATAGGTGGCGAACAGACAGACCAAGAAGACACAAAGACCCAACTAGAGGCGAGCAGGCGAGCAAGAGGGCACCTCGGAAGATCATCAGAAATCCTAATAATTAGGCATTACATTAGGAACAAACAAATGTTTTAACACTTGTCATTGTATAAAGATGTAATAGCTTAGGAGTAAACAAGTGTCTTAACACTTGTCACCATGTAAATAAGGATGATTAAGGAGGTGACACCTCCTACTTGCTTGTACCTCTATAAATACCTCTTTATGGGATAATAAGAGGAGGGTCACTTAATTCAAAAATAGGCAAAACTCTTGCAAATTTCTCTCTCAATCCCTACTTACAAAAATCCAGCTTTAATCTTTGATTATGCTCTTGTTTGATGATCTTATAAGAGCAAAACAACCACTAATTATCGATTTGGATTAAGGTCATCAACACAGACAGGGGAGGAAGCACTTTCTGAAGCAGATCAAGGCAACTTTTGCCTCTACTAAGGCCTCTTTCAAGGCAAACGACCTCTTCCTGAAGCTGGATATCATTGACAGTCTGAGATAGCTTCAAGAGCATGTTCTGGACCAGCTTCGCCCAGTCTCAGTTCTCAAATGTTGGAGACTGCCAAGTTGAATGATTCCCTGCAGGAGATGCTGCAAAAACAGGAGCGTCTGGTGGCTGAGGCACAGGCTTATGTTGAAGAAGCTAAGAAACTGAGAGACCTTCATTCTTCTTCTAACACTGAGCTGCCTGCTCTGATTAGGCAGGTTGTTGAGCCCCTCCTTGATGAAGTTATAAAGGGGGAAGAGAAGGTCAGAACTGGTCTGGCAAAGAGTACTAATGATACATTGTTCAACCATTCTGGTCGTCTGGACCTATTGGAGCGTACTCTTGCTCAAGCTGAGCTCCAGAAGAAAAAGAAGGATGAGCTCAAGTCTATTGCAGTAGCCAGGCAACTAACTGGAGATGAGGAGAACCGGGATTCTGAGCTAGATCCAGTGACTGTTCCTGGTCCTGCAAGGAAGAAGTTAAGAAGGGTGAAAAAGACCTTCTTAGAAGAAGTGGTGGAAGGGGTAGAGGAGAGATTCAGAGAAGAAACAGAAGAAGAGAAAGCTGCCAGAATAAGGAAGAACATTAATGAAGAGCAGAGACTCAGATATGTTCGAAAGCAGAACAAGAAGGCAAGAGAAGCTGGCCTCCCTCCTCCTAGTGCAAGTGGAAGTTCAAGCCAGTAGAAGAAAAAGCCAATTGAAGTGATGGATGTCCTACCTCTCAGGACAGAAGGATCTTTTGATTCGACTGTGCCTGTTCCGTTGATTAACAGGTGGAAGGATGCGAAGACACTCTGGTTCATCCAGCACTACATCCACATGCCTCCTCCAGAAGACGAAGACTTAATCAACAGGACATTCCACACCTGGATGAAGTCCTACGACTCTAATCTTTACAAGCAACTGATGGACTCCACCATCCAATTCAATTTGGAAGTGACTGCACTAGAATTTCACTATCTCAACACTCCAATGAACGGAGATCAGATTGATTGGGGTGAACTCAAGAAGTTGTTCAAGACCAAGGTTCTCAAGGACTTCGCTCCATCCAGTTCAGTAGAGCTCAGAGCTGTTCAAGATCGCTTCCTGGATTGGTTCCTTGTGCCAAATGATGATATGAGATATGCTTAGATTAGAAACTTTTGCCTTGTAACTTGTAAATCTCTTCTGATGTTTTAATGAAAAGTTTCTATCTCTTCTGTTTAAAAGACAACTTCTTGTTGTCTCATTGTTTCCAAGATAAGATCTATTTTAAGATCTTGTCTCTCTGTGTGTTTCATGCTTATCTTTTGATCTGTTCTGGTGTTGTTTTAACTTCATCAAAAAGGGGGAAATTGTTAGGAAAAATATTGTTAGTTTTGATGAAGTTGGAAAACAAACCAGAAGATGTAATAGGACCATCTGGACCTGTTAGTCAGATGAGGAAATAGATTAGGACTTAGTCTAGGGGGAACTGCCAGACCAGAAGATTTCGCCAGAAGAGTCACCAGAAGACTTCATTAGAGAACTCCACCAGAAGACTTCTCCAGAGAAGATCAGACCAGAGGCAGAAGACGAGTCCAGACCAGACGAGTCTAGTGAAACAAAAGTTGCTTAGAATCATCTCCAGATTCTAAGGGAAAAACTGTTTCTTAACCGACTCTGGACCAGAGGGCCCCTGGGTCATCTGGTGTCTGGTTCAGCCTACTTAGGAAGAATCAGAGTTGTGCAAATGAAGCATTTAACCATTGGTATTTTGAATGAAGTCAACATGATCTGATTGGAAAGTCATTGAATAAATCAATCTAAGGAGCTCACCAACCCAATCAATCAATTAGGGAATTGATTGATTGAACCTTCCTTAAATAGAGATCTGAATAGATTAGCTCTCCAACGGCTAAACCCTAATCACCTCTATAAATACAAGAGTGTCAGTATGAAGAAAAACTTTAGTCACGCGCATGAAGAATATTCTCAAGATTTTACTATACTCAAGCATTTTAGCACTTTTAAGATCATTATTGCTCATCTACTCATTAAGGAGTTGATAGTTGGAATCGATACTCAACCTGTTCATCTTGATAGATAAGGTTGGAGTGGTTTGTACTTTAGATCGAAGTTAGATCTAAAGTGTGTAACAAGGTGCTGGTACTTGTCAATTCCAGTGGTTGTGAGTAAGTTGGTTGGTTAGTAAGGCCCCTTGCAAAAGGGATAGTGGACGTAGGATTTTAACATCCGAACCACAATAGATCTCTTCTTATTTATTGTTTTCCTTATTATCTCTTGTCTTATTTGTGTTCTTGATCAAAAGATTTTACAAAAGGTTATTTATTTAGCTTCCGCATAATTTCAAATACTGACTAGTGGGACCAACATCAATTTCTATACCTAAGTAATAACCATAATTAAATACAGGATTATTATTTCGCTTTGAGAAAGTCATTCGTTGGGAGGGTCAATACCGCTACTAGTAATAATCCACAATCATTCTTTCGGAATTTATTCATGTGAAATCCGTCTTTTGGAGCCGATCTGTTGGTGGAAATGTATTCCAAAAGACTTCATAAATAAATAAATTATGGATGTCAAAAATTAATCCAATTTTATTATCCGGTATAAAATTGTCGATTAATTATATAAAAATATACTTATTAATTTTCGAAAGTAAGATTTTTCTTAGGATAATTATATAATCATGCAAACACATATTATCAAATAATAAATGCATGAAAATAAAACATCCATCAAAACAAAAATTAAAGCAAGTTGGGCACATATATCCAACTTTCACGGTTTAATTTTCTCATGTCTTGAAGCCGAGAAATCGTCCTTGTAACTTTCATCGTTCGTCTCTAAAAGCTCCCACTCAAATAGCAACAATTCTTCAAAAACTTCCTCCGCCAGTGGTTGGGGACGACGTCCGGTGGCCTATGCCCGGAGGCTCCGGGCGTAGGCCGCCCCTCGTCTGCTGCATGGAGTGGTCGAGGCGTAAGGCAGGCAGGCCGGCCAACGCTAGGGCTGAGGCCCACACGCTTGTTGTCGCCCATCGTCTCGTGCGCACATGCATGGTGTGCATCATCTAGGACGATGCCCATGCATGTTGTGCCCCTCCGTTCGCATATGACGTCTACGCATGCATGCAATGCATGCGCACGTCCGGGTACACCGCCTTTAATTCATCGTCTTTGTTTCGATCTGGTTATAACTTATTTACAAAAATAAATAAACCTAGATCTAGACTAGTCTATTACATTGAACAAACCAAACAAAAATAACTAATCTACTCGTGGATTTGCTCACGAGAAAAATAAATTCGAACAAATCGAATTAAAGACCAAAACAATTCATACGCATGAAAAAAACAACATTAAAATACCATGACAATTGGATACCTGCAAAAAATATCTAGCAATTCTACTATCCAATATCAAATTAATGTTAAACAATTTAAATTCTAATTTAAAGATCAGAGCCCAAAACCGAGGCTCTAATACCAGTCGTTGGGGAAATCTGAGCGCGGATCTATTCAGGATGAAAATTAAATACAAATTTAAATAGAATTATTACTAGCATGAATTAATCCTAATTAATTCAAATAATAATTCACCAATAACAAGTTATTTCATACATACAAAACTATCACGAAAAAGTCTTATAGCGGAAAATCTAGGAATTTCGCGATTACGTACCTCTCGGAGTGACAACCTTTTAGTAGATTGGGACAGTTCACGATCAACCCAAAAACCTTCTCAAGTATTCCCTTTGCCCTTTACTCGTTCACTGACTTGAAGCGAATGTACTAGCTTTTACTAGTAGCTTCCCCGCAAGAGTACGGGTTCACTGTAGTATAAGTACGTATAATGACCAAGTAGTATCGAACCCAAGGGATGGAGTGTATGCGAATAGATCCCTGAAGATCTACGCGTCGTAGTTAATATGAGTGTGTTGTTTTTGGATTTTTGGAAAGGTTAATTAAACTAAACTAAAATTATCCTACGAATGCAAAAGGAAAATTAAACGAAGTATCAAAAGGTTTGTTTTCAAATATGAGATGGTGATGCTTAAGTTAGGAATCCCTACGTATACTAACGGAGCAAGTACGATAATTAAAATAACTGTGACACACAAGAATTAACCTAAGTCTACGAATGCAAGGTGAAAGCTCAAGATTCTAAACCCTAATACTTTGCCCTAACACTCGACTTCACTAATCAACTAACAAGTTAATAGATTGTGCTTAATTAATGAGACCCTAATTTAACTAAAGTGATGCGGTCGTCCTCCTTCGCTAAACCGGTAAATGAATTAACCTTTTCTAAACCTTCTCGTTTAGACTACTAATTATTATTGAGTGATGCGGTCGTCCTCTCTCTAACGTTTTCGTACTAAATTCAAAGGAAAAGTTAAGATTAATTATAAGAATTCATTAACTAAGAGAATTAAAACTAACGTCACGAATTACCCTAATTACGTACCCACATCCTACTTCTACGAGTTCATCCTACCCTAAGCATACAAGGGTTTTAGCCGGACATGGCTTTAACAAACATAAAAGCAATAGAAGAAACAACGAACATAAACATAATGAATTGAACGAAGAAAATAAGAAACATGAACTAGGGTTTTAAAAGAAAATAAATACTAAGAACTGAAATTAAATTAACTAAAACGAAGTTTCAAAGCGTTTAAAGTAACCAAGCTAATGAAAAGAACTAAGAAACGAAAAGAAACTAAGAATTCGTATGAAAAACCTCAACAAAACGTAAATAAAGCTTGCTCCTCTCCTTCCTCTCCAAAAACTAAATCTAAATCTCGTGTGTGTGTCAAGTCGTCCTTTAAAACGAGTTTAGAAGAGGTATATATAGGCACCGGGTCGAAACGGGATCTCATGGGCCGAAAAACGAACTTTGGAATATAAGCCTCGGAGGCGCTCGAGCTGTCCAGGTCGAGCGGGGCGCTCGAGCTGCATTGCTCGAATGAATCGCTTGGTCGAATGAGGCGCTCGAGCCATGTTGCTCGAGTGGTTCAAGAGGTCGAATGATGCGCTCAGCTGTGCCCCTCGAGCGGCAAAAATGTTCTGTAAGTTTGGAGTGCTCGACCTACGTTGCTCGAGCGAGGTGCTCGAGTGATGGAGCTCGAATGGTCCTTCCTTCCTTGCAACTAACACTTTTCTTCTCACGTACTAATACCAATCGTATTTCTTCGATATCTTCTCATCCGGGCATCCGTTTGAGTCGATTCAAAGTCCTACGAACTCCGTTTTCCATCCTCGATTCACCTATGAGTATCAAAGAGACAAATTCATCAATGTATAGAAATAGTACTCATTTGGCTCTAAAAACTCAATAAAATCGACCAAAACTAGGGCATTTCTAGCTACGAATCATGACAATTTCACGCCTAATCAACCCCCCCAAACTTACCATATTGCTTGTCCTCAAGCAATGAAATAATAAGTCAAGTGAAATTGTTAGGGATGAGTCAAAGAATCAATCATGCAAGCTAATGAACTCGAGCTTCAAAAAATCAATCACCCGTATACTCACTCACTTTCCTTTATCATACTCATGCAATAATAACAAGAAACACCAAGATCAAGCATGGATGTGCACTCAACGATGTGTTTCGCTCCCTCACTAGTGTATATAAATTATTAAGGGACTCACTCAAACAATCAATCACTCATATCGACAGCCATAGGCTTGTAAGCACTCTCAACTCCGACCATACTCTAGAAATTAATGCCGAATCAAAAAGGACTTTTCTTAAGGTTGTAATGTAGGCTCTTTGGACAGGTGGGATAACAATATGGGCAAAGTGACTCACGTGAATAGAGAATAGAAAATCAAACTTTAGCACTTCGAGATTAGGAACAAAATACTTCAAACATGTTCAATCAACACCCTTTCAATTCCATACTCTCAATACTTCAATTTTTTTTCTTTCTCACTCTTTCACTTTTTTTTTCAATCATTGCACTTTTTTTTCGTTTTCGCACAAACACATGAGCTCATTTTTTCTTTTGCTCATTTTCAATTTTTTCTCTTTTTCCCACATCTCAAATCTCATTACTCCTTCTTCTCATATTCACTCAACAAACAACCTTTTTCTTTTTCAACTCAATTTACTCCCTTCACATTCACACTTTCCTATTCTCCAATCAACTTGGGACAAAAAGGCTTAGGAATTGGAATAGTGTTCATATGTGCTAGCAAATAAAATAGGCTTTAGGCTCAAAGGGGCTAACAAGGGATTCAATGTCATTGGTAAGGAAAATTTTGGCTAAGTGACTCAATAAAATCAAAGATGGCCTAAGATCCTATTCAGCATATCAAACTAGACACAATCAAGAAGCAAGAGCGCACACAAGTTCTAGCATCCTCTAAGGTGACGATCCACTCACAAACGAAGAGATCAATTCATGCATCAAAATCTCATAAGGCTCAAATCTCACGGCTTTCACATCCATGCTAGTCTAGTGCATTCTCACAATCATCACACAAGCACTCAGAATGAAAATTTGTAAGCATACGGGTTCTCTCTCAAATCAACTCTAACTCAAACACTCACACAATAATACTCCTAACTCTACCTCACAACTCAACTCTACTCATCAAGTCATACTCAAAGATAGCAATCAGCAAGCATAAGATGGTTGATAGGCATGAAATATGCAATAGCGAGTCAAATCAAAATCACCCCAAGGAGTATCTCAACAAACCACTAATCAATCAAACTCAACTCAAAGATAAGGGCGTGCATGCATGTGCAATATAATCATAAAATAAATAAAAAACTCCACCCCCCCAAACTTCGACCTTGCTAGAGGTCTAAGTTTGGGGTTGTGGGTTACCTCAACCAAATAATTCAATTTCTCTCAATAGCTTTGCACACTCCCTTGTCTCAAGTTGGTTCCTTCAATCTGAATAACTCCATGATACCTTTACTCCTTAGAGACAAGCCTACAAGCAACTCACTCCCATACAAGGTTAAACATACGACTCAAAATAACTCCCTAATAACTAAAAAAAACTCAAAGCAAATAAAAAATAATGGGTTGCCTGCCATTCAGCGCTATTTTTTAGGTCCTGATGCCGGACCGAGCTCAAAAGAGCTTATGGGACATCATACTCAAAAATACCTCCCTTACTCTCATAAGAGTGGTGCTTGCATGTCTTTCCTTGGTGTCCCTCCATCATGAGCTCTTTTGCTCTCTTCTCATTCCCAAGTGTTATGGGTCTCAACACCTTCTTTCCTTTATCTGGAGGAGTCTTACTAAACAATTTCTTGAATTTTGACTTCTTCTTCTTAACTCCTCATTTTCCCTCTAGCTGGACCACGTCCACTTTCTTCACCTCTTCATCCTTCAACTTCTTCACTTTATCCCTATCAAAATAATCAAGATCATAATGCTAATGGGTTAAATAATCAAGTGAAGAACTAACAAAATCATGAATATGAGAAGGATTAGGGATAGAAGGTGTGTCTTCAACACGAGGATCAATGGCATCCATGCAATACAAACTCTCATCCTCCTTCGGGTGCTTCATGGCTTCATATAGGGAGATCTTCACTTCTTGATCATCAACCTTCAACGTAATCTTCCCATTTGCCACGTCTAGCACCATCCCCGCCGTAGCTAAGAACGGTCTTCCCAAGATCAGGGGCACGTGCTCATCTTCCTCCATCTCTAGCACTACAAAGTCGGCTGGAAAAATGTGATCTCCAACTCTCACTAGGACGTCTTCAACCACTCCTTGAGGTCTAGTAATAGACCGGTCGGCAAGTTGAAGCATCATCATTGTGGGTTGAAGTTCACCACCTTCCAACTTCTTGAAAAGCGACAGGGGCATGAGATTGATGCTCGCCCCTAAATCACATAGCGGTCATTTCTTGATCCCGTTCCCAATGTCACATAGGATCGTGAAGCTCCCGGGATCCTTCAGCTTTGGAGGAAGCGCCTTGTGCACTAATGCACTCACCTCGTGGTTCAGCTGCACCAACTTCGGCTCATCCACTCGTCGTCTTTTCGCGATCAAGTCCTTCAGAAACTTTGCATGATGCGGCATCTGTTCCAAAGCATCATAAAAAGGAATGTTAATGTGAAGTTGTTTAAAAACATCAAGAAATTTTGCAAATTTTTCATCAAGCTTCTTTTTCATGAAGCACTGTGGATACGGGACTGGTATCACAGATTTGGGTACCCCCCATTCATCTCTTTCTATTTCTTTCACTTTATCCCTTGCTTCATTTGCCTGCTTCCACTTAGGAACTTTCTCACCCTTCTCAATGCCTTATTCTTCAAGCTCCTTGCTTGCTTGAGTGCTCTCATCAAGATCTTTATGCTTCTCAATCCCTTCACTTTCAATCCCCTTCTCAACAGTAACACCTCCATCTTTCTTGTGTTCTCTTTCCCCCATCTCAGCTTCCCCTTGGGGCGTCTCAGAATCAGCAGGCATCTGAGGACCTTCATAGTTGGTTCCACTTCTAAGCTGGATCGCCTTGCAATGCTCTTTCGGGTTCCCCTCCGGCATGGAAGGATATTTTCCCGGCTCTCTATTCACCATCTTTGCAATCTGGCTCATCTGGAACTCTATAGAAGTGAACCGCCTATTGTTCTCTTGTTGAGTTCTAGTCCACTCAACGTTCATCTTCTGGAGCTCTTGATCACGTTGATCACCCTTTTTATGCAACTCTTTCACATCGTACTCCAAGGATGACAACCTCTTACTTCCTTCCTCCACTTTCTGAAGGATAGCTCTCAACATCTCCTCGATTGATGCACCGCCTTCTCCACCAGGAGGTTTAGACCCCGGATCCACACCTACAGGAACAGTAATACCAGCTTTTGGGTTAGCATAAGAAAAGTTCTCATTCTTCCTCCATGTGTTTTGAGGAGGCTGCTGGCCTCCTTGAACTCCTTGTGTGTTCCTCCATTGATTTTGAGGTGGCTGTGGCCCTGGAGGTACAAATGGCTGACCATAAGAAGGTCTTCCAAACTGATTTCCACCTTGGTAGCCATTCTGATTGTAATACGGACCTCCCATGTAATTGGCTACCTCTTGTTGTCCACTTGGCTGGTCTACTCTATCATTCTCTGCCGCATGCTCTCCAACCAAGTTCTTCCCCAACTCGAGGTTGTTGATCTTCTCCATCATGGCCATCAATAGCCTTCTCGTTCCTTTACCCTCTTCAACCTGATGCACTCTCTGAAAATCTGGATCTCCATTCCAAGCCCCGGCATTCGTGACAATGTTTTCCACGATCTCTCTACACCTCTCTATACCTTGATTCAGGAATGCTCCGCCCGCACAAGCGTCTAAATGGTCTTGCCCCGCCTTGTTGGCACCGCTGTAGAAGAATGCCATTACATCTCCCTCATTGTACCCGTGCTGCGGGCACTCTATCAGCATGTTTGAGTATCTCTCCCACGCTTGACGTAGGTCCTCTCCTTGCTTCTGGCGGAAGGAAGAGATCTCAATTCTTGCTTTTATCGTTCTTGATGGAGGGTAGAATCGCTCGAGGAACAGACGCTCGAGCTCAGCCCATGTGGTAATACCTCCCCGTGGGAGCGTGTTATCGTACCACTCCTTGGCTATTCCCGTCAATGAGAATGGGAACAGCCTAAGCCTCTTGGCATCTTCAGACATGCCATTATAATTGAATGTGGAGGCTATCATGAGAAAACTCCTCAAGTGTGTATGAGGATTCTCCTTCCCGATCACCCCCTTGAACTGATTCTCGGTCAGCAGCTTTAAAATTCCCGGGGAAATCGAGAAATTGTTCGCCTCAACTGGAGGTAAAGCCACTCCATCGTAGTACCTCTGCGGTTGTGTCGCGAACCTGCCCCGAATTGCCATATTCTGATCTGCGTTCTGGGGCACAGGCTGAGGAACAACAGGTGGTGCTGGTACTTGTTGAACTGGAGGTGGTTGGTACACAGGTGGTTGGTTGTAAACAAGAGGTGGATGATATGGGTATGGTGGATAAGGGTATGGTGGGTATGGGTAATGTTGGTATACTGGGTTGTTGAAAGGGTTATTTGGGTTTTGTGGGTAAGCAGGATTGTTCAGAGGATTTTGGACAAAATTCTGAGCTGGATTGATAACGTTTTGTGCACCCGGGTTTTGGCTCTGATTATCCCCTAATGGATCTTGGTTCTTACTGGTGTTGCCCTCAGTGCCGTCAACCCGGTTTACCGCCTGATTAAACTTATTCTCGGCATCTTCCAACTCATTATTGATGTCCATTGGTTCTTTCCCTAAGTCGGCCGCGTTCATCCTTCTCAAGAAGGCTCGGTTTCTCCTTGCTATTGTCTCAGGATCTGCAGGTAACCTCTCTTCGCTCGTATTGCCTTGTGAGCGTGTTTTCATAAACCTGACACACTAGCAGAAGGATCAAAACGCAACTGCCGAATGAATAAAAACAAAAACAGAAACAGAAATTAAAGCACCCACTACTAACTACTAAGCTATCTACAAGTCCTATTCAAAAAGCATACAACGCCATCCCCGGCAACGGCGCCATTGACTTGAAGCGAATGTACTAGCTTTTACTAGTAGCTTCCCCGCAAGAGTACGGGTTCACTGTAGTATAAGTACGTATAATGACCAAGTAGTATCGAACCCAAGGGATGGAGTGTATGCGAATAGATCCCTGAAGATCTACGCGTCGTAGTTAATATGAGTGTGTTGTTTTTGGATTTTTGGAAAGATTAATTAAACTAAACTAAAATTATCCTACGCATGCAAAAGGAAAATTAAACGAAGTATCAAAAGGTGTGTTTTCAAATATGAGATGGTGATGCTTAAGTTAGGAATCCCTACGTATACTAACGGAGCAGGTACGATAATTAAAATAACTGTGACACACAAGAATTAACCTAAGTCTAAGAATGCTAGGTGAAAGCTCAAGATTCTAAACCCTAATACTTTACCCTAACACTCGACTTCACTAATCTACTAACAAGTTAATAGATTGTGCTTAATTAATGAGACTCTAATTTAACTAAGGTGATGCGGTCGTCCTCCTTCGCTAAACCAGTAAATGAATTAACCTTTTCTAAACCTTCTCGTTTAGACTACTGATTGTTATTGAGTGATGCGGTCGTCCTCTCTCTAACACTTTCGTACTAAATTCAAAGGAAAAGTTAAGATTAATTATAAGAATTCATTAACTAAGAGAATTAAAACTAACGTCACGAATTACCCTAATTACGTACCCACATCCTACTTCTACGAGTTCATTCTACCCTAAGCATACAAGGGTTTTAGCCGGACATGGCTTTAACAAACATAAAAGCAATAGAAGAAACAACGAACATAAACATAATGAATTGAACGAAGAAAATAAGAAACATGAACTAGGGTTTTAAAAGAAAATAATTACTAAGAACTGAAATTTAATTAACTAAAACGAAGTTTCAAAGCGTTTAAAGTAACCAAGCTAATGAAAAGAACTAAGAAACGAAAAGAAACTAAGAATTCGTATGAAAAACCTCAACAAAACGTAAATAAAGTTTGCTCCTCTCCTTCCTCTCCAAAAACTAAATCTAAATCTCGTGTGTGTGTCAAGTCGTCCTTTAAAACGAGTTTAGAAGAGGTATATATAGGTACCGGGTCGAAACGGGATCTCATGGGCCGAAAAACGAACTTTGGAATATAAGCCTCAGAGGCGCTCGAGCTGTCCAGGTCGAGCGGGGCGCTCGAGCTGCATTGCTCGAATGAATCGCTTGGTCGAATGAGGCGTTCGACCCATGTTGCTCGAGTGGTTCAAGAGGTCGAATGATGCGCTCGAGTTGTGCCCCTCGAGCAGCAAAAATGTTCTGTAAGTTTGGAGCGCTCGACCTACGTTGCTCGAGCGAGGTGCTCGAGTGATGGAGCTCGAATGGTCCTTCCTTCCTTGCAACTAACACTTTTCTTCTCACGTACTAATACCAATCGTATTTCTTCGATATCTTCTCATCCGGGCATCCGTTTGAGTCGATTCAAAGTCCTACGAACTCCGTTTTCCATCCTCGATTCACCTATGAGTATCAAAGAGACAAATTCATCAATGTATAGAAATAGTACTCATTTGGCTCTAAAAACTCAATAAAATCGACCAAAACTAGGGCATTTTTAGCTACGAATCATGACAATTTCACGCCTAATCATTCACCGGTGGGGAGTGCTCACAAATAAATTAAATACACAGGAATAAGGAAAAAATATGTTGCACTACCTTTGTGGATTTCTAATTTTTCCAACACATGGAACTGTACTAGGGACGAAAAATTCATCCCCTATTTATAATACAAGGGGGCCAAAAATTTGGGCTTGAAATAGGGATGGAAAAAATCTTTTCTTGATCTCTAAGATATCTTGAATATATCCCATATATTCTTTTCTCCATAATTAAATATTCCACAAAATCTCACTTCCTTATTTTTTTATGGATAATTTTAAAAAAAATAGAGAAATAAGATCCCATGCGGGAGAGCAACACCACGGGGGTGTGGCCGGCTCGAGAGACTATTCACAAGAAGCGTGCAACACAAATTTCACACCATCAAATGTGAATGAATAGGTATTAAGAAAACCATCATGGATGACACGACAGTCGTATTGCCATGGGCGCCCTAGCAACAGGTGACACGCGTCCATGGGCACCAAATCACACCAAATAGAGTTAGAGTAACGACCACCAATAGAAAAAGGTAGAGTTAGAGTAACGACCACCAATAGAGTTAGAGTAACGACCACCAATCGGTCACAATTATCATATTATCACAACTCAACAAGCCCAAGTTGTAAGGTTTGGGGTGGGGAATTGGGATCAGAGACAATTTAGCAACAGCAGTACCAGAGATAACATTCTCACAAGCGCCAGAGTCAATGATACACTTACAAACCTTACCATTAATGGTGCAAGTGGACTGAAAGATGCAGTTTCGCTAGGCGTGTTGATCATCAACCTTCGCAGCGCAAAAAGTTCGGTGGAGGACAAAAAGAGGACCTAAATCGCCAATTAGGTGTGTGGCGTCCTCGGCATCAGTCAACTCCTCAACATAAGGCCGATACTCCGGAAAGGGTTCCCTATCATCACCCTCGAGGAGAAGTGTTCGATTGCTGCGAGGATGAGTGCAAGCGTTCATGCGGTGTCCAGGGTCCCTGCAATTGAAGCACTGGCCATTTATGGTAAGCTGCTAACCCACGGGGGTTGCAGGGTTAGGGCGAGAAGGGTTGACTGGTGGAGAGGGTAGCTTCGGGGCCAAAGGGTTAGGAGGTAGTGGAGGAGGTGGGCACCAATCCTAGACGAGGGTAACCGGCGGGGCACGATGACCCTGCTGGGCCTCAAGGGCTAACGCATGGTGGTGTGCATCGGCAATGGTGGCCGAGCACAATAAATTCAATGTGTCTTGGAAGGTGATGTGAAGACCACCAACATAGTGGAACACCAGCTGTGAAGGGGTTTCGCGACTATCAATACGCGAGAGCAAGTGATAGAACTCCATCGTGTACACATTAACAAATCAAGGGCCCTGACGGAGGTGTTGGAATTTTTTATAGAGAGTGATGTCGTAATTCAGTGGAACAAATTCGGCGGACATCAGTTCGTGGAGGACTTCCCAGTATGTGACCTCAGCATGGCCATCCCGACGGTGAACGTTCCGAAGGTTCCGCCACCAGTTATCCAATGTCACGGTTTCCTCATTGTTTGTACCATGCACGTCCGATGTAACCTCCGGTGGTGGATCTACGGGCTGTTTGTTCCGACCATCCGGCGTGAGGCCGACTACTTTCATAGAAAGCTCAGCAACGATCGATTGCATCGTAGTCATCGCCTGCGTGATAGTGGACAATTGCTCACAAAACATCGTGATCTCCTGATTATCATTTTTCTTCGGTGCCATGGCGTGGTCCAGGAACTGACTCCGAGTACTAACTAACACATTGAGAACGTGATAACGCAAGAGAGATTGGAATAATTCCCTGTATTTAATAATAATTCATAAACTGTCTTTCAACATTCACGAAAAGGAATATAAATACTAGAGTTTTAAGGCAAAATAATGCCCATAAAAAGGTAAAAAAATTAACTAATAGAAATAACTAATAAGGCCCAAACGGACGAATCATAATTAATAAAGCCTTCAAGTTGCGATAATGGAAATGGTATATTTGACAATTATTCTTGATTGATTCCACTAATTAATACTACATCTAAATAAATTATCTCTTCTGGTGATATACAGAATACATCTTATCTTATCTTATATCTACTAATTGGGAATCACCCCCCACCCCTTCTCCATCCTTTATTTCAAATTCTAGCAATTCTAAAAAGTCTTAAAAAATCTTTAGGTATTCAACAGTCTATAGATTTTAATATTCCACGGATTTTCTTAGATTTCCCTTCCAAAATATGAATAGATTTCACTCTTCAAAATCTCTTCTAATAACCAGAGATTTCTACGGATTTTGAAAAGTCTTAAAAAATCTTTAGGTATTCAACAGTCTATGGACTTTCTTTAATTCTTTTCCATTGGGATGTTAACGGGGCGGGGACGGGGGGGTCATCCCCCATCTTCGTCCCTGCAAAATAAATGGGAATTTTTCCCCCATCCCCGCCTCACCGGGGATCCCGGTCTCGCGGCGATTCCCCGTTCCCCGCCTATTTATTTTTTTAATAAATAGTTAATTGAGTAGGAAACTGTGAAATATTTATTTGTAATTTACTTTAACATTAAAATTATATATAAATATATTAATTATATAAAAAATAATGCGGCTCCCCGTGGGGAACGAGACGGGGATCCCCCGGGCTGAGAATACTATCCCGGTCCCCGCCTATGGGGCAAAAAAATTCCCCGTCCCTGTTTGCTTTGGGATTACCCGCCCCGTTGTCAAGTCTACTCTTCAAAAAATGTAAATAAATTTTACTCTCCAAAATCTCTTCTAACAAACTTCTAATAAGGGCGAGATATAATGGTGATGGAAATGAAGATGAAATAATAATGTATTTTTTAACTAATGTATTTTTTTTAAATAATTTGGATAACTTTTTTTTATATACAAGTGTGTCCCATATATATTTGCATCAGTGGTTCCAGCGCCGGAGTCTGTAAATCCATGTAAATCAATAAAAAAAAATGTATTCCAGAATCCTGTAGAGTCTATGAAAATCCAAATAAATCAATAAAAAAAATCAGTTAAACTCTGCATGGAGTCTATAGATTTTCTAAATCCACGGACTTTTTAAAGTAAAAAAAAAATCCGATATAATCCCAATTGAATACACCCCTCTAAGTGTTACAATTAATTTAATTAAATCCCATCCATCCATATTTAGAGGAGTGTATTGGTTATAGAGTCTGTAGGATTTTTTTAGACTTTTAAAGTCTGGGGGTATTCAATCTAGATTTTCAAAAGTCTTTAAAAATCCTGAGGTATTCAATATGGATTTTAAAAAGTCTTAAAAAATCTTCAGGTATTCAACAATCTATGGATTTTAATACTCCAAAAATTTTCTTAGATTTCCCTTCCAAAATATGAATAGATTTCACTCTTTAAAATCCCTTCTAATAACAAGAGATTTCTACGGATTTTGAAAAGTCTTAAAAAAAATTTAGATATTAAACAGTCTATGGACTTTCTTTGATTCTTTTCCATTGGGATGTTAACGGGGCGGGGACGGGTGGTCATTCCCCATCTCCGTCCCTGCAAAATAAATGGGAAAAATTTTCCCCCCATCCCCGTCTCGCGGCGATTCCCCGTTCCCCGCCTACTTATTTTTTTGTATCTTATTTTTAAAATATAAAAAAATATTTAAATTAAAAACTTTAAATATGCACAACAATTACTTTAAGTTGGTGTTAAAAAAAATTAATTTAAACAATTTGAAGAACCACTAATTCTAATATTTTTAATTAACATATATACTAAAGTGAAAATAATATAATTTGGAACTAATAACATGACATTAAATAAAAAAATGTAATTTTTAATAAATAGTTAATTGAGTAGGAAACTATGAAATATTTATTTGTAATTTACTTTAACATTAAAATTATATATAAATATATTAATTATATAAAAAATAATGCGGCTCCCCGCGGGGAACGAGACGGGGATCCCCCGGGCTGAGAATACTATCCCGGTCCCCACCTACGGGGCAAAAAAATTCTCCGTTCCTGTTTGCTTTGGGGATTTACCCGCCCCGTTGTCAAGTCTACTCTTCAAAAAATATAAATAAATTTTACTCTCCAAAATCTCTTCTAACAACCTGAGACTTCTAATGAGGGCGAGGTATAACGGTGATGGAAATGAAATAATAATGTATTTTTTTAACTAATGTATTTTTTTTAAATAATTTGGATAATTTTTTTTATATACTTTGCACCAATGGTTTCAGCGCCGGAATCTATGTAAATCAATGTAAATCAATAAAATAAATGTATTCCATAATCCTGTAAAGTTTATGAAAATCAAATAAATCAATAAAAAAAGTCAGTCAAACTCTACATGGAGTTTATAGATTTTCTAAATTCACCGACTTTTTAAAGTCCAAAAAAATCTGATAAAATTTCAATTGAATACACCCCTCTTAGGGGTGTATTGGTTATAGAGTCTGTAGGATTTTTTTAGACTTTTAAAGTCTAGGGGTATTCAATTTAGATTTTCAAAAGTCTTTAAAAATCCTGAGGTATTCAATACGGATTTTAAAAAGTCTTAAAAAATCTTTAGGTATTCAACAGTCTATGGATTTTAATACTCCACGGATTTTCTTAGATTTCCCTTCCAAAATATGAATAGATTTCACTCTTCAAAATCTCTTCTAATAACCAGAGATTTCTACGGATTTTGAAAAGTCTTAAAAAATCTTTAGGTATTCAACAGTCTATGGACTTTATTTGATTCTTTTCCATTGAGATGTTAACGGGGCGGGGACGCGGGGTCATTCCCCATCTCTGTCCCTGCAAAATAAATGGGAAATTTTTTTCCCCCATTCCCGTCTCGCGGCGATTCCCCGTTCCCCGCCTACTTATTTTTTTATCTCATTTTTAAAATATAAAAAATATTTAAATTAAAAACTTTAAATATGCACAACAATTACTTTAAATTGGTGTTAAAAAAAATTAATTTAAACAATTTGAAGAACCTCTAATTCTAATATTTTTAATTAACATATATACTAAAGTGAAAATAATATAATTTGGAACTAATAACATAACATTAAATAAAAAAAATGTAATTTTTAATAAATAGTTAATTGAGTAGGAAACTATGAAATATTTATTTGTAATTTACTTTTAACATTAAAATTACATATAAATATATTAATTATATAAAAAATAATGCGGCTCCCCGTGGGGAACGAGACGGGGATCCCCCGGGCTGAGAATACTATTCCGGTCCCTGCCTATGGGGCAAAAAAATTCTCCGTCTCTGTTTGCTTTGGGGATTACCCGCCCCGTTGTCAAGTCTACTCTTCAAAAAATATAAATAAATTTTACTCTCCAAAATATCTTCTAACAACCTGAGACTTCTAATGAGGGCGAGGTATAACGGTGATGAAAATGAAGATGGAATAATAATGTATTTTTTTAACTAATGTATTTTTTTTAAAAATAATTTGGATAATTTTTTTTATATACAAGTGTGTCCCATATATATTTGCATCAATGGTTCCAACGCCCGAGTCTATGTAAATCCATGTAAATCAATAAAAAAATGTATTCTACAATCCTGTAAAGTCTATAAAAATCCAAATAAATCAATAAAAAAAGTCAGTCAAACTCTGCATGGAGTCTATAGATTTTTTAAATCCACAGACTTTTTAAAGTCCAAAAAAATCCGATAGAATCTCAATTGAATACACCCCTCTAAATTTAATTCGTCAATCTTGATTAGGGTTAACACAATTTTTTTTTTCATTCCTCCATCTTTTATTTCAATTTTGGCTTTCTGCTCTGTTCTTTCTCTGGCTATTATCATCAGTCTGCCGCCGTGCCAACTATGTAATCCCTCAAAATGGGTATGGCATTATAATCTTCAATTTTATTTTGTTTAACACCCATGAAAATTTGTTTGCTTTTCTCTGTGAATGTTCTCAAAATCTTCCCTCCGCAGTAAATGGTGAGAGATCTGTGTTTAGGTTTTAATTTTTGTTCACTTTACATGAATTGGCCATCGTTATTAGGTCTTTTTACTTTAATCCTAGAATTTGTTTGCCAAACATTTCGCATAGTTTCTCTCAATCGGTATTTTTTTTCCCGAATTTAATTTATGCTTATCTGTTCTTATAAGCTAGACTGTAATTCTCTCAGCCGATTCTCATCCCTCGCGCATTGAGCCACGTCAATCTATTTGCTCGGACATAAAAATGCATTGTGATTTTGTATAGCTTTTATGTTCAATCCTAATTACCATATATGTATTTTTTATTTGCTCATTCCTCGTTTTTTTTCAAGTGGCGAGATGCGATAGATTGTAATTATCATCTCATCTCCTAGAGATATTTTTTTTCATCTTCGTTGTTTCTATTCCAACTTTATTTTGCCGTTCGTAATCCTATATTATTTTTTTATAGCTTTAGTTTTTAGAACTGCATCGTTTTGGTGAACCATCAAGGTAAGATTTATTCTTTTCATATATTTGTACATCTTTGTTTTGTTTGCCAATGTCTGAATTTTTTTATTAAATTGATTTCCACTAATGTGTAATTGGATGTTCCTCAGGTATTTTGGCTTAATAATTGTCTATTATTTTAAGAAGCCCCATTATTTAACATTTTCTATATATCTCTCCTGCATCATAATTTATAGAATTGTACAATTCGATGATTTTTTATGGTTAATTTTTAGGTTCTTGGATCTTTTTCTTTTGTTTGTGAAATTGAATATTGTGAAGTCAAGGAATGTGTGTATAGCGGGTGCCACATTATCTTCAAGGAACACAATGGTATAAATATTTTATTTCTTTCATTAATTATTGGGCGATTCTGACATCACCGACATATCTTGCCTAATGTAATCGGTATTTCAATTTTGTAGGATGGGTCAGAGGATGACGAAAACACTGTGAAGAAGGCACGAGGTCGTGGTTTTAAAAAAATAGCTTGGCATACACAAGTTGCAACAATATCAAACTTTTCTACCAGTTAAGTTTGGATCATTACCATTTAATTGCTTCAAGTAAGATTATTGTTGCAGGATTCAGTCTTTTCTTATATCGGCTTCATAACTGCAGAGGTATAGCTCTTAATTTGCATCACATTGCTGGTAATTTTATCTTATATATACTATTGGAGAATCAACCCATCTAAAATCACAGTTTGATTCTTTAATCACAATCAGTACGACATCTATTCGTTTATGTGTTTTTTACTACGCCAGTTTCTACTTTCTAATTTTGATTTCTAATATTTTCTTTGTTTTCAGTGATTATGAAACTATGTGATCCTCTCAGAAGACCAGGTAATTTATATTTATGAGAAATACATAAATAACATGATGATTATGCATATTATTCTTCAGATTCAGAATTTCATTCAGTAGTTTAAAAAATCAGTAGATGATTTGTGTCGTGTCATTCACTTCCCATTGTTCAATTATTTTAGTTCACTTCCTCTATTATAAAATTTAGTATTGTAATGCTATTTTAAAATTTTAATTGGAGGCGTTTGTTGGTGATGATGTGCTTTTCTAGGATTACAAGTCTTATGTTGTTTGTCTCTTACCTGGCCAGGTTAAATATTAGTTAGGATTTTGCGGAATTAATCTTAATTATATGTGGATGGAGCTGAATAGATCACTAGGCTTAGTGGAATTGATTTGTGTAGCATTCAAAACTCTTTTCCAAGTTATGATAGCATTCAAAACTTCTACGCATTCAACTGAAATTGTGAAGAACTATGACAATTTATGGCTAATTTTTTTTTGAACCGTCTAATTTTTCATTGTCGCATTTCTTATTTATGTAGCTTTTAGTAAAACCACAATTAAATAGATTTACAGTGACTTTCTCTCATTTTATTTTTTAATATATTTGCATCAAATACATAAGCCTATTGATTTTTGGATTTGTGTAATATCTCTGAATTCTCTAATTATTCTTACATTGAAACTATACTTCTAAAATAAAAACAAAAACTATATCTCATGTTAATGCTCCTGTCATTTGCAATATGGGTTTGTGGTAAAACAAGTAGCAATATGGAATCTCCCATTATTTGTAAAGTATGCTCCAGTTCCCAAAATCTGCTCTTCTTTCTCTTCTCTATATTCCAATTAAGCTACAAGTTCATCTAACCCCAATATGGCGAACTTCTCTGCTGGATGGAGATATAATTAACACACACACATATATATATTCAATTTCAAAAGTGTAGACTATCTTATAAGAAAGCATGAGGTGGGATTGCAATGATTGTAGAGTAATTCCTTGATCTGAAGGCTGATTTCCACAGCTTGCCAGTCCATTTACACCCACATAATATGAGCAGTTACCTCTATTTTCTATCTATCTATCTTTCTATTTTTTTTTATTTAAACATTTGTATCTTTTTCGGTTTGAGTAGCGTTTATTTATTTTTCTTGGTCTGTGTTTGGTGGGATCAGTAACACATTTATACTATTTTTTTTTATTGCAGGTACCCTCTGTGTTCAGTATATAACATCGTCGTTTCACGGGCAAAGAGAACTAAGAACTTCATCAATTTCTTTTTCTTTGAAGGTCTCTCTACACTTTTTAAGAATGTGTTATTACAAGTTATTTTGTATAATTTCAAGTTTGTTAGATTTATAGATTTTAAATGCACATTTTAACATTATGTACGTGTATGTTCCATTTAGTCATTTAATCGTTTGTTTACACATAAGTTATTAGAAATTTGTAATTACAATTATTTCTTATGCCTATTCAATTATAATTATAATGAGGCTATTGCATTTTTGGTCCCATAGGACACGGGGTTGTTGCGAAATGGTCCCAACTATTTCAGACATAGTCCCATAGGATTTTTGTTGCATAATTGGTCCCAACGTTACACTTCCGTCGTCAATCCGTTAATTTTTATTGTAGATTTGGTCCCACAGGATACGGCACAAATATTTACACTAATGGTCCCAAAATTTACACATATGGTCCCAAAAAAATGGAGGGAATAACTTGAAAATGGGAGGGAAACCCATCACCCCTACAAGAAATGGAGGGAATTAAGGGCTACAACATACATATATAAATGCTTCTTTCTTACATATTTGTGCTCATTTTCACAAGAAAAAAGAATCAAACTCAAGAAAGCAAACTCAAGAAGATGTCTTCTTCCTCATGTTCAAGCCAATCCCGGAAATACCTAGTTTGCTACTGTGGTAAGGTTGCTCGTACTTACGTTTCTTCACAACCTAAAAGCAAAGGACGGGGATTTCACAATTGTGCCGACTCTTTGAGTGAAGCTGGTGGTTGTGGATTTTTTATGTGGGCAGATGAAGAAAATGAAGATATGAACAAAATGCTTGAAGACACAAACAAGAAGAACATGGCTTAAGAATTCAAGATCATGGCAGCAGAAATCAAGGTCATAGCTCAAGAGATGAAGAGCATTGACTGAAAATTTGCAAATCTCCATTGCAATTGCACTAGTCTTTACTCTTTTGCTTATCTTGAAGTTGCTAAACTAACCTAAGTTTCTTTCCTATGTATGCAAGTTGTATTAACATATATTAGCAGGTATGTACTATTTTATCAATGAATGCAAGCTATATTAGCATCTATTTCTAGTTGTCAACTCTATTGAACAAACTGTAAAATACACTAAATCAACTAACAACCCATTAAATAAACATCACTACAAAATGAAGCAGGTCATAAGAAGCATAAGAAGCACGCCATAAATGATCTATCCATCCATCAATTTCAATTTCAATTTATACAACCATAAGAAGCAGGCCATGATCTACCTCAAAAACACAAAAGACAGACTTGCAACCACAAGTTCCCATAAGTTCCATAACTACAATAAGTCAGACTTGCAAAAACATAAAAGGCACTAGGCATTCTTATCAGGTTGTAACAAAATAAGACAGAACAACAAAAACCATCTTTTTGTCCTAACTTACGTCTTTGATTTTAGATGAGCAGGCTCTTTAAGACTAGACAAACTCACAAATTTTTTACCTCCTTTGGTGATTACCCTCATTTCATCCTTGCCAATGCTTGTGCTTGTGCCACCATCTTGATTGATTGTACCTCTAATAAACGAATTTGGGTTGAATGCCAGTGGAGCAGGCCCTCTGATAGTAACTCCTTGTGGACTTACACATGGTTGACCTCCAATGAAGTTCTGTGGATTGAATGCCACAGGGTTTGGTGAACTCTGTGCAACTAAACTAGTTGTACTAGTTGAAGTAGCAACCTATTTTATGAACAAAATATGCTATACAGTCAGATCTAACACTAAAAAATTTCAAACAAAATATGCAAATATTTATAAAACTTACACTGTCATCTTTTCCTGATTTTCTTTTCTTCGATTGTCCAATCATATTTCTTCTTCCTCCTCTGGTGGTTGGTTTAGGAATGGGTCTCTTATAATTGGTAGTAGTCTCATCAGTAGCATCAGTCATCTGAAAAATTAATTAGAGGGAATTACTTAAAATATGATTAAAATAACTTATAATTAGGAATTAAAAAAAACTTACACTGGCATTATGTTCTCCTTCTTGAGGATTCTCAAATGCATCAATTCCAGTTCCAGTTAGGACTTATAAAAAATAATTAAAAATCAGAATTAATTAAAAGATCAAAATAACTTATAATTAGTATTTAAAAAGAAAAAAACTTACAGTGGCATGCTCTGCTTCATCTTGTGTCATAGGGGGATTCTCATTGGCATCTTGTGTCATCACATCAGGAACTCCTCCTTCAGGATTTAAGTTCCTCGTATTCTCTTCATCTTCCATTTCCTGTGCTAATTCTTCTCCAAGTTTTCTCCACTTGCAACCCTTTGAATTGTGTCCAGTTTCTTTGCAAAATTTTCAAGTAACTTTGAAGCCTTGTTTAGGAATTGTTTGAACACCACCTCTCCTCTTACCATTTTCCTTCTCACCAACTCCTTCTCTTCTTTTCTTTTGAGGTATACCCCTCTTTTTTTCCCAAAGTTAGGTGGAAGAGGTGGTATATACCCAGTCTTAGACCACAACTCTTCATCATTCATTGTGACCACACAATGACTGTACACCCTCTCATATGTATCAACAGAGTAACAGTCATGCATAAAATCCTCAATGTCCAACCCTTGAGCACAAATTGCACTCACTGCATGCACACAAGGCACTCCAGACAACTCTCATTCCCTACAATCACATGTATGCTCCTTCAGATCAACAACATATTTATCACCATTAAAGCAATCAATTTCATATCTATCATGATCAGATTTGATAGGCATGCAATTAGCTGACTCCTTCATGTGCTTATTAAGCATATGCCACAGATTTTGTGCCCTTCCCACAACCTTTCAGCTTTATCTCTTTTTTCTGAAGTATTGTCATAATAAACTCTCTGATACATTCAAGCATTGTCAAGATTGGCCTGGATCTTGCTTCTAGTATACAAGAGTTGAACTATTCACACATATTATTCACAAGTGTATCACACTTAGCAAAAGTACTAAAGTGTGATCTTGACCACTGTGAAGGATGTTTGTCATCCAACCACTCTAAACACCTGGGGTCTTGCTCACCAATTCTCCTCATTGCTCTAAAAAGGATGGAATTGTACTAGCTTTAGCTGCACCCTAGAGCAATTTTTTTGAAGGAATCACCCCTGAATCCAGCCCTCTTGAGATTCTTATGCAAGTGCCTAACACAGAATCTATTTTGTACAGTAGGTAGAATATGCTCAAATGCAGGTATCAACCCCTTCTGCTATTCTGACATGAAAATGTAATTATGTTCCCTTACAACAACCAAATCTTCCTTGATCAATTGCAAAAACCACTCCGAAGATTCTCTAGTCTCACCTCCTACTAATGCATAAGTCAAGGGGTATGGATCATTGTTAGGATCCATACCAATTGCAGTAAGTAGGACCCACTTGTAGGACCTTTTAGGTGACAACCATCCACACCTATCCAAGGTCTACAACCTGACTTAAACCCTTGCTTTAGTGCATTCAAACATATGTACAATCTTTGAAATGTAGTGTTGCCATCAGATGTGTGGTCCACATTCAGAATTATTGTGGATCCAGGGTTCTTCTCCAATAAAGTATTGACATAATCCCACTGTTTCCCATATTGTTCAGTGGCATCTCCCTCAATCTTCTTCAAAGCTTTCTGTTTAGCTCTATATTGTTGGTCCCACTAGTTAGTTTTTAATATAATGCGGAAGCTTAAAGAAAAACTTTTTTCAAGATCTTTTTAACAAGAGCACAAATATAAACAAAATACAAATGAAAGCAGTAAATAACACAAGATGTATAGTGGTTGGGTTATAACAATCCTACGTCCACTCTCCATTTTTCAAGGGGCCTTACTAACAAACCAGCCAACTTACGAACACTGGAATTTACAAGTACCAACACCTTGCTTAAACACTTTAGATCTGACTTCGATCTAAAGTATATTCAACTACAACCTTCTCTATTAAGATGAACAGGTTGAGTTTTAATCTCCAACTACAAACTCCTTATGAGTAGATATGAATCAAGAACTATAAGAGTGTTAATTGCTTGAGAATACTAAGGCTTGAGTATGATCTTTGTGCGCGTGACTAGAGCTTTACTTCATACTGGCACTCTTGTATTTATAGAGGTGATTAGGGTTTAGCCGTTGGAGAGCTAATCTAATCAGATCTCTATTTATGGAAGCTTCAATCAATCAATTCCCTAATTGATTGATTGGATTGATATCTTCATTCTGACTTTCCAATCCGATCATGGTTGACTCTATTTGAATTACCAACGGTCAAATGCTTCCATTGCACAACTCTGATTCTTCCAGAGTAGGCTGAACTAGACACCAGATGACTTAGAGGTCCTCTGGTCCAGAGTCGGTTAAGAACCAGATTACTCAGTAGAATCTAGAGATGATTCTGAGCGTCTTTTGATTCACCGGACTCGTCTGGTCCGGACTCATCTGGTCTGGGGAAAGGTCTTCTGTCTCTGGTCTGAACATCTCTGATGAAGTCTTCTGGTGGAGTCCTCTGGTGAAGTCTTCTGGTGGATTCCTCTGGTGGAGTCCTCTGGTGAAGTCTTCTGGTGACTCTTCTGGTGAAGTCTTATGGTCTGGCAGTTCCCCCTAGACTAAGTCCTAATCTAGTTCCTCATCTAGCTAACAGGTCCAGATGGTCCTATTACATCTTCTGGTTTGTTTAACTCATCAAAACTAACAATATTTTTCCTAACAATTTCCCCCTTTTTGATGAGGTTAAAACAACACCGGAACTGAACAAATAACATTAAAGACAAATAAGATAAGACCTTAAAATAGATCTTATCAGGCAAACAATCAGACAACAAGAAGTTGTCTTAAGACAGAAAGAGAGGATATTTCATTAAGATAATAATCAGAAGAGATTACAATGAGATTACAAGAGATCCTATCTAAACATATATTTAGTCTTCCTTGGGTACTAGGAACCAATCAAGTAACCTATCTTGAACAGCTCTGAGTTCAGAAGAGTTTGCTGGAGTGAAGTTCAAAAGCACCTTGGTCTTGTACAACTTCTTCAGCTCTGCCCAGTCAATCTGATTCCCAACCATGGGAGTGTTGAGATAGTGAAACTTCGGGGCAGTGACTTCCAGGTTGAATTGGATGGTAGAGTCCATCAGTTGTTTGTAAAAGTCTGCATCATAAGCCTTCATCCAAGAGTGCAATGTCCTGTTGGTCAATGCTTCATCCTCTAGAGGTGGCCTGTGAATGTAATGCTGGAAAAACCAGAGAGTTTTGGCTTCTTTCCACTTTTCAATGAGTGGCACAGGCACAGTAGAGTCAAAGGACCCTTCTGTCCTCAGAGGCAGGATATCCATAACTTCCACAACAGTCTTCCTTTTCTGGTTTGAACTTCCACTTGCATTTGGAGGGGGGAGACCTGCTTCTCTTGTCTTCTTGTTCTGCCTTCGAACATATCTGAGTCTCTGCTCTTCATCTATGTTCTTCCTGATTCTGGCAAGTCTCTCTTCTTCTATCTCCTCCTTGAACCTCTTCTCTGCTTCTTCAATAACTTCCTCTAAGAAGCTTTTCTTTACTTTCCTTATCTTTCTCTTGGCAGGACCAGAGATGGAGACAGGGTCCTGTTCAGCATCAACAGCTTCTTCTTCAGCAGATAGTTGTTCGGCCATTGTCAGAGATTTCAATTCTTCCTTCTTCTTCTTATGCAGCTGAGCCTGAGCAAAAGTATTCTCCAACAGGTCCAGACGACCAGAGTGGTTGAAGAGAGTATCATTAGTGCTCTTTGTCAGTTCAGTTCTGGCCTTCTCTTCCCCCTTTTTAACTTCTTCAAGAAGGGGCTCTACAACCTGCCTGATCAGAGCAGGCAACTCTGTGTTGGAAGAAGAGTGAAGATCCCTGAGCTTCTTAGCTTCTTCAACATATGTCTGTGCTTCAGCCACCAGGCGCTCTTGCTTGTTCATCATTTCCTGGAGGGAGTCCTTCATCTTGGCATTCTCTATCATCTGAGAGGCCATTTCCACCTTGAGAACTGAAACAGGATGAAGCTGATTCAGAACATGTTGTTGCAACTGCTTCTGGCTTTCAATGATGTCCAACTTCAGGAATAGGCCATTTGCCTTGAAAGAGGCTTTAGCAGAGGCAAAAGTTACCTTGATCTGCTTCAGAAAGTGTTGCCTCTCCTGCTTGATCTGGTGTTCTATCAAAGCAGGGGTCATATGCTGCATCGCCTTGGAGAATCTGCCAATCTCCTGGATCTATTTATTGAAGAACAACTTCATCTTCTAGAGCACAGCAGGGGTGACATCGAAGTCCTCTTCATCAGAGTATAACTCTGGAGGAAAAGTGAAGTGGGGGCCAAAGGAGTAAGAGGGGCCCTCTGGAGAAATCATGACCCCTCTCTGGATCAGGACAATAGGACCACCACTTTGGCAGACTCTGGAGATTCAAGCTCAGCTGGATTCTGCACATTGAGCTTCTTCTTGATGTTAATCTCCCAAGCAGTAAAACCAGCCGTGGTCATCTCTTCCAGCAGCATGACCAGATCTTCTACATCTTCTAATCTGGCTTTACTCCAGACTTTGTCATCCGTCAAGTCTGCTAACAGGGGTAAGTGCTCCAAAAGGATAGGAAATTGCTCCCTTAACCAGAGCTGAGCACTTACACTCATACTCTGTCTGATGGGACCCATTTCAGTGTCATTGAAAGTGAAAGGTCTAGGCCCAGGGGCAGAGGAGGATGAGGCTAAGTTGGGAGGATCAAGTGAAGCGTCCTCTTCTTCACTATCATCGCTAAGCAAATTTGTGGGGGAGGCAGGAGGACCAGGGAACCCCAAGTCCATGGTAAGAGAGAGGTTCTGGTCTGTTTGAGTGGGGGGAGGGATATGTGTTTGGGTGTGAGAGGTAGAGGGGTTTGTTTGAGTAGGTTGTTCTGCACCAGAAGAGGTAGAGGGTGCCTCTGGTGCAGAAGCTATTTGTTGGGGTGAAGGGTTAGTGGGTGGAGGAGTTTGAGATTGAGTTTGAGGGGGAGAGGCTATATGAGTGGGAGGGGGAGAGTTTGGGATAGTCTGTTCTGGTATGAGAGATTGTGGACCAGAAACAGAAAGAATAGGCTGCTCTGGTGGGGGAGATTATGAACCAGAGGCAAGGGGTTGGGGTTGTGTCTGGGTTTCTGGTGGAGAAAGTGATGGGGAATTAAGATTAACAGGAGATGAAGTAGATGGGTTTACCTCAGCTGAGTCAACATCAGCTGGTACAGAGGCCTCTGGTGCTGTAGGAGAAGACACAGCATCCTCCATCAACTGTGAAGCCTCTTCAATGGCTTGTTCCAGAGCATCTCCCAGATCGGAGCTGGAATCTGGATCTTCTTGAAGAATAACCCTCTTGGCTCTTGGCTTCCTCTTCAAGGGTACTTCCTCCTCTTTTTCTTCCTCCTCTGATGGCTCATCCACCAGGAGTGTTTTCTTCTTCTCTGCCTTCTTTGAAGTTCTGGGCTTTATGCTTACACCTCCTTGATCTTGCCTGGTCCTTTTCTTTGTAGGACCAACCCTCTGTGCCTTAGGTGACACAACAGATTCTTCACCTCCGGCCTTCTGCTTCTTCAAAGCAGCAGTAAGGGGAATCTGGTCATCCTCTGATGAGCCAGAAATCACAATATTGGAAGAAGCAGAAGTTGCATCCTTCTTCTTCAAGGACTTCTTCTTCCCTTTAGCAGGGGAAGGCACAACTTGCAATGGTTGAGCAGGGATGGCCCCTTCACCATCAGAATTAGAATGACCATGTAGAGGCCCATCCTTGTGAAACAAAATCTTGGACTTGTGGAAACCTTTGCACCAGGTTGCCTTCCACACGTTGTCTGGAAACTGATAGTCCAAAATAAGAGTCATCTTTGTTCCCACAGAAACATTCACATTGAACACGAACTGCAACTCCCCTGGCTTGCTTAGACAATCTTCCCTCTGAACCTTTGTCTTATTCTTCCTCAAGACATCCCAGAAGAACTCGGCCCAATTACATTGCACACCATCATAAATGGCTCTCATCACACACATACGGCCATTGAAGATGGCATTTGTACTATGATTCTTGCACATCAGTACTTTAACAACAATATCAAAAAGAACCTTATACTTCTGACGAAGATGCTTATCCAGAAATCCCTTCGTCAATGCCTGGCAAGAAGATCTAGTGAAGATCTTGAACGATTCTACAATTTCACCCTCCTTATACTTCAGCGGATCAACACCAGTAGAAGAAATATTGCCAAAAAGCTTGCAAAAATCATGCTTAGTGAACATAACCTCTTCACCATAGATTTTGGAAGCAATATGTCCATCGTGAATCTTCATCCTCACCAGAAATTGCGCAACATATCCATCCAAAGTGCGAAGACCTTTGGGGATAGCAGAGATAAAATCTTCAACGCCAGACTTGCACAATAACTCCAGAATCTCCAATGCGGCAGGGTTGCGAGTGGTTTAGAAGTCAACGGCCATCTCCATCTTCAACTTCTTGCAAACGTAGTCTGGGTCGAAGTTACATTTGGGAGCCATTTCTGTGAAGAAAATTTGAAAGATAGAACAGAAATGCTAGCAGAGAAAAGTTAGGGTTTGAAAGTTTGAAAATGTGAAGAGACAGAAATGAACAAATTTAGTTTATAAAAGAGATGTACGCGTGTATTTGAAATAAATTGAAGTATGTACGCGTGGAATTAGCATTTAATTGAGGGGACAAGATCAATTTGTCAATTGATTAACATTTTGCACTTTAATTAAATCTGAAGGCCAGGATTGAATTTGGCAATATACAGATTTAATTGTGTGCATGGCATGGTCATTGGGACTGGGTTCGAGGGGGTTTGTGGCAGTCAAGAGAAAAAGCAAAATGATTGCCTTGGTCTACGACCCTAATTCTAAAAATACACTCTGAATATGAAACGTTTTAGGTGTATTTAGTAATTTAAAAGGCGTGTCCCAATGATCAGAGGCAGAGAAGTAAATACATACCTGTTATCTGGTATCGTAGCCAGATGATACCTCAAGTAGTTTGATGGTACATCTCATCTGGTGGAACTTATCTGAATCTGGTAAAAAAAAATCTCCGGATTTTTCTGGAATCTGATAATGCACCTCATCTGGTACATAACTCATCTGGAGATGTAACTTCTCTGGTATATCTAATCTGTAGACAGGTTAGTATATCAAGTGACATTAAAGAATATAATTGAAATTAAGGATACTTCTCTGGTATTCCCCCTAAACCAATTCTGTCTCAGGATCCAACAATCCTAACTCAAAGGCTAACTTTCTGAATCTGGTCTCAGCCAAAGGCTTAGTGAGATTATCTGTTCTCTGCTTCTCTGTTGCAATCTTTTTCATCCTTATATCTCCATTCTCCACATGGTCTCTGATAAAATGGTGTCTAATATCAACATGTTTGCATCTAGTGTGAAGAACTGGATTCTGGGTGATGGTTATAGCACTGTTGCTATCACAAAAGATTGGAATATCCTTAGCCCTAATCTGGTAGTCCCTAAGCTGCTGACTAATCCAGGGTAGTTGTGAACAACAGCTACCTGCGGCCATGTATTCTGCTTCTGTAGTTGATGTAGCAACTGAAGTCTGCTTCTTAGAGAACCAAGATACCAACTTATTCCCTAAAAATTGACATGTTCCACTTGTAGACGTCCTATCTATTTTGCACCCACCATAATCTGAATATGAATATCCACTTAACTCTATATTGTCATCTGCAGGATACCATAAACCCAAATTAACTGTTCCCTTAAGATATTTCAATATCTTCCTAGCTGCTTCCAAGTGACTCCTCTTAGGATTAGCTTGAAATCTGGCACAAACACCTACAGCAAAAGTGATATCGGGTCTGCTTGCAGTCAGGTACAGAAGAGAACCAATAAGTGCCCTATACTGAGTCTGGTCCACACTCTCTCCAGACTCATCTGGATCCATGTTGAAATTTGTCATCATAGGAATCTTGGCAGCTTTGCTAGATCCTACTCCAAATTTCTCTAACATGTTTCTAATGTATTTAGCTTGATTGATGAAAATTCCCTTCTCTGTATGGTTTACCTACAAACCTAAGAAATAGTTCATCTCACCCATCATGGACATCTCAAACTGGCTCTGCATGAGATCTCCAAATTTCTCACACAGCTTCTTGTTAGGAGATCCAAATATAATGTCATCAACATATATTTGGACCAGAAGGATGTCATTTCCTTCTTCTTTCCTAAACAAGGTCCTATCAATTTTACCTTTAGTAAAACCATTGTCCAGAAGAAATTGAGATTGAGTGTCATACCATGCTCCAGGTGTCTGCTTAAGCCCATAAAGAGCTTCTTAAGCTTATACACCTTTTCACCTTGTTCAAAACTAGGAGGCTGTTCCACATACACTTCCTCAATGAGAATCCCATTAAGAAAGGCAAATTTCACATCCATCTGGTATACTTTGAACTTCATGTGAGTTGCATATGCTAGAAACAATCTGATGGCTTCTAGTCTGGCAACAGGAGCAAATGTCTCATCATAGTCTATTCCTTCAAACTGAGAATAACCCTGTGCCACTAGCCTTGCCTTATTTCTAATAATGACATCATTCTCATCTTTCTTGTTCTTGAAAGCCCACTTAGTGCCTATCACCTTTTGATGTCTTGGTCTATCTACCAGCTTCCAAACATCCTGTCTGGTGAATTGATTCAACTCCTCTTGCATTGCAACAATCCAATTTGAATCTTTCAGTGCTTCCTTGATTTTCTTGGGCTAAATCAAGGACACATAGAAACTAAACAAGGTAACTAAGTTAAGAGTTCTCCTAGTCTGGACACCCTTAGTTGGATCTCCTATAATTAACTCATTGGGGTGATCAACCAGGGTTTTCCTTCCCTTGGCCTTGTCTGATTGACCATCTACTACAGTGCCTTGGTGATTATCACCAACTGCAGGAGAGCTTCCCCCTACAGGAGTTCCAACCTCTTCTGGTTTTGTACCTTGTGGAGACTTCTGCTCCAGAGAACCTGAAGATGGGTCATCATCTGAATCTGACTCTGAATCAAGAATAGGTGGATTGACTTTGATGACTCTGGGAGTAATCTAATTATGTGTCTCTTCTGGAGACTAATTCCTTAAGTCCACCTTGCACTCAAGAGTAGATTCATAAAACCAACATGTGGTGTTTCTTCCACACAAAGAGAATTCCTATTAAAGACTCTGTATGTTTTACTGGTGCTGGAATATCCTAAAAATATTCCATCTGCCACTTTAGCATCAAAGGTCTTCAATTTGGACTTCCCATTGTCATGAATGAAACACTTGCATCAAAAAACATGAAAGAATGAAAAAGATGGGGTTTTACCTTTCCATACCTCAAATGGTGTCTTACTATGTCTCTGGGCAATGAGGCATCTGTTCTGGGTGAAACAAGTTGTATTGATGGCTTCTGCCCAAAATCTCTGGGGTGTGTTGTACTCTGCTAGAAGAGTTCTGGCAGCCTCCTTAAGGGTTCTGTTTCTCCTTTCTGCTACTCCATTCTGTTGGGGTGTTTTGGCAGCATGAAAAATTCCATTTTCCTTACAGTACTCTGCAATGTGTGAATTCAAAAACTCTGTCCCTTTATCACTTCTGATCCTCACTATGCTCTGGTTCTGCTCATTCTGAATCTGCTTGAAAAACTCTGGCAGCTTAGTGATAGTTTCATTTTTCTTAAATAAGAACACTACCCAAGTGTATCTTGAAAAACCATCTACTATCACCAAGGTGTACTTCCTCCCACTGAAACTAAGAGGTGAAACAGGTCCAAAAAGGTACATGTGAAGTAGTTGAAGTACTCTGGTTGTGATTGTGCTCTGGACATCCTTGAAGGAAGTCTTGGGTTGTTTACCCTTCTGGCAGGAACCACAAACCTGATCCTTCTTGAACACTTCATTTGGAAGACCTCGAACTAGACCCTTTTTGGCAATCTTGTTGAGTGCTTTGAAATTCAGGTAACTCAACCTCTTGTGCCAAAGCCAGTTGTTCTCTGCAGATCCCTTTGCAACCAGACAAGTATTTCTGGGACAATTGTTGAAATCTACAAGATAAATGTTACCTTTCCTCAAGCCAATAAGCAATATATCATTAAAATCAGAAGAAAAGACAGTGCATGAATCACTAGAGAACTTCACTGAGTATCCCTTGTCATAAAATTGGGATACAGAAAGCAGATTATGCTTGAGTCCTTCAACATTGTAGACTTCATCTACAAATACGTCATTGATGATCAATTTTCCAACTCCTCTGGTGACTCCAAAATTGTTGTCACCAAACATCACTCTTGGCCCATTCAGTGGCTTGAAATCCTGGAGATGATCTTTCTCAAATGTCATGTGCTTGGAACATCCACTATCAATGTACCAGACACTGTTGCTTGAAAGTCCTTTCTCCAATGGGCTCTTGTCCTCCTGCAGAGGAATCAATTTGGTCCCCTACTAGTGTTGGGTCCTGATTGGTTATTTGCAGGTTTTGTAGGAATCCATAGATAAAGATAATCCCTTTCTGGATGAGGAGATCTTATCTTTCTTCCAAATCTATCTACCAGTACATATCCTCTGACAATGATAAATTGAGTTGCTGGTCTGATGAGAACACCTTTCCTCTACACTGGTCTGGTGTATCTCGCCTCAAATCAGGCCTTTGGAATGGCCTGCCTCAAAGACATGGTCTTAAAGGTCTGGTTGTAAGGGTACATCCGAGAAGAACCATCTCTGGTGTCATAACTACCCAGATCAGTTGGTTTTCTATAGATGGGTCTCTGGTTCTGATGAGAGCTAGACCTTTTCTGGTGAATATAGTTCCTCTGAGTGTATCTGTTCTGAAATTGATTCCTCAGAGAAAACCTTCTTTGTGGTCCCTGGTTCTGATGATAGTTCTGTTGTCCATAGTTCCTTCTCTGAGAATTCCTATTCTGATTGGAATTCCCCCTTCTTGAGTATCTGCTCTGAGGTCCCCTAAACTGCTTAGGTTCCACTCTTTGAGGATACCTCTGAGGTCCTCCAATCTGATTAAGTCTTACTCTTTGAGGTTTAATGTGAACAGAGCCATCAATTTTCATTGGTTCCCCATTTTGATGTTTAGTCTCTAAGATTTTCTCTTCCAGAACAGTTAACTCTTCTGGATTATATTCTATATGATTAGCAGAGTAGTTCCTTTTCCATCCAGGTCTGTGAACTACTTTGTAATCATTACCATTAGGATCTTTTTCATCCCAGATTTCTAACAATTCACCAGATCTTACAGACTTGTGTTTGTTATAGTGATATTTATGAGATCTAGTGGTAATTCCAGAATATCCTAAACCACTCTTATCATTAATGCACTGAGAAGACTCTGATATAATAGATACGACAGTTGGTATCTTTGGAGCTTCTCTGGGCATAGGTACTTCCTCAATAGTATCCACAACTTGCTTTCACTTGATAAAAGATTGGTATTTGGCTCTAAGTTCATTGAGCTCATCTTCCTTAGAGTCTCTTTCACCAGAGTATCTCTTTCTGTGATCTTATCCTGAAGTTCAGAGACTTTTTTGGAATGATCTTTCATGAGTTCTCTGGTGGATTTCTGCTCATGAGATAAAGATTGAACTTCTGCTCTGAGCCTACCATTCTCTTTCTCAAGTTTCTGACAAAGTTGTACACAATTCTGGAGATCTGATAGCATTTGATGCATATCAGACTCTCTAGATGTACCAGATGAGTGAGAGGATTCAGTATATTTAGAATTAGATAAACACAAGGTAGATTCTTGTACCTCAGTGATGTCTGCCATGAGACATACATCATCATCAGATCCAAAGTCAGAAGAAGAAGAACTGGAACTAGTATCCTCCTCCTCTACTTCTGCCAGCTATGCCCTCTTGTCTGCATATCTCATATCTCCCTTGAGTCTTTTTTCTTCTCTTTCTCTAGGAGTGAGTTGAGGATAATCATAGTTGTAGTGGTCTGGCTTGTTGCAAGTGTAACATGTGTTGTCTCCTCTGGGACTGGGACTAGGATCTCTCCTCTGGGACTGGGACTATGATCTCTCCTGCTAAACACATTAAAAGCTGTTACTTAATCTGGTTGGAACAAGGCAAAATGAATTTTAGTGAAGCTTACAATAAATGAAGGAATAAGAAGGTTCTCTCAGAGGAGTTCCACCTTAAAGCAAGACAAGAATCTGGGCAAGCAGACTGAAGGTCCAATGAGAAGATGACACGTCGGTATACTTTACTGACAGCCAACCTGCCCCAGACTGACAAGTACCAAAAGTCTTTTCCTAGCAATCTACAGAAAGTTAGGTGAACAAGCATGGTCTTTCAGTCATTTCTTGACAAGACTACTTAAAGCTATAAATAGAGCCGTTTGAACCAATCAGATACAAGAAGACTTACTTGAGAAGATTCAAATCCAATGGGAAGATTCTCAAGGAAGTCTATAAATACAGAAGGACGTGCTCATTTCTATGCACGGGAAACTCATAAGATCAAAGTTATCTCTACATTCATAACCTTCAAGAAGCACTCGAAATTACCTTTGTTTCCCAAGTGTTTCAATTCAGTAGAGAGCTTAACAAACCTTCTGTAACCAAGCTGAAAAGCTATATCCAAACCTTAGAAAGAGATAATCCATCCTAAGCCTTAAGCTACACTGTAAGGATTATCTCACAACAATTGGAACCAAAACCCTACTCAAAACCCTACTCCGTTGTTAGGTTGAGAGTTAGAGTTAAGTGGTGTTAGTAAGCTGATTATTTGTATCAGTCTGAAAACTAGTTTGTTTTAGGAACTAGGACCTGGAATTATCCTAGTGATCAGTCATCCTAAGAGAGGATTAATTGATCAGTGCACCTTGGCACTATAACACAAGGAATTCCAAGTGAAAGGAATTCTCCTGTTTGATCAGGACAGTGGACGTAGGAGATTCTTCTCTGAACCACTTTATATCTTGTGTACTTACATTCTGCTATTTCCTGAGTGTGTGTGTTTCACTCAAAGTTTATCAAGTAAAACGAGTGTTCTAAAGGGCTCACTAATCCGCAGTTGAAAGCTAATTAGATAGTAGTTCAACTGAAAGTCTTGAGCTTTCAGTGGAGGTATTATCTCAGTAAGCTTTCACAAGTAACTCTCAGCAGACTTAAAGTCCACTGACGAGTTACTCTCTGAAGTCACCTGTTAAAGTTTTCAAGAAGTTTTAATCTGTAACCACAGGTGTATTCCCCTCCCCATACACCTGTTTACTCGTTTCGGAACCAACAATTGGTATCAAAGAAGTGGTTCAAAAGACCATTGTTCTAAGTATACCTTGTGCTTAAAGGTATTTTCTATCAGGTCATCTGAATTGATCTTATTTGATAAACTTGTTTATATATTATGGCTGACAATGCAGCTAAGGTAGCACCACCAGCGGAGAACAACATGGGAGTTAATCCCTTGAAACATATGTCCCATCACAAGCTTCCACAATTCTCACTGGAAAATTATGATTTCTGGAAGATCAGAATGAGAGCTCATCTTGCCTGTGTGCATGATGAAATGTTAAGGGTTATTACTAAAGGTCCATTTATTTTTATGACACCTAACCCTAGAACCACAGCTGAGACTATTGCAGATCCAAGAGAAGAATGGCCCAAGGATGAAGATAACTTCACTGCAGATGAGAGGAGGAGAAACAACCTCAACTTCATAGCCATGAATATTCTCTACACCACCATTCCAGATTCTGTAATTGGAAGAGTGATCCACTGCAAGACTGCAAAGGAACTTTGGGACACTCTTGCTCTCATGTGTGAAGGAACTGACAAGATAAAGGTCAGTAGCAGTTCAAAAATATGAGCAGTTCACAATGGAGCCCACTGAGACCATTGACCAGCTTGATGGGAGGTTCACTGACATCATGAATGAAATAAACTCTCTAGGAAAGGTCTATACCAAAAGAGAAGTTGCCTTGAAAATCCTGAGAGGTTTAACCTCAAGATGGGATGTGTACTCTGTAATGATGCAGAATACCAAGGATCTTTCCAGCATATCTATGCAACAGGTATTCTCTGAAATTAAGGCTTATGAGTTTGATCTTAACAGGAAAATGGCTCCTGATGAGACCTCAGCTGAGAAGAGAGTTGCCTTCAAAACTAAGGAGACTGAGCCTAAATCCCCAAAGCCTCAGAAGAGTACAAAGGCAAGCAAGTCTCAAAGCAAAGCTGAGATGCAAGAAGAACTCAGCCTTATGGCTAGAAGGTTTGAGAAACTTAACAGCCGTTTTAGCAAGTATAAAAGATTTTACAGGGATAACAGAGGAGAAAGAAGTTATCCACAGAAAGACACCAGAGAAGGAGAGAAAAGCTCAACTGAGCTGGAAAAGAGAAAAGATTACAAGAACTATAACAGAGGTGAAGGATCATCATCAAAGACCAAGGAGTCTACTGAGGAAAGGAATGATGATGCCAATAGATGCTTCCAGTGCAAGAAGGTTGGACATTTTCAATATGATTGTCCTCAACTGAGCACAAAGGAGAGGAAAGAAAGGCAAGCCAAGAGAGGCGGGAGATATGGAGAGAGGAAAGCCATGGTGGCTGAGGATGTTGATGAAGATCTGGAGTCATCTGATGGACTGTTCTCAGACAGCAGTGAAGATGACATGTGTCTCATGGCAAGAGAAGAACCAGAGGTACAATCTAAACCATCCATTTCACTAGAGCACTCACCTGAGCTAAGCTCAGAGTCAACTGAGGAACTCAATCTTCAGTCCGCTTTGGAATAATTGATGATTGATTTCTCAAGGTTGCAAGAAGCAAGTTTTTGTCTCCAAGATGAAATCAAAAATCTCCTTAGAGAAAACTCTAAGTTAATTGAATCTGAGAATCAGGCAGATCTTAACTCAGCACAGTCTACCATTGAGTTGACAAAAGAGGTGGAAACCCTCAAGAGTCAAGGAAATGGCAAAGATCAACTGATAAAAGATCTTACTGGATCTAAGATAAAGTTAACTGAAGAAAATTTAAAACTGGTAAGTCAAATAAAGGATTCTCTCCTGAAAATTGATGTCTTACATAAATCTGAAGAGACCTTGTTAAAAAGGATTGATGCTCTTAACAAACCCTCTCTTGCCATAGAGGAGATTCAAAATTTTCAAATCAATCCTAATAACAAGTGTGGAATAGGCTTTATTCCAAAACCTTCAGAAGGTCCTCTGAGTGTTGCTTCTTCAAGTGGCACAAAGAGAGTTTTTGTTAAGTCTGTGACCTTTCAAACACAGACTTTAGATAAGGGTAAAAGACCAGCTGAGATCACACAAAAGAAAAGTCAAACCAAGTCAAAACCAAATGGAAAGGCTCAGGTGACTAATCAAACCAGATCTCAGCAGAGGTACTATCAGCCGAGGTCTTCACAGATGAAGCAACCTCAGCTGAGAGCACCCAGGCATGAGCATTCCTCAAGGAATAACTCATACAGAAGACCTATTCTTTTTGTGCCTAAAGGAAAAGGCCCTTCATACCCTTATCAACAAAAACTCAGGCCAGGTGCACACAAGCCTAAAAGAAAGAATGTAAAGAAGGTTCTTGTTCCTTCAAAGGCTGACACCCATAGAAAGTTTACTCCCAAGGCACCTAGGGAGATAACAATCTATGTAGATATTTATGGAAGACAAATTAACCACTCTAAAGTGATTAGAACTGTAAGACAAATTTGGATTCCAAAAGGTACAGCTAACCTGGTAGGACCTGATAAGTCGTAATTATTGAGTAAATTGTGTGCTTTAATTCGTTGTTTAATAACAACAATTCTATATTTTGCTCGTAATTATTCGACTTAGGTCATTATGGTCTCAATGCATTGATTTTATATTTTTCTATGAATTTCAGGGTATTTTGGAATATTTTGAGTGAGAGGAGAAAAATTACCGAGACTGATACATATGAGTAATGGAGATGAAACCTGAACCATGTGAAGCATCTCGAAATCAAAATCGCAACAAAAAAAGAATCGAGTTAATCGGAGTACGGGAGCTCAAGATATGGACGAAACAAAATTAGCGCGCAGCAGCCTAATTACACTCGCGAATTTAGGGCGAAAATCGGGCCCAATATAGCAGCCCACTTTCAGCCCATCACATGGCCCAATTAGGCAGCTTTTCAGGCATGAAGTTACGGCCAGTTATATAGATTATCTTGGGGAATAAGTTAAAGGATTTGATATTGTTCCCATAAATATAATTTTCGGCAGAGAAAAAAAAAGAAGGCCGAGGATAATATATATACCATATATTCACATACCTAGCAGCATCATAGACCTGGCAGTACGCAACTAAGGAGGGACTGGAGCAATATTTCGAGACAAAGAAGATGATTTCCATGGAGATACTCACAACCACCTCTAGTTAGTTTTGCTTTACTTCAATTCCGGGGATTTTTAAACTTGTGTTTTGATGATTGCTAATTGAACCCTGTTTTATTCGTGAGACTTTTACACGGATTATTTATATCATCTGTTTTTATTGTTTAATTGCTTGAGTAATTAATTTAGCTTGATCACCTAGGTTAATTATTTCGTGCATGTTTGCTAGTTCATATGTCGTAATCCGTAATTGTTGCAATTATATGACAATTGGTAGCAACTAGTAATTTTTGCTAGGGTGATATAAATCGGATTCTTTCGAACCGAGCTTGCGTGTTTGAGAATTTGTTTGACCTTTATCCTAGGGTTTAATGCTTCTACCAAATTAAATTTAGATCGTATCTAGACTGTTTGGTTAGAAAGGTTCTTTGGAGAGCTTGTTTCAATAGAATAATATTAAGGGATAAACCGGTGAACAGAGCTTGTTGTTTATCGAGGGTCATTAATCCGTGGGAAAAGTTGAGGGAATAATACGTTTAATTAGCATAGTCAAGACCTAGTGGTGAATGAACCGCGAATTGGAATCCGTTAATTAATTAAATTTCTATTGTGTTATTTCTTTTCTTAGTTTATTTAATTTTAATTATTGTTTTAGTAGTGTTAGAAAAACCAATCTCAAACTCCCCCCTATTTGTTTGTCCCATTAATCATCTCAAAAGGCATAATCGTGATTTTTATGTTCCCCGTGGATCGACCCCTTGCTTGCCACTACTACGAGTTAGTAGAGTAATTGAGGGTTATTTATTTATTGTAATTTGGCACGTCTCGACAGCGCGACCCAAATTTTGGCGCCGTTGCTGGGGAATGGTGTGAAATTATTTTTGTGTCTATTGTGTGTGATTAGTGGGGCTAATTTTTCTGTTTTTATTTATTTTTTGTTTTAGTTGGTATTTTTTTTCCCCTCAGTAATCCCCCGTTTATTTCTTGTGTCAGTTGCATAATTTCTGCAATTCTGACACTGGGCTGTCCAGTGTCACTATAGCACCAATTTTTTGCAGCTTGTTTTTGTTTTTTTTTTTGTGTCCTTTTTTGTTCGGTTTCACGTGTTTTGAGTATTTTATCAGGTGCTCAGCGTTATGGTAGTAGAACAATCTTTGAAGCAGTTGGCAAACTCACATCTTCCACATAATTAGTTTTGCATAGTTTACCCAACTGAAAGTGATGATTTTGAGCTTAAATCTAGTTTAATTCGCTTGTTGCCTGTGTTTCATGGTCGTGCAGGTGAGGATCCACACACTTTCTTGAAGGAGTTCCATGTCGTCTGCTCACACATGAGGCCTAAAGATGTGACGGAGGAGCTAGTGAAGTTGAAGGCCTTCCCATTTTCAGTGAAGGATTCAGCAAAGGAATGACTATATGATTTGCCTTCCGCGACGGTCACTACTTAGGCTCAGATGGAGCAGTTGTTCATGAAAAAGTACTTCCCAGCCTCTCGAGTGGCGAGCATACGCAAGGATATATGTGGTGTGATGCAAACCCAAGGGGAAATTCTTTGGGAGTATTGGGAGCGATTTAACAAGTTGGTGGCAAGCTGTCCACAACATCAGATCTCTGATCAGCTCCTGATCCAGTACTTTTATGATGGGGTTAACCCTCGCAGATCGAGGCTTGATAGATGTAGCAAGTGGAGGAACCCTCTTTGATAAAACTCCAACACAAGCGAGAAATCTCATTGCAAACCTGGCGGCGAATTCTCAACAATTTAATCATGAGGTAAGTGATTCATCCATTAGTGATAAACTAACTGCGGTAACCTCTTTTGTGAGAAAACTTGTTGTAGGTGGAGCTAAACCCCAACATTTGGAAGAGAATGATAACACTTGGTCACAACCATGGAGAGGGCAATACCATATCGAGCCACCCACAAAGAGCTCTGGACATTCCATAGAGGAATTGATCAAGATGCTCACTACTCAATCTTTGCAGTTTCAGCAGAACATTCAGCAGACTATGCAGCAGTTCCAGCTAAACACCACATCTACAATCATGAACTTGGAGATGCAAATGAGTCAGCTTGCCACTACTGTAGGCAGATTGGAGGATCAAATTGGTGGGAAACTACCATCTCACACTGAAGTTAATCCAAGAAACGTGAGTGCTATCACGTTGAGGAGCGAAGAGCAGTTAGAAAAGGTCAAGAAGCATATTTCGTCAACTCCAGTTGATGAAAAAAAGAGAAAATTTCAGAACGGACTGACACTGGGCTACCCAGTGTGGAGCAGAATCCAAAAATCAGTGATAAAAAGGTTAGTGCTTCAGTTCTCAAGTCCTATTATGCTATTATTTTGCCTTTTCCTTCCAGGTTTGGACTATCAGCAATGGAGATATATTCTGAAAATGGGGTTGAAGTCGTCTCAAACGATGTTGGTGTTCTGAACTTTGTTCAAAAAGTTCAAACTGCACAAACAAAATCAGCATCCCCCAATGCCAAGGCAGCTGAAGTGAAATATGAGGTGGATGAACTCTATGTACCTTTACTTGAGCTGATAAAGCAAATTTCGGGATATGCTACGTTTTTAATGGAGTTCCTCACCAACTACCAAAGGGTAACTGAAAATGAGAAGATCATGATGGGTGGAAGCACTGTTCGTCAGAAGATACTAGCATTTGACCGAAAGGATTACTTCACTCCTATTACGTGAAGAAATGGAGGTTGGTCGTCGAGCTAAAAGACGTTAAACAAAGGCGCTCTACCGGAGGCAGCCCGTATTTTCTTTAATTTTCATAATTTTTTTTTTGTGGTTGTCATCTTCGTGGATTTCTTCATGTTTTTGTCTACAGCTTCTTGAGTTCTTAAGGATGGCGACTGCCCCAGTCAGCGAGCAATCTATTCAATACAGGTGACTTCTTTCCATATCTTGCACATCCTCCTTATTTTTCTTTGATATTTTGTTGTTGCTTGAGATCAAGCAACGCATTAAGTGTGGGGGGATTTGACTTTGCAAGACATAATCATGTGGGGTTGTTGGGTATTAGTTACTTGCTTCATATGAGATTTTTGTATTGTGCTAATAGTTGTAATCGAGTTTTGTGCACTGTTAGTTTGAGTAATATGGCATGACAAGGGAGACACGTGTGATTGATTTTTGTGTTGAATTTTTTGGAATTATGGTCGCATTGCTAATTTTTAGTGATGAATTTGGATAAAAATGCACAATATTTGATGCCAAAAACTTTTTTTGTGAGCAATTCATCGTATACATGCTCAATTTTTCTTGTTGTGTGGTCAATCTTGGTGTGTTTATTCTAGAACTTGCTCTCTTTTGCATTTCGAGACCACAGTTGTGAACTCATGAATTAAAGTGATAAAGGCATCTAGGATTACCCCTTTTGGCTTATATGTTCCTACCTTATTACATTTATCCTTAGAAGTCATGTTGAGCCTAAGTCTTTTCTTTGATCAAACACACTATTTAGCCATTATTCATATTTTGTTGAAGACTCGTCCATTTGCACCCTTGGTTGAGATTTGATTGTGAATTATATGCATAATGACTTGGGTTTGGTGATGAGTGAAAGTGTTGTGAAGGTGGAAAGTGGTGTTGAAAAGAAAGTTTGAAAAGTGCTGACAAGAGAAAAAGAATTCCAGCAGAAAAAAAAAAAGGAGAAAAAAAAAGGGGTTAAAAAAAAGATGTGGATGGATAAACGTGACTTGGAATAATGAGTTGTTGATACAAAAGAAGGGAGATGATCGATATTTTTTTGTAGATGTGTTATATATGCATCTATTTCACAATTGATCTTGACTAGCAAAGCCTTATATTTTCCCCTTTATCCTACCCTTACCCGAAGCCACGTTACAACCAAAGAAAGGACCTTTGGATTTTTGCATGAGTTTCACTCTTTTTAGTGGTGGAGATTTGATTTTTGAGCAAGCATATGGTAATAGCACATTAGGATTTGACATGAGTGCTTTTGATACCCTTCATATACACTTGAGCGAAAAAGAGTGATATCCATTGTGAGGGTATTGAATCTTTGTGCATTTGAATCTAATGAAATTGTTAGAAGTTGGTGGGTCGTCCTATTTTCTTTGATCGCACTTGAGTCATGATCACTTGTTCTCTCTTGGTATTGTTATTGTTTTAAACTTATTGGTGTATGAGACTTGATTCATTTTGCTTTGATTTATTTGATTGCTTGAGGACAAGCAAGGATTTAAGTGTGGGGGGATTTGATAAGTCGTAATTATTGAGTAAATTGTGTGCTTTAATTCATTGTTTAATAACAACAATTCTATATTTTGCTCGTAATTATTCGACTTATGTCATTATGGTCTCAATGCATTGATTTTATATTTTTCTATGAATTTCAGGGTATTTTGGAATATTTTGAGTGAGAGGAGAAAAATTACCAAGACTGATACAGATGAGTAATGGAGATGAAACCTGAACCATGTGAAGCGTCTCGAAATCAGAATCGCAACAAAAAAGAATCGAGTTAATCGGAGTACGGGAGCTCAAGATATGGACGAAACAAAATTAGCGCGCAGCAGCCTAATTACACTCGCGAATTTTGGGCGAAAATCGGGTCCAATATAGCAGCCCACTTTCAGCCCATCACATGGCCCAATTAGGCAGCTTTTCAGGCATGAAGTTACGGCCAGTTATATAGATTGTCTTGGGGAATAAGTTAAAGGATTTGATATTGTTCCCATAAATATGATTTTCGGCAGAGAAAAAAAAGAAGGCCGAGGATAATATATATACCATATATTCACATACCTAGCAGCATCATAGACCTGGCAGTACGCAACTAAGGAGGGACTGGAGCAATATTTCGAGACGAAGAAGATGATTTCCATGGAGATACTCACAACAACCTCTAGTTAGTTTTGCTTTACTTCAATTCCGGGGATTTCTAAACTTATGTTTTGATGATTGCTAATTGAACCCTGTTTTATTCGTGAGACTTTTTACACGGATTATTTATATCATATGTCTTTATTGTTTAATTGCTTGAGTAATTAATTTAGTTTGATCACCTAGGTTAATTATTTCGTGCATGTTTGCTAGTTCATATGTCGTAATCCGTTATTGTTGCGATTATATGACAATTGGTAGCAACTAGTAATTTTTGCTAGGGTGATATAAATCGGATTCTTTCGAACCGAGCTTGCGTGTTTGAGAATTTGTTTGACCTTTATCCTAGGGTTTAATGCTTCTACCAAATTAAATTTAGATCGTATCTAGACTGTTTGGTTAGAAAGGTTCTTTGGAGAGCTTGTTTCAATAGAATAATATTAAGGGATAAACCGGTGAACAGAGCTTGTTGTTTATCGAGGGTCATTAATCCGTGGGAAAAGTTGAGCGAATAATACGTTTAATTAGCATAGTCAAGACCTAGTGGTGAATGAACCGCGAATTGGAATCCGTTAATTAATTAAATTTCTATTGTGTTATTTCTTTTCTTAGTTTATTTAATTTTAATTATTGTTTTAGTAGTGTTAGAAAAATCAATCTCAAACTCCCTCCTATTTGTTTGTCCCATTAATCATCTCAAAAGGCATAATCGTGATTTTTACGTTCCCCGTGGATCGACCCCTTGCTTGCCACTAGTACGAGTTAGTAGAGTAATTGAGGGTTATTTATTTATTGTAATTTGGAGTGTCTCGACATCGCAACCCAGGACCCAACACCAAATGGGTACCTAAAACTTGATTGTGATTGCAGGGCTCAGTGGACCTCAACAAAGGAGATGCTCTAAAATCTTCAGTCTGGTACTTGGACAGTGGATGTTCTATCTCCTGTCAGAGTTTGTTGAGAAAGAAGGTCCACAAGTCACCTTTGGTGATAATTCACAAGAAGCCACTAAAGGTTATGGTACTTTAATAATTGGCTCAATAAGAGTGAGCAATGTATCCTATGTCAGTGGACTTAAGCATAATCTTTTGTCCATAAGTCAGTTTTGTGATAAGGGATACAGTGTTGAATTTTCTTGTAACCTGTGTTTTGTCAAGAATATATCTTCACAACAGGTTCTACTGACTGGGTCAAGGAAAGGAAATGTCTATCTTGCAGATTGGAAGTCTTGCACACCAAATGCATGTCTTATTGCAAAAAGCTCAACTGATACTAATTGGCTGTGGCACAAGAGACTAAGTCATCTGAACTTCAAGATGATGAACAGAATGGCAAGACATGGACTGGTGGAGGGAATGCCAAATGAAGTATACAACAAAGAGGACATCTGTAAAGCCTGTCAGGAGGGAAAGCAAGTGAAAGCATCTTTCAAAAGTAAAGTTGCAACCTCTACTAACAGAGTACTTCAACTGTTACATATGGATCTCTTTGGTCCAGTAACCCCTGTAAGTATCAATGGAAGAAAATATACACTTGTTGTTGTGGATGATTTCTCCAGGTATACTTGGATGGTATTCCTAGCAAGCAAGAAGGAGACTCAACTGAGGCTGCCAGAGCTCCTGAAGAAAGTTAGCAATGAAAAGAGCCTGAACATTGTAAAGATAAGATCAGATAAGGGCACTGAATTCATTAACTCTATTATATCTGACTTCTGCAAAGAACTAGGCATTGCACATGAGACCTCAGCTGCAAGAACTCCAAAACAAAATGGAGTAGCTGAAAGAAGAAATAGGACTCTCAAGGAGGCAGCAAGGACAATGCTGCAGAAGCTCAAGTTCCTAAAAGATTTTGGGCTGAAGCTATTAACACTGCCTGCCACACTCAAAATAGATCCATGGTAACCAAACATCAAGGAAAACTCCATATGAGTTATGGAATGGCAGAAAGCCACAGGTATCTTACTTTCATATCTTTGGTTGCAAGTGTTTCATTCACAACAATGGGAAAACTCAACTGAAAGTTTTTTATAGCAAAGTTGATGAAGGAATTTTCTTAGGATATTCCCAAATCAGTAGAGCCTTCAGAGTTTACAATTGTAGAACTCTTGTTGTGGAAGAAACACCTCATGTGGTCTTTGATGAATCTACTTTTGAGTCCAGGAGTAAGGAGAATGAGGAAGTGATAAGCCAAAGACTAACTAGACTGAGTATCAAGTCTAAAGGCTATCCTGAGAATTATGTTGATACATACATCCCAACCTGGGATAACTTCAATGATCAACAATTCAAAGAGGACACTCGAACTCATACCACTTCTCAAAGCTCACCTGAGAGCTCTCCTGAACAAGCAACTATCCCAGTTCAAGAGGTAACAAATGTCAATGAAGATGTGGTCACAGCTGAAACATCCACTGAGCCTATCATTCAAGGGGGAACCAATGAGATTACCATTGAGAATGAGAACACCTTGAATGATGACTCAGGACTTCAACCCTCTGTTTTATTTCCTGAATTTGATTTCATTCCTATATATAGTGACTCAACTCCAGGAGCGTTCAACTCTACGGAAGGGCATCAGCCTAGGAGGACTTGGCTCTCATATCACCCTGTTGAGCAAATCCTATGTGATCCTACCTCGGGAGTCAAAACTAGAAGTTTTCATGGAGAAAGTGCTTTGTTTTGTTGTTTCTTATCTAACCAGGAACCAGGTTCCATTGGAACTTCAAGATTCAAATTGGATCATTGCCATGCAAGAAGAGCTCAATCAATTTACAAGAAATCAAGTATGGGAGCTAGTTGACAGACCATATCACTGCAATGTGATAGGAACCAAGTGGGTATTCAAGAACAAAAAAAGATGAAATGTTGGAAAAATAGGGGTGCCCGGAATCTATTCGGGATGAAATTTAAATACGAATTTAAATTCAATTATTACTAGCATGAATTAGTCCTAATTTATTCAAATAATAATTCCAACAACAAATTTAACATCATGCATGTTGAATTAATTCACATAAAATCTAGGCGGAATAAACAAGAATTTATGTGACTTACGTACCTCTTGTAGACTTGGCCTTTGAATAAACGGGACAATCACGATCTCGCTTTATCAACCTAAAAACCTTCTCAAGTATTTCCCTTTCGTCTTACTTGATCACCGGTGGGAGATGCTTTCAAGTAATTAAAATAACTAAGGAAAAAAGAAAAATATATATGCTCTTGATTTTTCCAACACATGGAATTATGTACTTGGGGATGAAATAATCAACCCCTATTTATAAGAGGTGGTGGCCGAAAATATGAGGTTTCATGGGCTTGGAAAAAATCTTTTCTTAGTCTCTAAGAAATCTTGAATATATCTCATATATTCTTTTCTCCATAATAAAATATTCCACAAAAATCTCACTCTTATTTTCAAGGCCATATTTTCAAAATTTGTAGAGAGAATATCCAAGATTTGGATCCTCTTGAATATATGAGATAATCTTGTATTCCAAGAATACTTATCTTCCATAATATCTTTCCAAGAAAATCAACAAAATCTTTTCTCAATCTACACCTCTAATTTTCGAAAATCACTAGAAAAATCAGCAATATATTTTCTTTTTATTTTAATCACCTTATCATTATTGGACTACTTAATGGGCTACTTGAGGGGCCTTTAAGGAGAATTAAGATTGGACCTCCTGATGGACTTCTGAATTTCAATATTGAGCCTCAATATAATTCAATCCATTAATATTAATTATTACCACTAATAAATTAATATTGCACTATCCATCTTAATCCATATTACGATAATATGGGCTCCCGGTTATTATTTTCCGCGTTTAAGATTATCAAGTCCATTAATTAATTAAGCTTCTGAATAGCTCTAAATTAATTAATATATTTCACCTTGGAGTAAAGACAGCTCAACATTATTATCCGTACCGAAGAAACTAATTCTTTACTTGCAAGATTTGGTACGATAAAACTTCTGAGCCCACCAAGGAGACTAATCACACGAGCCCTACTCGCACGCGTTTCTCCGTATTAAATCTTAGCAACCGTCGTATGATTAATATTACTGCCCAAGACACAAAGTTCGAAGTCACAATGATTCTCACCCAACATGAATCAAAGCAGTAACCATTAAGAACACACGGTCCTATTTAAGTGACGGAGATTAAGAAATCAACAACCACTGAGGTCTAATTCTTCACATTTCAGAACAGAAGAATTTATCCTCGTGTAGGTCCTCTTCAACACATACTAAATGTGCTAGTGCAATCTCTTAGTCAAGACAGACCAATTTGAGACTTACACATCGACCTTTCACGGTGGATTGTTCAATTCCCACCTAGGTCGTGAAAATGTACGTTTAGTTACAAGGAAACTGTTAATGTTATCTTCTGTGATCGGGTATCACCACATTAACTACAATGTAACTAGTACTATTATGAACTGTTTGCAATAAATATTCAACATTCAATCATATCTAAAGCATATGCGATAAAAGGATTATTCTCATAAACAAGTGTTTGATACACGAGTTATACAAAGTAAAAGCATACTTTCACGTATAACTCCAACAATCTCCCACTTATACTTAAAGTCTGCTTTTTAGTATACATCATGCATGTCTTAGTGTAGTAGCTCTACGTGACATCTCATGTCAACCTACACTAACCTAATAATTCCTCCCACTTATACTTAAAGCAGATTGGCAATAGTCTTGACTCTCATTCCATCCACATGTCTCTCGAATGTACTCTGAGGCAGACCCTTTTTGAATGGATGTACTAGATTATCCTCCGACATTTATCTTTTCCACCTCTTTATCTCCTCTCTTAATGATTTCTCGTATAAGATGGTGTTTTCTTTCAATGTGTTTGCTGGCCTTGTGGGCTCTCGGTTCCCTTGAATTTGCAACTGCTCCGACATTATCACAATGGACAGTGATTATGATGGGCAAATTCGGAACAACATCCAAGTCCACTAAGAAGTACTTGAGCCAAACCGCTTCTTTCGTTGCTTCACAAGCAGTTACTTATTCGGCTTTCATGGTCGAATCGGCGATGCATTTCTGCAAATCGTTTCTCCATGTCATGGCTCCTTCTCCCATGCAAAACACACTACTCGAGGTAGATATTCTGGATTCTATATCTGATTGGAAATTTGAGTCCGTGTATCCCACGGGAATTAGACTGTCTGACTGTTAAATCAACATTCCATACCAAGTTCTTTTCAGAAACTAAAGAACGCATTTAATTGCAATCTAATGTGCTTTCCCGGGATTACTTTGATATCTTACAAACATGCTCACGACAAAGCAGATATCCGGTCTCATACACAACGTTGCATACATAAGACTTCCTACGTCCGAAACGTATGGAACGTCTTTCATGTCATCTATCTTCACTTGCGTCTTAGGGCATATTTCTTTGGATGGATGGATTCCGTGCCTAAAAGGTACAAAACCTTTCTAGGAATCTTGCACACTGAAATGCTTCAAAACAGTGGCTTCGTATGAAACTTGCGATAAGCCCAACATCCTCCTCTTGCGATCTCGAGCGATCTTGATCCCAAGGATGTGACTGGCTTTCCTTAAGTCCTTCATATCAAACTGATTTGACAGCCATACTCTTACGTCTGACAATACCTTTACATTGCTTCCAATGAGCATAGTATCGTCTACGTATAATACTAAGAATACCACTGCAGTTTCGGTATGCTTCTTATACACACAACTTTCGAACTCGTTTTGATCAAACCCATAAGACTTAATCACTTGATCAAAATACTAGTTCCAAGTACGCGATGCTTGCTTAAGTCCATAAATGGATCTCTTGAGCTTGCATACGAGGTGCTCTTGGCCTTTTTCAATAAAACCTTTGGGCTGTTGCATATAGATATCTATCCCGTCAAGACTTCCGTTAAGGAAAGTTGTCTTGATATCCATTTGCCAGATCTCGTAATCTAGGTGCGCAGCGATCAACAAGAGAATACGGATGGACTTAAGCATAGCTACAGGCGAAAAGGTATCCTCATAATCGATCCCTTCTTTTTTTAGTATACCCTTTGGCCACTAGCCTTGCTTTGAAGGTCTCAACCCTTCCGTCCGGTCCATTTTTCCTCTTGTACACCCACTTGCATTCAATGGGTTCTACCCCATTGGGTGGTTCGACCAACTCCCACACTTGATTATGATCCATCGAACCCATCTCGGTTTCATTGCCGTTTGCCACGACTTTGTATCTTTGTCTTGGATTGCCTCGTCGTATGTCCATGGGTTTGATTCATCACCGGGAACCAAATCCGAAGATTCTCCTATCCTCATGAATCTCTCGGGTTGCCTAGCAATCCTCCCACTGCGGCGGGGTTCTGGTTGTGAAGATGTGACGTGTGGTACATCATCTTGTATACTTGGTATCGAGTTTGCCCTCTTAACTCGTCTAAGGTAATCTCACTTCTGGGCTTTCTTTTGTTCATATAGTCTTCCTCCAAGAATTTAAAGTGCGAACTAATCACGGTCTTTTGATCCTTGGGACTATAGAACATATACCCTTTCGTTCTCACAGGGTATCCTATAAACAGCCTTAATTCCGAACGTGGATCCAACTTACTGGTTTCCTTGTCTAGCACGTATACCGGACAACCCCAAATCCGCAAGTGTCTTAGACTGGGCTCGCGCCTGGTCCACAATTCCATTAGGGTTTTAGAAACCGATTTGGATGGCATCAAGTTTAGAATGTAAGCCGTCGTTTCTAAAGCGTTACCCAAAACGATTTGGGTAGATCCGAATAACTCATCATGGATCTGACTATTTCTAAAAGAGTCTGCTTCTTTCGTTCCGCCATACCGTTCTATTGAGGGGTTCCCGGTGTGGTCAACAGGGATACAATCCCTTCGTCCGATAGGTATTTCAAGAATTCATTGCTAAGGTATTCACCTCCACGATCAAATCGTAGAAACTTGATACTTATTTCCCTATGCATCATAAGGTAGATGTATCCATATCTCGAGTAATGACAAATTACTCATACCCCTTCTTGCTATGATCATCATTGAACCACACATATCGGTATGAACGAGTTCTAACACTTTGGTGGCTCTATTCCACTTGGCTCCAAATGCCCTCTAGGTCATTTAACCCTCTAAACAGGATTCACAAATTGGAAATGACTCAACTTGAAGTGACTCCAACGATTCATTTTTCATCAACCTTTGTATCCGCATTAGATTAATATGACCTAATCTAAGATACCATAGAAGTGTTTCGTTCATGTCCGAAGAATGCTTCCTTTTATTACTCGAAATAATCTATGTGTTATTAGATTCAATTTTATGAGTGGTGTGCCCAAATAATGGTATATAGATCATCCATTGAAGTTCCGAAATAGATAAACTCATTGTTTCAAGAAATAATAACATCCTTATTAAAAGAAATTGAGTATCTATTCAAAAACAGTTTAGAAACTGAAGGTTGAGTTCTTTCTAAACTAGGAACATGAAGAACGTCTCTCAAGACCATAACTCTATCTTCAAAAGATAGGCGCACTTCTCCCACTGCTTCAGCTGCCACTCTCGTAGCATTGCTCGATGTGATGGGGATCTCACTTCCGTTAAGTCGTCGGGTTAGCTTGAACCCATGAAACAAATGTGATCAGTAGCTCTCGTATCCACTATCCACGAATAGCCAGCATACGCCACTTCACAAGTTTCGACGACTAGGGTGTGTGAATTACCTAACCTTCCTAGCCTCTTAGGCTTGGAACAGGCAGACCTCCATTGTCCTCTCTCACCGCAACTAAAATACTTCCCCTTCGATGCTAGACTTTGCATTTGCCTTTCGCAACAATTAGATTTGTTTGGATCCGACCTTTGGTTCTCTTCCTCTTTTCCCCTCCCTTGGGACCAAAAGAGGTAGACGGACCATTAGCCACCATAGCACTAGACTGGTACTCCATTATCACCTCCACCGAAACTAAAGCTTGCAAGAGCTCGGGCAAACGACTTGTCCGTTCATTCATCTGATAGTTCAGATGAAACTGCTCAAAGCTTCTCGGTAGAGAATGGTATATGAAATTAACCTGAGAAGGCACATCAAAATCCGCACCAAGTACTTCCAACTTGTTAAGGTATGCCATTATCTCGAGAACGTGCTCCCTCACGGGCGTTCCTTCCACCATTTCCAACTTGACCGAGTCATGTTTGATGAACTGATTAGTCATGGAATTCTGATGTGAAAAGATCTCTTCAAGGCTTTCCATGATTTCAACAGCGGATACAATGTCTTCATGAACGCGCCTCAAATCCTCAGACAGAGATGTCAAGATGATGCACTTCATGTGTTCATTGTCACGCTGTCAATCATCAACTGCCTTTTCCCATTGCTTGACTTATCATTAGGCTTGCCGGGTTTATTAACGTGAATAACCCAATTGTGTTTTCGTGCAGTAAGGACAAATTTAAAATTACATTTCCAATCGATATAATTCTCTCCAAAAAGTTTATTAACTTTAAGTATATTAAACAGTGGATTAAAAGGTTGTGACATGATGAAATGAGAATAAAACATACATTCATATCAATATCTAGAAAAATACGAAATTATCACATAATTCGATCACATCAATTATATTGAAACCTTAAAACAATATAATCATGCATCAACGAACATCTCGAAACAATTTAAATGCGCCACGAGGGGTGGTCTATACATTTAAACACATTCAAGCGGATCACAAACTTAAAAGTTACAAATCCTTAATTAAAAATTAATAGTTGGCTCCCACTTTGACCACATAAAAATTGACAGGGACTCCGAGGGGAGTAAGTTAATATCAATTTCTTATACCTAAGTAATAACCATAATTAAATACAGGATTATTATTTCGCTTTGAGCAAGCCACTCATGGTGAGGGTCAATACCGCCACTAGTAATAATCCACAATCATCCTTTCGGAATTTATTCATGAGAAATCCGTCCTTTTGGCCGATCCGAGGGGGAAATGTATTCCAAAAGAACTTCACAAATAAATAAATTATGGAGGCCAAATTAGTCCAATTTTAATATCCGGAATAAAATTGCGATTAAATAAACATACTTGGTAATTTTTGAAAGTAAGGTTTTTCTTGGACAATAAAATTCATGCAAACACATATTAACAAATAATAATAAGAGCACGAAATAAAACATCCATCAAAACAAAATTAAACACATTGGAGCACTCAAATCCAATTGTCACAGTTTAATTTCTTCACGTCTTGATACGAAATATCGTCCTTGTTGCTTTCCGTCGTTCGTCTCGACATGCTCCCACTCGAACAACAATAATTCATCAAAAACAGCATCGTTTGGGGTTCGGGACGATGTTTAAAATTACAAAAAAATGCAGAACTGAAATTAATTAAAAAAATTCCACGGCCCGAGATACGGCGCGCGTCGGCCCACTCCCGCACGCCACCCGGCACGGCGCCCGCGCAGCCGTGCCCCTTCGTGCGCCCGGGTCGTGCGCCTGGCGCACCCCGCGCACCGGATTTTGCCGTTCGTTCTCGTTTCTCACCCCATGCATAATTTTACGTCCATGCATACGCCGCGCATGCATGCGTCATCCGGGTACGCCGTCTTTAATTCTTCGTTCTTCGTCTCGATCCGGTTACAATTTAATTTACAAAAAAATAAATACTAGATCTAGACTAGTCTATTACAATGATCGAATCAAAATAGAAACAACTAATCTACTCGTGGATTTTCTCCCGAGAAAAACGAATTCGAACAAATCGAATTAAAAACAATTAATTCACACGCATGAAAAATATTAACAACATTAAAACCATGACAATTGGATACCTGCAAAAAAGATCTAATAATCCTACTATCCAATTTCAATTTAATGTTAAACAATTTAAATTCCAATTTAAAGATCAGAGCCCGAAACCGTGGCTCTAATACCAGTGGTTGGGAAAATAGGGGTGCCCGGAATCTATTCGGGATGAAATTTAAATACGAATTTAAATTCAATTATTACTAGCATGAATTAATCCTAATTAATGCAAATAATAATTCCAACAACAAATTTAACATCATGCATGTTGAATTAATTCACATAAAATCTAGGCGGAATAAACAAGAATTTATGTGACTTACGTACCTCTTGTAGACTTGGTCTTTGAATAAACGGGACAATCACGATCTCGCTTTATCAACCCAAAAACCCTCTCAAGTATTTTCCTTTCGCCTTACTTGATCACCGGTGGGAGATGCTTTCAAGTAATTAAAATAACTAAGGAAAAAGAAAAATATATATGCTCTTGATATTTCCAACACATGGAATTATGTACTTGGGGATGAAATAATCACCCCCTATTTATAAGAGGTGGTGGCCGAAAATATGAGGTTTCATGGGCTTGGAAAAAATCTTTTCTTAGTCTCTAAGAAATCTTGAATATATCTCATATATTCTTTTCTCCATGATAAAATATTCCACAAAAATCTCACTCTTATTTTCAAGGCCATATTTTTGAAATTTGTAGAGAGAATATCCAAGATTTGGATCCTCTTGAATATATGAGATAATCTTGTATTCCAAGAATATTTATCTTCCATAATATCTTTCCAAGAAAATCAACAAAATCTTTTCTCAATCTACACCTCTAATTTTCGAAAATCACTAGAAAAATCAGCAATATATTTTCTTTTTATTTTAATCACCTTATTATTATTGGGCTACTTGAGGGGACTTTAAGGAGAATTAAGATTGGACCTCCTAATGGACTTCTGAATTTCAATATTGAGCCCCAATATAATTCAATCCAATAATATTAATTATTACCACTAATAATTTAATATTGCACTATCCATCTTAATCCATATTACGATAATATGGGCTCCCGGTTATTATTTCCCGCATTTAAGATTATCAAGTCCATTAATTAATTAAGCTTCTGAATAGCTCTAAATTAATTAATATATTTCACCTTGGAGTAAAGACAGCTTAACATTATTATCCGTACCGAAGAAACTAATTCTTCACTTGCAAGATTTGGTACGATAAAACTTCTGAGCCCACCAAGGGGACTAATCACACGAGCCGTACTCGCACGCATTTCTCCGTATTAAATCTTAGCAATCGTCGTATGATTAATATTACTGCCCAAGACACAAAGTTCGAAGTCACAATAATTCTCACCCAACATGAATCAAAGCAGTAACCATTAAGCACACACGGTTCTATTTAAGTGACGGAGATTAAGAAATCAACAACCACTGTGGTCTAATTCTTCACATTTCAGAACAGAAGAATGTATCCTTGTTGTAGGTCCTCTTCAACACATACTAAATGTGCTAGTGCAATCTCTTAGTCAAGACAGACCAATCTGAGACTTACACATCGACCTTTCACGGTGGATTGTTCAATTCCACCTAGGTCGTGAAAATGTACGTTTAGTTACAAGGAAACTGTTAATGTTATCTTCCGTGATCGGGTATCACCACATTAACTACAATGTAACTAGTACTATTATGAACTATTTGCAATAAATATTCAACATTCAATCATATCTAAAGCATATGCGATAAAAGAATTATTCTCATAAACAAATATTTGATACTCGAGTTATACAAAGTAAAAGCATACTTTCACGTATAACTCCAACATGAAAATGATGTCATAGTCAGAAACAAGGCCAGGCCAGTTGCAAAAGGCTATTCTCAAGTTGAAGGCTTTGATTATGATGAAACTTTTGCCCCAGTAGCCAGATTGGAGGCAATAAGGTTATTTCTTGCATATGCTGCTCACAAGAAATTCAAGGTGTATCAGATGGATGTTAAGAGTGCTTTCTTGAATGGAGTACTCAATGAAGAAGTCTATGTGGAGCAACCCCCAGGTTTTGAAGAAAGCCACAAAGTATATAGACTGAGAAAAGCTCTATATGGACTGAAACAGGCTCCAAGAGCTTGGTATGATACTTTGTCACAATTCCTTTTGGATCATGGCTTTATCAAAGGAAGAGTAGACATAATTCTCTTCAGGATCACAAAAAGAGAGGACACCTTGCTAGTTCAAATCTATGTGGATGATATCATATTTGGTTGTCCAAACCAAGTCCTCTGTGAAAAGTTTTCTCAGCTGATGAAAGGAAAGTTTGAGATGTCAATGATGAGAGAAATAAACTTCTTCATAGGACTTCAAGTTAAGCAGTCTCCTGAAGGAATCTTCATCAATCAAGCCAAATACACAAGGGAGCTGATCAACAAGTTTGGATGCCAGACCAGCAAAGTTGCAAGAGTTCCACTCAACACCAACACCAAGATGGAACCAGATGAAGATGGTGAATCAGTAGACCAGACTCACTACAGAGCTATTGTTGGATCTCTACTGTATCTCAAGCAAGCAGGCCTGATATCACATTTGCAGTTGGGATATGTGCAAGATGTCAAGCAAATCCTAAGAAAAGTCATCTGGAAGCTGCTAAGAGGATTCTCAAATATCTCAAGGGTACTGTGAATATGGGATTGTGGTATCCCTCAGATGACAATCTGGAACTCACAGGATACTCAGATGCTGGCTATGGAGGATGTAGAATTGACAGGAAATCAACCTCAGGCACTTGTCAATTCTTAGAAAGTAAGCTGATATCTTGGTTTTCCAAGAAATAAAACTCAGTAGCCACAAGCACTAATGAAGCTGGATATATGGCACCTGGAAGTTATTGTGCACAAATCCTTTGGCTAAGACAACAACTGAGAGATTACAATATCTTTGCTAATGAAGTCCCTATTTTCTGTGACAACAATAGTGCAATTGCTATTTCAGAAAATCCAGTTCTCAACACAAGATGCAAACATGTGGATATAAGGCATCATTTCATCAGAGATCATGTGGAGAAGAAGGATATGAAAATGCTCAAGATACACACTAACAAACAAAAGGCTGATACATTCACTAAACCTTTGGCTGAAGCAAGGTTTTAAGAACTGTCAGTAGAGCTTGGACTTCTAGATCCATGAGAGTAAAGGAATGAGACAATCTCAGAAGAGTTGATTTCGAATCAGTGGAGGTTCTACCTCAGAAGAGGATCACCTCAGTGGAGTCACTGATCACAGGAGAGCTTATGTCTCTCAGAAGAGGTTCAACCTCAGTAGAGGTCAAAAGTTTTAACTCTGCTTTTTTTCAAATCTGAAATCTCTTAGTTTTATATTATAAAATTCCTATCAAAATAGCTAATGAGTGTTTTATGAAAATTAAATCTTTCTTACACTATTTCAAAGAGATTTTGGTATGGCAAGCCTTTAATGCGCGTTGTACAAGTTAGAATTACTTTTACAGTTACCTATCTCACGCGCCCTGAAAGCCGGATGATGTGACCTTCCGGCTACCAATTCTTTTAATACATACCCCTCATTTTAGGCGGTTCTTTTCTAACCGTCAAGATCTCTCAAAAAATCCCCACTAACCCCTTCAACTATCCACGACCTTTCACTCAAATTAATCTCACACGTTGATTACGGGATTAAATCTCACCGTTCATTACTCATATAAAAGACCCCAAATTTCAGTCTAAGAACCTTTTTGAACACTCTCACTAGCAAACTCTTACTATCATTCTCTATTTTCTCTGCATTCCCTTCTTTCAAACACTCAAAATGGCCAAAATTAATCTAGGGTTCCTTAACAACAAGGATAATTTCTGGTATGAGCCGATAGTTCTTTTCAACAATCCAGAGATTGAATCTAGACCAGAGATTGCTCATATTAAAGAGGCCTTGGAGATGGTCAAGGCTGCTGGATTAGAGAAATTCTTATCAGTTCATCCCAAGAACTGCTTTGATAGACAGGTTCTTGAGTTCTTCTACAATATATCCAACTCTGACTCAAGAATCAAGTCATGTCTATTCCTTCAAAGGAAGAAAAAGGTGATGAGAGATGATATGGAGGTTGTTGAACACCAGAAGATAAGGAAGGAGATTCGGATCAGTGGTGATGATTTAAAGGAGTTATTTGATCTCCCCTCTAAAGGTCCAAATCCAGATACCTGTATCTTAGATAAGGAGGAAGATTGGGTCTACACCGTCATGGAGAAAAGGGTAAAATACAGTCCCACAATGAACAGAAGTTTACTACTTCCAGTCTACAATGTTCTTTGTGAAATTGTTGGGAAATGCATTCTGGGAAACTAAGGGAGCACGGAGCAAGTGAGCAAGCCAAAGCTTAGGCTAATGAAGGCAATAGTGGAGATCAAGGAGAGGTCCTTCAAGTGGCAACAGTTCTTCCTAAGGGCTCTGAACAAAGAACATTTTAAGTTCCAGCCTGACAAAACTCCCCAATTGGCAAGTAAGCTAAATTTTGCTACCAAGATTTCCTATCTAATAGAAAATGTGGATGTGGGAGTAGACTGGATCCAAGATAGAAAATGGAGTAATATGAAGACTCTTTTCAAGTCTGGAAAAATGCTAGAGGCAAGAAAGCTGAACTTAGAAAAGGAGAGCCCTGAAACGGCAGAAGAGGTGGAAGCTGGTTCTGCTGGGGAAAAGAGAACCAAATTAAAGAAGAGGCTCATCAAACTAAGTGACAAGATGGCCTTACACAAGGAGGAGAAGGCAGTAAAGGCCTCAAAGAAAGAGAAGAAAATGTCTTTTGAGGCTGAGAAGGAGAGTGCCTCAAAGAAAGTCAGAGTCATAAACTCTACTGATGAATCTTCATCAGGTAACCCTGACTCTTCTCCTAATATAATCTCAACTGAGTCTGACACAGATGTCCCTGCCTCTACCCCCATCAAACCAAAAACCAAGCCCAGAACACCCATGAAAACAAAGAAAATTTCCAAGATAGCTAAAACCCCCACTGAAGGCTCTCAACAGCCTGAAAGTGGATCCCAAAATACCACCCCATCTGAGGCATCCTCAACCCCCTCTGAACCCATCCCCTCAACCCCCTCTGAACCCATCCCCTCAACCCCCACTGAACAAAATTCAACCTCTCCTAAAGCTCAAACCCAACCCTCATCTGAACCAAACCCGCCTGAAACTCATCCAACTCAACTGGAGTCCATCCCAGAGGAGCCATCTGATCTCAGATCACCTACCCCTTCCCTCCCATCAGACGATGAAGAAGAGTACTCATTCTTAGACACTCTTAAGGATGAGGTGGCCTACTCTTTGGAGTCTAAGTACCCTGAGCTTGATGGGTACCCCACCCTAAAAGCAATGTTCATGAGGCTGAGACTCCTTGTCCAGCTCAAAGATAGAAGATTGGGTGAGATTTTAATGGCTATTAGAGGCAGCAACTCTGATGAATGGACGAAAGAGGAGATAGAGGTGATGAAATTTGCTGGTATGACCAAAACCAGACTTCTCTGTGATGAGAAGATATTTGAGAGTCTGGTTATGGAAAAACTAGCTGAGGCAAGGAAGGGAGATGAACAAGAGAAGACTGATGGAAGTGAGAAAGAGAAGCCAGCTGAGGTTGTAGCTGAGAAAGAAAAAGAAGAGGAAGGAGTACAAGTTGTGGGAGGAGAAGAGGAGAAAGAAAATGAAGTGCAAGAAATGGGAGGAGGAGAAGGTACTTCACCTAGGCAAGGTGACGGTGAAGTAGCCGAGGATGTATCTTTGGCAAGAGATACTGAGGCTCAAAATTTGTCAAAGGAAAGCTCAGTAGAGGTGTCTATTGAAGCTCTCCCACAACAGCCCTCAGTGGTGACTAAGGAGTCAGCTGAGGTGTCTGGAAATGATGGAGTTGAAAAAGAGATTGAAAAAACTGAGGGAGGAGAAAAAGATGTGGAAATTACTGGTGTAGTAAGTGGTGAAATTAGAGCAATCATTCCTGTATAGGATGATTTGGCTGAAAAAAATATAGTTGAAAAGAAAGAAGAGGATGAGAAAATTGAGAAGAGAGAGGAGGAGGGAGTAGCTATGGAATTAGATGTGACAGGAGACTTAGGCTGTGAGATTGAGGAGGAAGGAACTAACACTGTTTGTAATGCAGCTGTTCAAACTGATGAAATTCCCCCAGTCCAAGTCAACCTAACTCCTCTGAGGGATGCTGTTCACTCACTCCAAGAGGAAAGTCTTCCTTCTCTCCAAGCTCAACTGAAGGATGTACAGGAGATTGTGCAAGAAGAATTGGATGAAGTGGGCATCCTCTCAGACCATGTGGATGAAATGATGGAGTCCACAACCAAATCACTTCAGATGCTGACCTTGAAGATTGAAGACTTTCAGCAGATGGTGTTGGATGTAGTAGAAGGTCAAAGTGTGCTGGTAATTAAAGGTCTAAAGAAGCTGGAACAAAAGGAAGAGGAAGCAAGAGCTCAATTCCTGAAGGACGCAGTAGACAATGTTTCCATTAACCTCAAGTCTTCTGTTGAGACTTTCTCAGCTGACCTTATTGGGAAAGTTGGAGGGTTATGAAATCAAAAGATACTGGAATTTGAGGCGAAGCATGAAGAGCTGGGAGCCAAGCTGGGGGAGGTCCTGAAGAAGGCGGCGGAGGACTTCCCTACACAAGAGAAGACAAATGTACTTATTGACGAGAAGTTAGCTCAATTTGTGCAGTTTGGGCAAACAGCTGGAGCAACCCTGGAAAGACTGGAAGACGAAGTTGATCATTGCTCCACTGAGTTGAAGGCCTTAGCTCATGATCAAATGAAGCTCAACATTTATGTGGCTGAGTTTGTGATTAATGTAGGAAAGGGGGAAAAGAGGGTAAGTGCGAAGGACATGAAGGCAGACCCTAAAAATAAGATGCAAATTATCCTCGAAACCCCAGAATTTGAGAGAGGCCAGCAAATCAAGAGCACTTTGAAGAAGGCAGATGCTGAGGCTAAGAAGGGCGTTGAAGCCAAGAAAGGGAAGGACAAGACCCCATCTAAGGAATTATCAAAGTTCAAGGAAGCTCAACTAAAAGAAAAGGAAGAAAGAGTAGCTCAGAAGGGGGAATCCACCAAGAGGAAGGCCACTGACGTCCTCTCAGCGGAGGTAGCAAAGAAGACCAGAACCTCAGGGAGGTTAGCTGCTAAGTCCACTGGCTCCACGGAGTCAGTTGAGGTACTCCCTATCCTTAACCCTGAACCTTTATCATCTGAACCTCCTAAATCAGCCCCCACAAGAGTCACAGAGCTCACTGAGCTTATCAAAGAGGCTGGAGGGATGAATGAGAGAGCACGGAAGCTGGCTGCTCAACAACAAGAGAGGAGGGACAAGGTAGTTGGGAAGATGGAAACCATAGCTGAGATGGCTGAGAGAAAGAGGAAGCAGAGGCTGACCACCTTTGATAAGACCTCATCCAAGAAGTTCAGAAATAGTTATCAAAGGTGGGTTGCTAAGCTAAAGAAAGATAAAATCACTCTTTCAAAGGCCAAGTTCCCTCACCATGACGAATGGGTACCCAAGAAACTCAATGATGCTTGGGAAACTGCAAAAAGGGAGTTTGTGTATTCCTACTATGTCAGTGGTGAATTGGGAAAGGACAATGTGCAAGAAGTGTTCAGCTCTTGGATGTTTGAAGTATATCCAAAGTTCTTCCCTGCCATCATGGAAGCCTGGAATAATAGATTCCCTGATCTTGCCTTGAAGGCTCCTGAGCCTATCACCTACTGGCCTCCTCAAGATGCAACAGGAGCAGTTGACAGAGATCAAATCACAGAAGAATGGGTGTCCTTGTGCGAGCAACTAGGTCTCAAGGGTCACTCAAAAGAAGTCATGGAGAGAAAGAATGACCTGAAGATTCGAGTCTTCAAACAATATGGACTTGAACCTCTGTGTGAGTCCATCTAAAGGAGTTAAGTATTTTTGCTGGGCATCTGTTTATAAGTCCCAGATGATCTTGTTTTGAATCTTTCCAGTGGATGTTTTTGTAAAATGTACTCAGTATATTCTTAATGAAAACTCTACTGTTTTGCCCAAGATAATATCTCATTATCATTTAGGCTTATGTACTTGAATATTTTTACTTACAACATCCCTGAATTTTTATGTCATCTGAAGAACCCTCTATGAAAGAAGATATGTAATAAGATAGGTTCCGGCATAATCAAAAAGGGGGAAATTGTTGGGAAATTGTATAGACTTAAGTTTTGATTAAGATGCCAAAATGTTCCTCCTAAGTTGTTTGTAAGTAAAAGATTCAGTAGAGTTAGAATTTAGTTAAACAATTCTAAATGTTAAGAACTGGAGTGCAGTTAGAAATTTCTATAGTGTATTGAAGAACAAAGTCCGCTGGAGACAAGGTCTGCTGAAGACGAAGTCCGCTGAAGACAAGTGATCTGATAATGTAGTCTAAGTCTTGAATGTTTTCTAAGTACATTCTCACTAAGACTAAAACCATCAGGAGAGGACCAAGGTCCACTGATGAGAACTAACAAAGCTCATTAAATGCTAAAAACATTAAAAGTTGTTAGTTAATCTGGTTGGAACAAGGCAAAACGAATTTCAGTGAAGCTTACAATAAATGAAGGAATAAGAAGGTTCTCTCAGAGGAGTTCCACCTTAAAGCAAGACAAGAATCTGGGCAAGCAGACTGAAGGTCCAATGAGAAGATGACACGTCAGTATACTTTACTGACAACCAACCTGCCCCAGACTGACAAGTACCAAAAGTCTTTCCCTAGCAATCTACAGAAAGTTAGGTGAACAAGCATGGTCTTTCAGCCGTTTCTTGACAAGACTTAAAGCTTTAAATAGAGTCGTTTGAACCAATCAGATACAAGAAGACTTACTTGAGAAGATTCAAATCCAATGGGAAGATTCTCAAGGAATTCTATAAATACAGAAGGACGTGCTCATTTCTATGCACGGGAAACTCATAAGATCAAAGTTATCTCTACATTCATAACCTTCAAGAAGCACTCGAAATTACCTTTGTTTCCCAAGTGTTTCAATTCAGTAGAGAGCTTAACAAACCTTCTGTAACCAAGCTGAAAAGCTATATCCAAACCTTAGAAAGAGATAATCCATCCTAAGCCTTGAGCTACACTGTAAAGATTATCTCACAACAGTTGGAACCAAAACCCTACTCAAAACCCTACTCCGTTGTTAGGTTGAGAGTTAGAGTTAAGTGGTGTTAGTAAGCTGATTATTTGTATCAGTCTGAAAACTGGTTTGTTTTAGGAACTATGACCTGGAATTATCCTAGTGATCAATCATCCTAAGAGAGGATTAATTGATCAGTGCACCTTGGCACTATAACACAAGGAATTCCAAGTGAAAGGAATTCTCCTGTTTGATCAGGACAGTGGACGTAGGAGATTCTTCTCTGAACCACTTTATATCTTGTGTACTTACATTCTGCTATTTCCTAAGTGTGTGTTATTCACTCAAAGTTTATCAAGTAAAATGAGTGTTCTAAAGGGCTCACTAATCTGCAGTTGAAAGCTAATTAGATAGTAGTTCAACTGAAAGTCTTGAGCTTTCAGTGGAGGTATTATCTCAGTAAGCTTTCACAAGTAACTCTCAGCAGACTTAAAGTCCACTGACGAGTTACTCTCTGAAGTCACCTGTTAAAGTTTTCAAGAAGTTTTAATCTGTAACCACAGGTGTATTCCCCCCCCCCCTATACACCTGTTTACTCGTTTCGGGACCAACATCACTTGATTCTGAGTTAACTCTTGTTGGATTGTCACCAAGGCCTGCATACTCTACTTCTTTATCAATATTTTCCTTAAAGATGTTATCATCAAAAATATCATCTCCACTGTCCTCTTCATCCTTGAAATCATCATCATTGTCATTGTCCTCTTCATCTCTGAAATCATCATCACTCCCAGGTTGTTGCTTTTGTTCCTCCTCAGAATGTTGATCTCGTTCCTCCTCAGATTCTTGCTCTTGTTCCTCCTCAGATTCTTGCTCTTGTACCTCCCCAGATTCTTGCTCTTGTACCTCCTCAGAGTCTTGCTCTTGTACCTCATCAGATTTTTGCCCTGGATCATCTACTATCTTCTCACCCACCAACCACATTGCTATATAATGTTCTTTGTGACCTTTGAAGACCTGTTCTAAATTAAACTTCCCTTCAACTGGCTGAATAGTCCCATTTGCCCACAAACCATAATATTTTTTCTCCCCCTTATAACCTAGTTGTTCAAATAAGGAATCAAGGTACTCCATAGTTGCCCTCTTAATTGGCACAAAGTCAAACTTTGAAACTTCACCCCCAACATAGCCATACTCATGCTTACGATCCACAAGCAACATGTTTCCGCCATGATGTAATTTTAAGCTATAAAACGTGGATTTAGAACCTATAACAGTAAGATAAATTTCATCAAAATCCTAAAATAACAACATTACCCTAAACCTATATAAGAAAATTGAAAAATATGATGAGGATAGTAAGAAATAAACAATAACAGCAAAACCCCTAGACTAATTTCATCAAAATACTAAAATAATAGCATAAACATAAATAACAGAAACTCTCAACTCCATAAACCCTAGCATTTGAATCTATAGATTGAGCAAACAAATCGATTCTCACACATTTCAACATTTCGAATCTATAGAATGAGCAAACACAGACGAGCATACGAATAAAATACATACGAATGAAATACAGAGTAGTGTACCATATTCAGTCTCTGAGGTTCCCCGTATGCCAAATCCACGCAACATTGGTGGCGTGAATCTCTCCATATTCTTGATAATATGCGTGAATCTCCCCAGTATTCTTTGATCTAACGAAATTAAGGTTTTTTGATTTTGGGAATTAGGCTTTTCGCCCTCTCTCTCTTTCCCCAAATGAATTTACAAATTTCGCGTATTTTTTCTTAATTTTGTTCAATTTTTTTGACAGAAAATGGACACACGTGCTTCGCACGTGACGTCTTCCGTTAGTTTATAAACGCCGTGAGTCAGCGTGGGATGATTCTTGCATTTTATATATTTTATGGGACCAAGTATGCAACAAAAAAATCTTATGGGACTATGTCTGAAATAGTTAGGACCATTTCGCAACAACCCCGTGTCCTATGAGACCAAAAGTACAATAGCCTCTAATTATAATGATAATGTTTATACAATGTTTTTTTCTATATAATTTCAATTTTGGTTTATTTACTATCTTTAATTTATCTTTAGTTATATTTTATATGATTAGGCATAGGGCATTAACCCTTTAATATGTGTAAGTGTTAATTTTTGTCGTTTCATGTCATGAGATGGTCTTACGCGAATTTTTATCATTTTATATATATATATATATATATATATATATATATATATATATATGTGTGTGTGTGTGTGTGTGTGTGTGTATTATTAAAAAAATTAATTGTATAATCTTAATTAATTCAAAATATAGTTGAAGATTATTATAATCATTTAAAAGCTACATATGTATCGTATACTATTATCTAACATTAATAATATATTGTATCGTATTGCAATAATATATAACAAATTGCTCATATACACATTATTGTTGGGGAAATATTTACTAAACTTAAATAACTAAACATTTTTTTTAAGAATTTTATATCAAGACACAAATTTTAAGTTATGTCTTAATATAAGTATTCATTTTAAAAGTGTCTCAATTCAAGTCTTATTTTTTTTCTTTTTTTCTCAATTTTAAAATATTTGTATAATTTGAAATATTTGTATAAAAATTATCTTCAATCCCGCATAACAGTACTAGTAATATAGTATAAAAAAAATCACAATTCATGTGTTTCTTTGTTGGAGTATTACCATTAAGAGGGGTGTATTGGTTATAGAGTCTGTAGGATTTTTTTAGACTTTTAAAGTTTGGGGGTATTCAATCTAGATTTTCAAAAGTCTTTAAAAATCCTGAGGTATTCAATACGGATTTTAAAAAGTCTTAAAAAATCTTCAGGTATTCAACAATCTATGGATTTTAATACTCCACGGATTTTCTTAGATTTCCCTTCCAAAATATGAATAGATTTCACTCTTCAAAATCTCTTCTAATAACCAGAGATTTCTACGGATTTTGAAAAGTCTTAAAAAATCTTTATGTATTCAACAGTCTATGGACTTTCTTTGATTCTTTTCCATTGGGATGTTAACGGGGCGGGGACGGGGGTCATTCCCCATCTCCGTCCCTGCAAAATAAATGGAAATTTTTTCCCCCCATCCCCGTATCGGGCGATTCCCCGTTCCCCGCCAACTTTTTTTTTTTTTTAAATATAAAAAAATATTTAAATTAAAAACTTTAAATATACACAACAATTACTTTAAGTTGATGTTAAAAAAAATTAATTTAAACAATTTGAAGAACCTCTAATTCTAATATTTTTAATTAACATATATACTAAAGTGAAAATAATATAATTTGGAACTAATAACATAACATTAAATAAAAAAATGTAATTTTTAATAGATAGTGAATTGAGTAGGAAACTATGAAATATTTATTTGTAAATTTACTTTAACATTAAAATTATATATAAATATATTAATTATATAAAAAATAATGCGGCTCTCCGCGGGGAACGAGACGGGGATCCCCTGGGCTGAGAATACTATCCCGATCCCCGCCTACGGGGCAAAAAAATTCCCCGTCCCTGTTTGCTTTGGGGATTACCCGCCCCGTTGTCAAGTCTACTCTTCAAAAGATATAAATAAATTTTACTCTCCAAAATCTCTTTTAACAACCTGAGACTTCTAATGAGGGCGATGTATAACAGTGATAGAAATGAAGATGAAATAATAATGTATTTTTTTTTAAAATAATTTGGATAGTTTTTTTTTTATATACAAGTGTGACTCATATATATTTGCACCAATGGTTTCAGCGCCGGAGTCTATGTAAATCCATGTAAATCAATAAAAAAAAATGTATTCCACAATCCTGTAAAGTCTATGAAAATCCAAATAAATCAATAAAAAAAGTCAGTCAAACTCTGCATGGAGTCTATAGATTTTCTAAATCCACAGACTTTTTAAAGTCCAAAAAAATCTGATAGAATCTCAAATGAATACACCCCTCTAAATCTCCAATAGTTAAAAGTGTGCTTAAAAGGTGATTATTCTAATAGTATTCATCAATCAATGTGTGAGGACTTGTAAGAGGAAGTTTAAAATCCAGGCCGACATAAATCTTTTATTTCAATTCTAAAAGTACATATCGATTTATGGTTGGTTTGTTCCATAATTGAACCAAAAAAAAAAATGGACTTATTGAAAAATACATAATCAAATTGAAATTATAGTGGAACAAAACACAAACTGAGCCAAAATTATTACTTCAGTTTTCGACCTAAAAAATCGATTTTTGTACGAGTTTTAAAAATTTCCTAAATTTGTTGATTTTTTCAATTGTTTATTTAACCAATTATTAATACCTAAAGCAAGATTGCACTAAAATATATATTTGGTTAAAGGTCACAAAAATCCGACCTGCCGGATTCGAACCAGCGACCTAAGGATTAAGCTGCAAACTCACTACAGTCCTCCGCTCTACCAACTGAGCTAAGGTCGGATATGAAAATTTGACACTATTTAGTTTTAATACATTAAAAACCCACTTATATGTACAAAAATTACCAATACACTCAGCATCATTTAATACTTATAAACCACTTATATGTAGAAAAATTACAAATACATTGGGGATCATTTAATATTTTTATAAGTTAATTACTACTATTTAATATTGCAATGTTATAAGTAGGTGGTACAATACTATACAACAGTGTGGACAGTGCATTGCTGTATAGCATACACCAAACCTTATTTCATGTCTTGGTACACAAAATCATTTTTAGACCACTTACCACATCAACATTAGACTCTCAGATAATATCTCACATATCAAAATTTAAGAAGAAAAAAAATTATAATACCTCACATCAACATTAGATGTTCAAATAATAACCCACGTCTTCCCCTATCCATAATTTCTTGTAAAAGTCTCAAGTGTTTGGTTAAAACTTAAAACTATTTAAAACTGTTGTAAATAAGTGTGTAAATAAATAGACATCATTTGTTGGCTCAGTTCGTCGGGAACGACTACGTCTGGGGACGATCCAAGCCAGGAGTTCCACTATTATTCTTGTGTATGAGTGAGTACAATAATGAATACAAAGGTATATTTATAATACTAAAACCCTAGTCTAATAGATAAAGCCCATTGAGTTTCTTGGTCCATAAGTAATGTCCATACCAAATCTCCTAAATTTGAAATATTAAATCTTCCAGATTTACAACACTCCCCCTTGGACATTACGACATAACATAAATGTCTTGTCATGAAAACTCCACGTGCTAGGTATCGGCCAAATAATAAGTAGGGAGGAATGTCATTGATCTTCTAGATCTAAATCTTCCAGATTTATTTCGAGGTTACCGCTCCCCCTGAAGACAACAACGCTTTAAGTCTTTGCATCCCAATACCACGGGCATACTTTTCAAAAGTAGACGTAGGTAAGGATTTAGTAAACAGTTCTGCTAGATTGTTACTAGATTGCACTTTTTGAATGGTAATTACGTTGCTCTTCTGGAGTTCGTATGGGTAGAAAAACTTAGGTGAAATATGTTTCGTCAGGTTTCCCTTGACGTACCCATTACTCATTTGTGCGATGCAAGCAGCGTTGTCTTCAAATATAACGGTGGGAGGTGTATCACCTTTGGCGATACCACACGAGTCACCAACGTGTTTTACCAATGACCTTAACCAAACGCATTCTCGTGCGGCTTCGAATAAAGCTATGATCTCTGAGTGGTTTGAAGACGTGGTAATCATGGATTGTTTAACCGATCTCCATGAGATTGCGGTTCCACCACAGAGAAAAACATAACCAGTCTGGGATATGGCGTTGTGGGGATCAGACAAATAGCCAGCATCCGTATAACCTAATAAGGTTTTGTCTTGGTTCTTGCGGTAAAACAGTCCAAGATCTTGAGATCCTTGGAGGTACCGTAGAACGTGTTTAACACCATTCCAATATCTCCTCGTAGGAGAAGCGCTATATCTCGCAAGCAAGTTGACAGCAAATGCAATGTCCGGCCGGGTGCAATTTGCGAGATAGAGCAAAGCTCCAACAGCGCTAAGATAAGGAGCTTCTGGCCCCAGAATTTCTTCTGAATCTTCTCTTGGCCTAAATGGGTCCTTATCCACTTCAAGGGATCGAACAACCATCGGGGTGCTAAGTGGATGAGATTTATCCGTGTGAAATCTCTCCAATACCTTCTTTACGTAGGTCGACTGATGAATAAGGACTCCTTCTGGGAGGTGCTCGATCTGCAAGCCGAGGCAGTACTTGGTTTTACCCAAGGACTTCATTTCGAATTCAGCTTTCAAGATTGAACTGACTTCTTCAATCTCTTTGCATGTTCCGATTATGTTTAGGTCATCAACATAGACGGATATGATGCAAAAACCATCTTGCGATTTCTTCGAGAATACGCATGGGAAAGCTTTATCGAATGTGTATCCTTTCTTCTGAAGGAATTCACTAAGTCGTTTGTACCACATGAGGCCCGATTGCTTTAGGCCATACAATGAATTTTGTAGTTGTATGCTATACATACTGTGGTTTTCACCATCCCTCATCTGAGGAATGTCAAATCCATCTGGGATTTTCATATAAATGTCGGCATCTAGTGATCCGTATAAGCACGCGGTTACTACGTCCATTAATCTCATTTGGAGATTCAACTTAACTGCCAAAGATATCAAGTAGCGGAACGTTATTGAGTCCATGACGGGAGAATATGTTTGATCAAAATCAATCCCGGGTCTCTGCGAAAACCCTTGTGCTACCAGCCTCGCTTTATACCTCTCCACGGTATTGTTCTCATTTCGTTTTCATACAAATACCCATTTATATCCTACAGGGATAGCGTGCGTGGGTGTACAAACGATAGAGCCAAATACTTATCTTTTGTTAAGCGATGCGAGCTCTGCATCAATTGCATCTTTCCATTTAACCCAATCGGAGCGCTTCCGGCACTAGGCGATTGTTTTGGGTTCTGGATCTAGATAATTTATAATGGAAAGGGCGATTGACGTTGCAAATGTGTCATTGACGACAGTAATATTTCTATTGTATGTTTCACCCATATATGTGAAGTTCACAGAGACTTCGATGTTTACGTCAATCAGACCTTCCTCATTTCCCATTGTATCTGGGTCTGGTCATTCCACGGTCCTAGTGCATGGAATATTTTGTGCACGTGCTTCATCACTAGGACTCTCATCTCCTAGAGACTTGGAGTTATCTAGACGGATCTCTTCTAGAGATTTTCCATTCGACTGACTAGTTTTGCTAGCCTTCGTTTAGGTGTGTTACTATCTCTTGAGGGTCCCTTACGCTTTTGGCGTGTGGGGGCATGAGTACTCATTTTGCTTGGGACCTCAACCCTTTGGGGAGCATTTATTGCAGGTATATGCGATCTAGTCACACCTCTATCGTCAGTGAACGCGTCTGGCAGGTTATTTGCTAAGTTCTGCAGGTTAATGATCTTCTGAACTTCCAGTTTAGATTGATTAGTGTACGGATCTAGATACTGAAGATTACTTACGTTCCACGTAAGTTCCCGGCATTCATTCAATTTTGAATTCGGATCTTCCCCTAATGCCGGGAAGTAATCTTCATTGAACGTGCAATCAGCGAACTGGGCCGTTAATTGATCCCCGGACAAAGGCTTGAGGTATTTCACGATGGATGGAGAGTCAAATCCAACGTAAATACCGAGTTTCCTTTGTGGGCCCATAGAGGTTCGCTTGGGTATCGTAATTGGTACGTATACCGCACATCCGAAAATACGCAGATAGAAAATGCTAGGTTCTTTCCCACGCACTAACTGTAGGGGGGAATGATCATTATATACAGTTGGACGGATTTGAATTAAGTGCGATGCATGTAGGACTGCATGCCCCCAGCATGAGGTGGGTAGTTTTGAGTTCATAAGTAATGGTCTCGCGATAAATTTGATATGTTTTATTAGCGCCTCAGCAAGACCATTTTGGGTATGGACGTAGGGGACCGAATGCTCCACTTTAATTCTCAGGGCCATACAGTAATCTGTGAAGGCCTTCGAGCTAAACTCAACTGTATTATCCATACGAATCGATTTAATTGGATAATCTGGGAATTGAGCTCTAAGCTCGATAGTCTTCGCAATGAGCTTCGCAAAAGCTTGATTGCGGGTGGACAGCAAACATGTAAATGTCCACCTAGTGGAGGCATCAATAAGGACCATGAAATAACGAAATGGTCCTGATGCTGGGTGAATCGGTCCGCAAATGTCTCCTTGAATTCGCTCAAGGAAAACCGGAGACTCTAGTCCAACCTTGGTGCACGACGGGTGCACTATCAACTTACCCTTAGAACATACATCACAGAAATATTCATCAACGGGAGGGATTCTATTATTCGAAATATTATGACCAGTTGAATTAGATAGAATCCTACGCATCATTGTTTGTCCCGGATGACCTAACCGTTGATGCCACAATTTAAAGGAATTTGGGTCATGGAATTTCATACTCATCGCTAGACGGGAACTAGACGGCCGGATGTATGAATAGTACAAACCGGAGGAGAATGAATGAAGTTTTTCTATAACTTGCTTACATCTACCTCGAGTACTAGTCATCAAAAGGTATTCGTTATCGTTCTCAGTTTTAGTTTCAATATGATACCCGTTTATCCTAATGTCTCTAAAACTGAGTAAGGTACACTTAGATTGTGGAAACAATAAAACATTATCAATTATTAATTCGGTACCCATGGGGAGGACAATGGAAGCTCTTCCAGAGCCCACTATCAACGAACTATCATTAACAATTGTCGTTATACTCCCCTTACGTTCTATCAAGTTATGAAAATACTTCCTATCCTTTAGGATTGTATGTGTGGTGGCGCTATCTACCAGACATAAATCACTATGGGCGTCCATCATGCAAGAGGAAATAGTCTAAACCTAATAGCTAATTTGTTTACGAGCCATAAATGAGAACAGCAATATCCAAAATAAACACATGGATAGCTATTAAGGTAAACATATCAAAGCTAATAAATTCATTCATAAATAAAATATCTGAAAGAAAGGATCCAAAACATAATGAGAAATTATTTTATTCAGAAAACAAAATACTAGGAATAACTAAATACGTAAATCTACTCGTCATCTCCAAAATCCTTAAGCTCAATGCCAATACAATCTGCGTTGTCTAGGTCAGAATCTGCTTCGGGCTGACTGGCATGGTGAGATTCAACTCTAGGAGCCTTCCCCTTATCATCCTTCTGCTGCTTTTGATAAGCCTCGACCAAATATTTGGGAATGCGACACGTGCGAGACCAATGGCCCTTGCATCCGCATCTGTAGCAGGATTGATCAACCTTATCTTGATTATCAGATTTTCGGGTAGCGGAGTTCGTGTTAGGTGCAGCCTTTCCACGAACCTGAGCTTGATTGTCATTCAAGGCACCTGAACCATCGGATTTATTACGACCTCGGCCTTGGCTACGAGTTCGTTTACTTCCTCTCCCCCTTCCATGTTTGCGATCTCTTGTATAACTTTGAGCTATAGCATGTGTTTCGGGCACCGCTTTCGAGCCAACCAGCCTCGCATTATGATTCTGCATAAGGAGCTGGTTGTGCTTTTCCGCTACTAGGAGTGCAGAAATTAGCTCGGAGTGTACAGTGTAGTTCTTAGCCCTATACTGCTGCTGGAGTACAAGGTTGCTTGCGTGGAAAGTTGACAAAGTCTTCTGGATTAAGTCGTCCTCAGTTAACGTTTTCTTACATAACTTTAACTGAGACACAATACGATGTAGAGCTGAGTTATACTCCGTTACGGACTTAAAGTCTTGGAAACGGAGGTTCAACCAATCGTATTGGGCTTGAGGGAGGAGTATATCATTTTGTTGTTGGAAACGGTCCTTCAGGGACTTCCACAACGTTCCAGGATCTCTCTCTGTGAGATACTCATTTTTCAGGTCCTGATTGAGATGATGCCTAAGGAAAATCAAAGCTTTCGCCTTCTGGGCGTCAGTTGATTTTGGATCATCGACAATCGTGCTGCTAAGGTTGTTTGAGGCTAGATGTATTTCAACATCTAGCGCCCATGTCAGGTAGTTACTACCATCAAGAGTAAGCTCAGCAAATTCTCTTTTGGTAATATCAGACATTATTCACTACAATTAAAGTGACATGGGTAAGGGGATTGACCAAAACATAGACAATGGGGAGACAAGGATTCATTTAGTTACTCTAATGCACATAGATGCACGTACTGGGCATCGTCTACCCAAGGCATAAATTTACGGTCCGTCATATACCGGGCGCCGCCTACCCGGGCATAATATGCAGACTATGAATAAAATAAACTATGTGCAGAAATAGTAATGCACGCAGGATAATTAAATCACATAAACATGCATAAACAATTAAAGAAGATAATCACATGAAAATAATTTACAGAAAATATACGATTTAATAGACAGAGGAAATAATCATAAGGATAATTATTTCGTGTATATTAACGCAATTTAACAAAAAAAATTCAGGATTAAAAATAAATTTTGTGATACCATAAAACAAAATCGAAGTTAGGTTAGGATTTCACAAAATTCAGGGGGGAACAGCGCTACGTGTGACATAGCGGAAGGAGAGAAGCGCCGCCTCGACGCTGCGCATGGAGGCGGCGGGCCACGAAGGGGGCTACGCCGGCAGGCGGCACACGGAGGATCGATATGGTGCGTGCGGCTGTGCGGGCCCACGTTGTGCGCGGTGGCTACCGGCCACGAAGCGCGCTCATGGCGGCAACGTAGCGGCGCAACGGGGTCGTGGTCGTGCGGCAGCGCACGACAGGAGGTGTGACGGCGACGCAGCGGTGCAACGGGGTCGTGGTCGTGCAGCGGTGCTCGACAGGAGGCACGACGGTGATGCAGTGGCACACCGGGGCCGTGCTCGCGCGGCGGCGCTCGACAGGAGACACGATGGCGACGCAGCGGCACACCGGGGCTGTGGTCGCGTAGCGGCGCTCGGCAGGAGGTATGTCGGCGATGCAGCGGTGCACAAGGGGCCGTGGACGCACGCGCGGTGGCGCTGGGGTGGCGGCCGTGCGGCCTAGGGCGGCAGTCTTTGCTCCGTTTAATCTCAATCCAAAAATAAATTAATTTTAATTCAACGAACAAGCATAATCCAATTAATTGCAAATATAAGTATAAATCGAATTAGCAATATTAGGGCATATCAACCATGCAATACAAGGATCAAATAATTCGGTACGGGAATTAATTCATATAATCTATAGAGAATTTAATTCTAGGGCGTACCGTTTAATCTCGGGCAGAGTCTCGTGCTGATAACGTGTTGTAAATAAGTGCGTAAATAAATAGACAGCGTTTGTTGACCCAGTTCGTCGGGAACGACTACGTCTGGGGGCGATCCAAGCCAGGAGTTCCACTATTATTCTTGTGTATGAGTGAGTACAATAATGAATACAAAGGTATATTTATAATACTAAAACCCTAGTCTAATAGATAAAGCCCATTAAGTTTCTTGGTCCATAAGTAATGTCCATACCAAATCTCCTAGATTTGGAATATTAAATCTTCCAGATTTACAACAAAAACAATGTATAAATTATGTAAGAGCTTATAAGCGCTATCAATGTGTTTAACAAAATAAGATGTTTAACAGTTTATAAGATCATCAAATAAGCTCCTAGCAACTTATAAGCTATAAAAAATAAATTGAGATTTCCCCAACTTATTTTCCCAACCACCTACATAAAAAATTAAAATAAAAATAATTTATATTAAAATTTAAATTTAAAAAATATTTATTATAAATTCTCAAATATCTTATAAATTGTATTAGTCAAACACCACTGTTGATGATCTTGATTCAATGTGGGTGATTAGTGGCTGTTTATGCTTAGAAGGTCATCAAACAAGGTGTATAACTTGAGATTAAACATTGGATTAAGCTAAGTAAGGTTGGAGAATTGATATTACAAGAGTTTGGGCTTGTTTTTTAATAAATGAACTTATTTTTTCCTTCTCATGAAGGGGTATTTATAGGGTACAAGCAAGCATGGGGTGTCACCTCCTTAGTCATCTTAAGTTATACATTGACAAGTGATTAGACACTTGTTTAAGTCCTAATCTATTAGATGTTACAAAATAACAAGTGTTAAGACACTTGTTTGTTCCTAATGTATGCATAATTAGTGGGATTCTTGATGATCCTCCGAGGTGCCCTGTTGCTCGCCTTCTAGGCTTATTCTTGAATCTTCTTATTAGTGTTTCTCGCTTAACTTTACTCATTTGTGACCAACTGCTCGTCTGGCCAGCTGCTCATCCGGTGTGTTCTGACACTTTACCCAGCTGCTTGCCATGTCCAGTTTGATAGTTACAAATTCCAGTTGGCTCGCTCATTTGATCTTTTTTACTTCTGATGACCTCTTTATCTATTATTTAATTTTTAATTAGCTTAACCCTGTTGCTCGGCTGTTCGCCTATCAACAATGCCCCCTAGTTCGACCTATTAGGATGAGAATCATTATTTTTAGGTCAAACTATAGGTTTTAGGCGACGTGTTGGAGTTATGGGCGAGTAACGGGGATTCGAAAATTTTGAGCGGGAAACTTTGAGCGACCAGCAGGGTACGACTCTTGGACTGGTGATGGTTCGAATTCTGAGGTACGTTTTACGAAGTGGCGTGGGTGGTGATGACATCACCCGCCGCCCACGCCCACCCCCTAAAATTGTACATAGGGGCTTTTTCTTTTATTAATTCACGCACTCTTTTTTCTTATAAATACATTTATTCTTCCTTATTTCTTCTTCTTTTCACTCTTACAAATTGATTTCTGCCATTGTTGACTCTCCAAAGCTTTTATCTTCTCCAATTCCTGCTTTTTCTTGACCAATTTCTTCGATTTATAAGGTAAATTGTCAATCTCTTTATTGTAATTCATTTTTCCATATTTGCATTTCGTTTTTTTTTCTTCAATTTTTCGACCATCTCCTCCTTCAAAGATCATCACCAGCGTGTCATGTTTCCATCCCCGTCGTGCCCCGGTCTCTATTGCCACCGCGTTATTACCAACGTCGCCGCATCTTTTTCCTCAATTTCGTGTTCTAACCCCTTCATTTGGATAAGAAAACCCTTAATTTTCGCCCCATGGTATCTCCGTCGTCGAGAAAAACTATTTCCGATAATCATCCCGGTCGGAATCTTGGAAAACAGCCGATGGAATATGAAGAAATGCCCCCTGCTCCTCGTCGTTCTCTTTGCCAGGCTATTGCCCAAAATCCTCATACTTTGCTCATGGACGAGGACACGGGTTTAGAGGCGAGCTCCGTTGCTCGCCCCCTTGATATGTGCTATGCTGTGGATAGCTAGGGCGAGCAGGACGTCACTCAACCAGTTGCTCACCGAGATGTGGAGGGGAATACTTTGTTAGTGTTAGTGTCTTAGAGACAATCCATCGAAAGGACATAATACTAAGATAATATTCAGATTTAGTTTAATATTATTATTGGTTTAATATTAAATGTATGGCGTTACACTTATCTGAATATGATATTTGATTGTTTGCATATATTCTTATTTGTGTTCCCATGAATCACCACTGTCATTGAGTGAGTGAGAACTCAGATGACTTAAGTATGATTCTAAAATAGCCTCGATCAAGGATCATCAAGAATGGGATATTGATGATGCAATTGAGATTGGTGTGCGATCTGCATCATACTCTTAGAGAGTGTAGTAAGATCTCACTTACTACGAGATACCGGGTATCTCATGATGGATGCACAGATACCTTAGAGGGTATTGGTATACCCATCCAAGAAACCGTTTGATGTAATTCTACATAATGTGTCTACGGGTGTCTCGGTTAGTGGGAGCGATGTGATACTCCTCTGACTTGAGGTCAATACGCACGACAAGTATGGAGTGGTGAACTTTGACCATGACCGACGTTTGCACCCTTCCACGGGTAGATATGGCATGGATTGGGTTCATCACGAAATACATATGCGTGGTAGTTGAGCCAAGAATAGGATTCATTCCTCAATGTGGATTTAGAGAGAATACTCGTCTTCTCATCACAATTGGATCTAAGTCGTCGGCCGACGCACATCAACTTAGACTTTGTGGCTAAGTGTGATATACTTGATCAATTAGTGATTTGAGATAATATGATTAAGTTATTTGAATAGACACTTCATCATGTTCAAGACTTAATCGGGTATTCGCGAATGAAAGGAAGATATCACAATAGCCTACAGTATTACAGGTAGTTGCAGATTTCCTCGCAACGTACCTCGTATATTGAGAATATCTGATTTATTATCTAGGGTTCAATTAAGACCGTTAGTTTGACTAATCGCTCGATATACGAGGGCCTATGGGTCACACAACAAGTAATGGCAATTTACCAATTATAGTTGGTTGATTAAATATTGTATGAGATATAATATTTAATTTATGGAGAATATAATAATAATTATATTTGGAATTAATTATTATTATTATTTAATTAAATTATATTTAATTAAATATGAAATCCCAATAATAATATTTGAAATATTATTATACAAGAATAATAGATATGGTAAATATATTATTCGTAGGAACATATCTAGGGAGATATAATCTGTAGAGATTATATTACGGGCTAAGCCCGATATCTTGCTTAGGAATTAAGCTAAGTTAATCCCTATAAATATGTGTCCCATGGGAATTTAAAAAACACACGACACAAGAAATATAATTTCTCCATAAAATCTCAGTCTGAATTTTCCTAGCAAATTCGTCTTGAGATTCAACTTTGGCATATCGGTGCGGGTTGGTAGAAAGTCGTTACATGGATACCATAGTTGAGGATTTCGTGTACAAATCGATGTAAGGATTTATATATCGTTATTTATCCTATAATTGTTATGTTATACAACCATGTTTGAGATTCGTTGTTGGTGAATCGTGATCTTCCGCTGCGCCGAACATGGTGTTCGTGCCTCTAAAATCCAACATACTTCGTCTGACTTAGGAGAAGACTCTGTAGAGGTCGCCGTGGAGATTGACAAGATGAGCATTCCAGAGATCACTGGGGCGAGCAGCGAGCAAATGGGCAAAGAGAGGAGGCGACCAACAGGGTCAATCTTCCAATAAGCTGACTTGGGATTTTCTTAGGGAGATCAACTTCCCCATCTCCAAGCCGACTCCCGAATCTCAGATACCGGAAGATGTAGTTCGCAGACAGGAGTGGATTGATTATGTTGCTCGTCACCACAATTCCTTCCCGATTCCTGCAAGGACTATTATGACGGCACAAGAAACTGGGTACACGGCGAGTAAGGTACCTAGTTTGATTACGGAAGATGACTTGGCTCACATTTGCTCGGTCTACAGGATTCCATATGACATCTTCCTGTACGCTCCACGGAGGAAAGAGAGAGTTGATCGCCCACCCCCTAGTTGCACCGCGATCAATCTCGACATCTTAAATGATGGGTTCCCACTGCCTCTACACCCCGTGATCGGCCGATTTCTCAAGGATACTAACCTGGCGATCACTCAAATTACTTCTAATGGGTGGAGTAATTTTCTTGCTTTTATCACTCTTTTTGGACTTGAGGGCTATAAGAACAAAATAAGCATTGTCGAGATACACTATGCAATGACCATCGCTTCGGCTGCCAAGGAAGAGTGAGAAGGATGGTATTATATAAAGGCCTGAAGCGGTGTGAAGTTGATTGAAGGAATGCCGAACAAAGTGAAAAGTTAGCACAGGCCATTCTTTTTTATCGGCGGCGATTGGCGAGCTTCCTCTGACTTCTCTAGCGGACCTGGTCATATCAACTCCCCCGAAGGCTTTGGCAAAATAAGGCGTAGGTTTCACCTTTATCTTTTGATGGACAGGGTGAAACTAATTTTAATTTTTTCTTTCTTGTTGTTTTGCAGGTCAGCGTATCTTGAGGTAAGGACACCCTGAGCTAAGTGAAGAATTCCTCTACATCCTCACCGTGATTACTCTTCGGAACGTGAGCGACCGTAGCATCAAGCATCTCTTCAAGCCTCACTATCGTAAGCTTGCTTTGTTGACCACGAGTGCTCACCACTTAGAGGCTCAAGCTGCCATCCCGGAAGGTATTTTAATTTTTTTTAGTATTCCTTTGATTTCTTGATCGCCTGGTCACCTTCCTCACTATCTAATCTTTCTTCTTTGTTTATTTTCAGAGCAAAGGGTGACCGTAGTTGTTCCTGAAATTTCGGAGTGTTATCACCTTCTTGCTCGCTGCGTTAGACAAATGGCCGCCGAGGATCCATCTAAAAAGAAGAAATATGATCCTCCCACTTCACTCATCAAGCTGAGAGCCGAAGAGGATGAAGAAGAAGAAGTTCCCCCAGCGAAGGATCCTGCTCCTCGCCCACGATACAAAAGGACAATCGGGGCAAGAAGAGACCTACCAAGGAGACTGCCCCCGCTCGTAAAGAGGATGATCGCTCGAAAAGAGCTAGAGGGCAGTCCCAGGCGAGCAGAAGGGACACGCTGCACTCCTCGCCTGTAGAGGAGGTAAGCGAGCAGCAAGTTGTTGGTGCCGTGGTGGCGAGCAAGAGGAGGGGGTCTTCTCCGGACAACTCATATTTGGGTTATGATCCCATTAAACTGAAGGAGTAAGTCGTATTCTCTACTGCTCGGCTAGTCGCCACCTTGCTGTTCATACTCATTTAAGTTTTATTTTTCTTGATGTAGGTACAAACCTGAAGAGTACCCTGGGCGAGCAAAGGTACTTCACCAACTGAGCTGCGTCAAATATGCCCCTCCCTACCAAGACATCCCTAACTCTCATGTCAGGCGAGCAGCTGAGTTGATCCCTCATTCCTGGACAAAAATGTGCGAAAATACTGTCCAGGACCAAAGCTTAAGCGACAATGCTCACATGCTCAGCTACAACGCCAGTCATTAGACGATTGCTGCTCAGAAGGTCCTCGACCAGTCCATTGAGTTGGAGAGGACAAATCGAAGCTTGGGGCAGAAGATTGAGCAGTTTGAGATGGAGAAGGCTGCCATCTTGAAGAAGAAGGATGAAGAGTTAGCTCGTCTAAAGGGCGAATTCGAGAAGGCCAAGCTCAGTTGAGAGAGGAGCTTGAAGACTGTTGAGGACAAGGAGAAGGTCGCCTTGAACGCTTCCGAGAAGTTGAAGTTGGACCTGGGAGTCGTGACTGACCGCCTCAAAACCTTGGAGACTGAGCGTGTCGGTCTGGTGGAGAGGGTTGAATCCCTGAAGGTTCATGTCACTTAGCTGGAGAGGGAGAAGAAGTGTGCCATTTCCTACACCAACTACGTGCAGGATGTAACCGATAACACAAACTTTGGTTATATCTGTGGGTACGCTGATTGCATACGGTCCGTGAAGTACGCACTTGATAATGGTCTTGATATCATGACTTCGGTCACGAAGGACTTTACGGACTACGTCATAGAGAACCCTCTCGCTGCCGGCTTTGATATCCCCATTACTGACCTAGGGGATATGGGTGTGAACCTGGATGTCTTTAAGGACGATGTCCGGGTGATCGCCCCGAAGCTGAGGACTGAGGAAGTGAACAAAGATGCCTCAGTCTTTGACGCCCTGAGCCCCCTCTTCCCAGCCCCCTTGGATGAAGCTGGTACTTCTGCTGTGGCTGGTGAGCAGCAGATCCCTGAGCCGGCCACCACCGTCATCGCTCCTCCAACTGAAACTCCTTCTGCTCCCCCAGCTCCTCAGGGATGAAGATTTTTATTTTTCTTTAAGTTGTAGCTTTGTAATGGACCTTGTTTTGTAACTTTTTTCGGTTGTACTTTATATTCCCTATCAATGAAGTAATTTCTCTTTTTCATAGCTCTTTTTATGTTATCATTCATTTTTTTATACTTGCCCTACTGCTCGCCCCCTTTATTAGGCTTCATATTTTTGCTTAAGCACTTCTCTTTTATTTCTTAAGAGTAAAGTGTTTTCTATTTGCAAATTTGTATGTATTGACTTCACATGGGTCTTCTTGGTTCTCTAGGAATTTGACCTTTATTTGATTGGGCTTTCATGGTCCTTATTGGATTTAGCCTTTCTTATCTTTTTTCTTTTACAATTAAATCATGTTGCTCGCCTCGTATCGAGCTTGTGTTTAGCATGCTTTGCTTTGAGTGAGCAGTTGGGCTTTATGGGCGAGCAGGTGGGCCTTGATGCCTCATATCTCAATACATGGCAAAAATACATCAAATAATCATTTACATTGCTTGAATTTTGACAATCTTACTACTATTCTAAACTTAGAAAATTTAAAAAGGTTCTAAAATTTACACCTAAATTTATAACGTCTAAATTTATAACGTACAAAAGTGATATACAAAATTTACATCGACTTATGACTATTGATAGTACTTCTTCAATAAGGTCGCGTTCCAGGAGTATTGGGTCGAGTTGTCTTTCATGTCTTCGAGGTCATACGTGTCGTTATACCACTTGTGGGTTACCCTGAATGGGCCCTCCCAAGTCGGTCCAAATACTCCTGGTGGCGGTGCTAACACTTTCCGAAGCACCAGATCTCCAACCTTGAATTCTCTGATTTTTACTTGTAAATTGTAATATTTTTCGATTCTTTTCTTATATATCGCATTCTTCATTTCTGCTGAAATCCTTTTTTCATCGATCAAGTCCATCTCCGCAGCTAAAGTTGTGTTGTTCGACTGCTCGTCAAACCCTGTTGTTCGCTCTGTTAGTACCTTGAGTTCTACTAGTATGACTACTTCGGTGCCAAATGCCATAGTAAATGGTGTTTCCCCGGTACTCGTCCTATATGATACCCTGTAGGCCTAGAGTACTTCTGGCAATTTTTTTGACCATTTTCCTTTCTTGTCTACCAAGCGAATTTTCAAAATGTGTTTGATTATTTTGTTAACTGCCTCAACTTGACCGTTGGATTAAGGATGATAGGGCATTGAAAAATGTTTTTTGATCCCCCATTTTTTACAGAAGTCCCTTATCTTCTTGCCTTTGAACTGCTTCCCGTTGTCTGTTAGAATTGCTTGTGGGACTCCAAACCAGGACTGATTAGCACTATTCCTGCCCCTGACGCTGTATTCGTTGATGATCCATCAAAGTACATATACCATGGATGATTATGACCTCTCATCGGATCTTGAGTAAAGGTTAGTTCAACTATGAAATTGGCTAACTCTTGTTCTTTGATCGTTGTTCGGGGTGCATAAGATATTCCGAATTGGCTTATTTCGAGGGACCACTTGAGGAGGCGACCAGCAGTGTCAGACCTTTGCAAGATTTGCCTCAACGGGAATGTCGTCAGCACTTCTACCTGATGGTCAAAGAAGTATGGACGTAGCTTTCTTACACTCATTACTAGTGCGTAGGCTAACTTTTCCATCGGTGAATACTTGATTTCTGCTTCGTGTAAGGCCTGACTCACATAGTAAATAGGCAAGTGAAACTTTCCATCTGCCCGAACTAAGACCGAGCTGATCGCCACTTCTGATGCAGCCAGGTACAGGTACAACTTCTCTCCTAAGACAGGCTTTGACAGGATCTTGGTGTCGCCAAGGTATTCTTTTAGTTGCTCAAACGCTTATTGGCAACTGTTTGTCCATTGAAACTGTCCTTTCTTGATAGCATCAAAGAAAGGTCGGCATCTATCACCGGATCTTGAAATGAACCTATTCAAGGCTGCCAAACATCCGGTAAGTCATTGGACTTCCTTGATTGATCTTGGTGACTGCATATCCATGATTACCTTCACCTTCGACGGGTTCGCCTCAATGCCTCGTTGACTGACCAGGTGTCTAAGGAACTTTCCTGAATGAACTCCAAAGCTACTCTTTTTTGGATTTAGCTTCATGTTATAAGCCCGGAGTATCTCAAATGCTTGTGATAAGTGCTCTAGATGGTCTTCCTTCTTTGGACTTTTGATGATTATATCGTCCACGTATACTTCCATCGTCTTGCCAATGTGTTCATCGAACATTTTATTGACAAGTCTTTGGTACGTGGCTCCTGCGTTAATTAATCTGAATGACATCCTTTTCCAACATAACAAGTTTTTATTGGTGTAGAATGTTGTGTGCTCCTGGTCGTCCGAGTGCATTGGGATTTGGTGGTAGCCTGCAAACGCATCCATGAATGTGAGGAGCTTGTGCCCGGCCGTGTTGTCTACCAGCTGGTCAATGTGTAGAAGTGGAAAGTTGTCTTTCGGGCATGCAGCATTTAAGTCGGTGAAGTCGATGCACAACCTCCATATTTTGTTCGGCTTTCGAACTAGCACCGGGTTCGCCACCCATCTAGGGTACAAGGCTTGTTTGATGAGATCGTTGTCCAGTAGCTTCTTCACTTCTACATCTAACGCCTCGTACTTGTCTGGTCCAAATTTCCTTCTTTTTTGCTTTACCGGTTTTCTAGTTAGATCAATATTTAGCATGTGGCAAGCATGCCCAGGGCTAATGCATACCATATCAGCGTGCGACCATGTGAATACATCGAGATTGGACTTGAGGAATTCTTTCATTTTGGATCAGTATGGCTCAGGGAGCTCAGATCCAATAAAAAGTTCCAAGTCTTCTCGGTTCGGGTCGACTCTTACTGCCTCCAATTCTTCAATCGGTGTTGCTCTTCTTTTTTGGCCTTTCCAACGAGGGTCGATGATGGGTCCTTCTAGATTAAGTTCATCTTCGATCATCATTGGCTCTGCTCCTAGCCTTGGCTCGATATCCTCAACTTCGTTTAGAGCAGGTATAGCCTCCTCTCCTTGCTGCTCGTTTTGGACCTTCTGCTCGCCTTCACCCTGTTGCTCGTCTACTTCCATCATCTCCGTGTCAATGGATTCCATAATTTCATCTAAGATGGAAGGTTTGTTTTCATCCCTGCTGCCCGGTTGTTCGTCCATGATGGACACTTTGTTGTCTTTTGGTTGTAGTTGCAGGAGGCACCCTCGAGCTCTCTTCTGATCGCCTTTCACCGTACCTGATCCTTTCGAAGTTGGAAATTTAAGACAATAGTAGTACGTTGAAACGGCTTCTTTGAATTCATTCATAAAAGGACGACCGAGAAACCCATTGTAGGCAGATTGTTGTTCTACAACCAAGAACTTTATCATTCTAGTTAACCTTCTATCAGGGTTCTCAGTCGATACAAGTTCAACCGATAACATAACTACACCTAAGGGAATGGTTACAACTTCTCCAAATCCCACTATCTTATGATTACAGTCTTTTACATATTCAGCATAATCTCCTAACTAATCTAATGTGCTCTTGAATAGGATATTTGTGTAGGAGCTGGTATCCACTAGTAGGCGATGGACTCGGGTTTCCATGATGTTGGCACAGATGATTAACGAGTCGTTGTGAGGGGTGAGTATCCCGTCTAAATCCTTTTCTGAGAATGTTAGGTCTCTCGTCTTCTTGGTAGCCGGGTTTACTCCTACCTCTTTAACTTGAGCCACAGCCCTGAGTTCCCCTTTTCTTTTTCTTTTGGACATTTGAGGTCTTCCATCTACACAACCTCCTACCGGCCCAGTTAGTTCGAGCATTAAGATTTCCCGCACTGGTTCAGCTGGGGCCGTCATTGTCTTTTTCCCTTTCTTATCCCTCCTGCTCTGCTGCTCGTCACTCTCATCATCTTCCGAGCTGGAGGATGCCGCTGCTCTTGGCCTTTTTCTTGACTGCCTTTTTACGAACTCCGATAACTTTCCCTCTTCATAAAACCTCCACAACTGTTTTAGAAGGTCCCGGCATTCACTTGTAAAGTGGCCTATGTTCTGATGGTACGAGCAGTACTTGCTTGGGTTTAGTTTCCCTCGTTCTTGCCGGATCTTCCTAGGCTTTGAAAGCATATCTTTGTCTTTCACATTATTGTAACAGCCTCTACTGATGTGGTCAGGACCTGATTTAGCTTTTCTTTCAAATTTGCTCCTTCATTAAAGGCTTTCATGTTTTTAAGGGCTTTGTATTCTCCTCCTGGCTTTTTCCCCGACTTCTTCTGGTCAGCTTTGTCTCCCAATTCCTTTTGCAGAATCTCTTGCATTGAGATGTATATGTCAGCTTTGTGTCTGAACTCTGCATAGGTCTTGGGAATGGTCAGATGCATTTTCTTCCATAGGTCGGTTCCTTTCTTGAGTCCGCCATCACGGCTACGATCTTCGTATCCTCGCTCACCATTTCTCCCTCCAGTAGGACCTTATCAAATCTTTCGAGAAATTTTCTGTCGGACTCATTGTCTCCTTGCTTCAGATCTGCTAATCGGTGTCTTTGTGTTAGGTAAGACCCGGCGGTAGAGAAATAGGATAGGAACTCTTTGCTCAGTTGTGCAAAGGAGTTGATGGATCCCGGGGTTAATGCTGAGAACCATCGATGAGGTCCATCTCCAAGTGTGAGCGGGAAGTTATGCCATTGAGTCGCGTCTGTAGCCCCCATTGATATCATAAAATCTGAATACTTTATCAGGTGGACTCTCGGGTCTGTCATCCCTTCGTACAGGTTGATAGCTGGAAACGGTATATTTTTTTGTATGGGAGCACTCAGGATTACGAAAGATAATGGTGATGACGGTAATACCGTTGATCCGACACCCTTTTGGGTCTCTAACTGCTTTTGTATTTCTTCCACTGCTTTCTTTAAGGCTTGTCATTCATCTGGAGACGTTCTTACATTGGAAGGTTGTTCATCATGATCAAATCTATCTTCACCATGATGCAGTCCCTCTCCAACGGGACGTTTCTCCTGTGTGGCTCACCTAGCAATGTTGCTAGCTCCGTTGGGACCCAAATGGCCAAAGGCGGACCTTCTTAGTCTGTCGTGGACTGAGGGGCGAGCAGGAGGGTGTGCTCTCTCCTCGCTCCTCTGGAGAGTTTCTCTTCTATCTCTTCCGCGATCCTCTGTTCTTGCTCTTATTTTAGTGCGGCTCGTATCCTTAGTTGTCTCCTTGCTCGACTCCTCTCCTCCCTCGGCGGTGGATTCTCCTCGGCTTCCCAATCATTCGCTTATCGGGGCCTTGCCTCTGTTCCTTCTGGCTTGGGCATTATCTGCCTCATCCACTCGTATAACCTTGTGCTATTTGGCCACCTGCTCGGTTGCTCGGTTGTTCGCCTCCTGAGATTTTGATGGCCCGACAGCTTCTTGACGTCTTTGCAACGATTGCAGGATGACAATCGTTTTCGCCAATTCTTCCAGATTTTGAGCTAAAGCTTCCACCTCCGGAGGGAGAGTGTCGATGGTTATTTGCACATTTCTTCGGGATGTTGTCCGCACCGTCCGTGCATGGTCACCCGTTGATGATACCCTAGTCCTTGATCTGTATGACGGGTGCGCACTTGAGAATTGTCGTTCTTGTGATCTCGTCATTTATTAAATATTGAATGTTTTTTATGAAGGTTTTGTGCTTATGATTGTCAATTTTAGAATAGCTAGTCTTGTATGTGTGAATTTGGCTATTTACAAACCTTTATTCACACATGCATGCATTTAAATCCTTAAACCTTGAACAAAATCTTCACAAATGCTCAACTAACACTCTTATACCCAGTTTTCGGTGACTCCTTGCCGGATTTTGGCCCTAATTTGCAGATTCCGGTGACCTTTTCACCAAATTCTTCAAATCTTCAACCAATCGGAGGTTCGGAACCTCCTTCTAGCGTCAATTGTTGATGATTTTGATTCAATGTGGGTGATTAGTGGTTGTTTATGCTTAGAAGATCATCAAACAAGGTGTATAACTTGAGATTAAACATTGGATTAAGCTAAGTAAGGTTGGAGAATTGAAATTGCAAGAGTTTGGGCTTATTTTTTAATAAATGAACTTATTTTTCCCTTCTCATGAAGGGGTATTTATAGGGTACAAGCAAGCATGATTGTCACCTCCTTAGTCATCTTAATTTATACATTGACAAGTGTTTAGACACTTGTTTAAGTCATAAGCTATTACATGTTACACAATGACAAGTGTTAAGACAATTCTTTGTTCCTAATGTAATGTCTAATTAGTGGGATTCTTGATGATCCTCCGAGGTGCCCTGTTACTCGCCTTCTAGGCTTATTCTTGAATTTTCTTGTTAGTGTTGCTCGCTTAACTTTATTCATTTGTGACCAGTTGTTCGTCTGACCAGCTGCTCGTCCAGTGTGTTCTGACACTTTACCCAACTGCTCGCCATGTCCAGTTTAATAGTTACATATCTCAGCTGCTCGCCCATTTAATCTTTTTTACTTTTGATGACCTCTTTATCTATTATTTAACTTTTAATTAGCTTAACTCTGTTGCTCGGTTGTTCGCCTATCAACAACCACCTTATCAACTTATAAGTTACTTAAGTTCTTAAAATTAATTTATAAAATATTTCAAATAAATTTAATCAAACAAATTTTTAATTTTGTATACACCAAATGCACCTAAACATGCTCCGATAGAAATGAGGCTCTCTCCACAAGAAAAACCCAAATATTGGGGTAAACCCCGAGGCCTACAAGACTGAGGCAATTCCAAAAGGAGCCTGGAATAGAGTCGAGATGTATTTTTGGTTCCGCACCACTGACCCAATCCTGGCGCATCAATCTATCATTAATGTTCTCAAAACAAATTCCAAGAATTATCATTATCAATACTCCATATATTCCAAAAGAGTATATTCACGAATTTGTCTTATCAGAAGGTTTATCAAGCTGGAAACTCGGTGTATTATTTAAAAATCACATTATTATTGAAAGACCTTTCAGGGGTAATTTTTCAATAATAACAAAATTAATTTTCTAAAATATAATTAAATTATACACTACAGCTAGTGCACAAAAGACTTACACTCCCTTTAAACAGGTCACTTTTGCAAAAAAAAAAAATCTAAAATGGGTAAAAATCTCCTTTTGTTTTGTAGAAATGGCATTTTTGTAAATTTCCCTACGTAAAATTACACAATAATAAAATAACAAAAACTTGTTTAATTTATAAATTAATAGAGTCGTAATCGAAACATGTTTTAAATGTAACGACAACCCACATGTTAAAATGAAGTTTCGTCGGTCTCACATACTCTATAATCATTTACATTGCTTCCAAAAGAAGCAAAATAAGCTCCAAGAAAAAGGAACCAAACCCATATCATTTGTTACCTCAGACGTAAGCATTAAATCTTGACGCCATAAACCAACAAGCAATCCTAAAATCAACTCATAATGCATGAAATATTAAAATTCACTATTTTGATGAATGTTTTTTTGGGACATACATCAATTTCACAACTTTCCTACATCGAAAATTCTATCACAAAATTCGTTCCAACCCACCCTTACTCCCACATAATACAGATTTTCTTTTTTGACAGGACCACATAATACAGATTGAAAAACTACATACTTGATGGATTTCAGCTTTCAGAGATACAATGAATTTGCAAACATTATTCCCCGGCGGAGGCTCTCACTAGCAGCCGCGAACTTCTCCTCTAAACTAACTTCTCCAACAGCATGGGCGGCAGCTTTCAACTGGAAAAACTCACGAGAGACGATAAATATATCGCAAAACAGAAATTAGCACAAATAGACCAGCTTATGTAGTTCCTAATTGTACTTTTAACTTCAAATTTCAATTGGAAAAACTCTCTTAAGACGGTAATTATTACGCTAAACAGAAATCAGCAGAAATAAACCAGCTTGCTTATGTGGTTCCTAATAGTACTTATAACTTCGAATATAGATATATTTATAATCACATTTATGCTTGAAAGATAAGATCGTTTGTTATCTTCATATCTAAAGCCAAAAGCTATCTCTTGATGATATTTCCCACAATTAAATAGGAAAAAGGTATAATGTAATGTCCCTAAATTATTAACTTTTGTTTCGAGAGGTTCCTAAAATATTATTTTATTTTAAGTATTGAAATTTTATTTTACGAGCTCCCTCAAGATGAAAATTCAAAGAATTATTTTATCCATCTTTCATGATCCCATTAAATAAGTATGTGTTACTTACACTTAATTTTAATTATATACAAAAGTAATTTTTGCAAGTCATTTTAGGTGCCCATTTCCTAAGGTATTGGGGTTAAAACTACTTGCACAAAATACATATGAATATTAATAAAAATATATTATTCAATGGGGCAATCAACATAAATCGAAAAAATCTATTGATTCTCCTCTTTAAGGGGCTCGTGTTATAAAATTTCAATACTAGGACTTATTAGCATAAAAAAAGTTTTTTGAGTCTATCAAACAAAAGTTAGTAATTTGTGTATCTGTAGATGCATTGTACCAATAGGAAAATGTTTGTTTTTGCCCTTTTCTTAGAGAATTAAACTGTTACCTGGTTTAAAAATTCATCAAGCCTTCTAGCTAACCTTATGATGCTGCCTTCGAATATATCAGTCATTTGGATAATCTCTGCAAACGTTGCTCCCTGAAAATAAAATAAAAAGGTGCATGATTTCCTAATAAGATCAACAACAAAAACCTAACTGCAATTAGTGGGACTATCTCTAACAAACTAACGGACTTTTAGTATAGAAGGTGATCATATACATGAACAAAAGAATAGTTTATATGGGTTTGGGTGGAGGGTAGACGATCAAATTAACACTGACCTTCGACCAACAGTAAATCACATCCATCACGAACGGTCTAACTGATGCTTCAACATATTCCTCCACATTTATTTCGAGTTTACACTCGCGTTGTATCTGCAACAATATAATATATTCTGCTCGTCATTGATTGGACTAGTAAAATAAATATTTTTCTCTTTTTTATTTCTTTTTTGGACTAATTCCTTCTGCAGAAAACAAATTAAGAAGAAAACAATATCAAATCAAAGCTCAAAGCACCTCAGCTATCCTTCTGGCACTGTCTTGAAGTTGTTGCAATGGTTTAGCAAGTTCAGCCCTTAAATGTATCTGTTCGCTCGATCGGTCCCCAGGAACAAAGCAACTAGTCAGAGCAGCCACTTGATGATGATCAAGATCATTGAAGGTACCTGCCAATATTGAATTACGTGTGACTGTTGTAGACAAAATAATTATTTCCAATATTCAGTAAAAAGGAGATGTCAAATTAATTTGAGAGAGTTCAACAACGGATCACCATGATGACTACAGTCGCCCAGTAGAGAATGGAAGAAGGGACGGTGAATTGATCAGGAGAGATTGGTCGAAATTTGTTAATTTGAAATTATTTTGTTAATTTGAAATTATTTTTTATTTCTCTTATAATTAACTAAAGTGAGTAAGCTGATGTGGAAATCCAAATCATCAAATTGGCTCCTTAATCCTTAATAAAAGCAATATCATCACTAGAGAGCATACCATTGAACATCAATTCTGTGACAAGGAGCTCGTCTCCAGTATCTATCAGACAGGCAGCACGACCCTTCAACTGAACAATGCCATCAGCATCAATATGACCCAGTTTTTTGAGAACCCGTGAACGATTCTTAAGTTCATCACGGAACTTTTGAAGCTGAAAATCAGAGGTATAATCCGATTAGAAACAAAAGAGGGGAAATAAAAAGTTCTTACGTACAGAAGGTAGAAAATGTAATCTTAATTAGAATATCAGTGGATGATGATGACAATATATACCTAGGACAGCACAACCAACATAGACTTCAAATACAATAATCAACTAGAAGCATATTGAAGAAGGAATATTAGCAATCATAAGTGATGATAAACATAAAAATAAGTATACTTTCGAGTTTCGATGTTAATCAAATTATAATAATCTAATCCAGGCAAGACTCCAGCAGGAATACATTAACCAAGAGGGAAGTACCTGAGAATCACGCATTTTTGTCTTTAGCTGTTGAATTTCATGACTAACTTCTGCTTTTCTCTGGAAACTTCTCATTTGATGTTCATCTTGAGACTGCAACAGATTTAATGTGAGTTACAGAAATAATTAGACACACACCAAATGAAAGGTGCTGATTAGCAATTTATATGTTTTGAAACTCGGAGTTTCCTGTGTTTAATGAATAGGAAAAGCTACAAAAAGGAAAGAAGTATTACGCGAGAGAAAAGAAGACACTTTCACATACCTCGTGCAATGGGTGAGAAAACAATTTTTGCTCAAGTTCCTCAATTTGGTTAGCCAACTCAACGAATTCTGGATCCTCAATTCCCATATCCTGACAAAAGTTGATACATATTTAAAACACATATGCCCCATCTCATATTCTCAGTCTAGGAATTAAACACCATAAGGATCTAATATATTGGACGCACAATTATGCAATATGATGCAGGTGGACTAACAGAGTTCGGAGGGGATAATTATGAAATTTATCACACAATTAGCAATTAGCAATTGCTAATTTAGGTTCAGACAACAGCAATTAGCAAGACATTTTCGATGAAATCATGCGCAGTATAGTGTTAACCAAACAACTAGCATCAGATAACAACTGCACACCTTCACAGGATTAAGCTTCGGAAGGCCTTGCTGAAACCGCTTCTCAAGCTCTTTCACAGCAAGAAGAATTTTCTCTCGCTCTTCCTTTGGCCTCAAGTCAGTAGGAACCGATATTCTAAGCTTGCTAAGTCCAGAAAGAAGAGGCAGCTGAACAGGAACCTGACAAATAGAAGTTCGTAATTCGCAAGGGTAATACTTTATCATACAAAGATTTTGTGACCATTTTGCCCTTAGAAAGTATGAACCTACCACGTGCATTTCACCTTTTTCTCCAGGACGAGGAGGACAAGGTTTTGGTTGAGAACCGTTTTCACTTGTGCCAAGAGAGCAGTGGAGCAGAGCATCCACAATATAAGTGTTACTACGTGAAGAAGCAAGTGCTGCTGGCATAGAACTTGATACAGCTGAGGGTCTTTTCACTACATTGACTACAACTCCCCAACCCCAATCTGTTCCACCTTCTCTTACCTTAACCTGCAACGTTACAGAAGTAGCTGTCACAGAGAACCAAAATAGACCCAAAAAAGGTGCAAGTCTAAACTACACTTAAACAGTTGATAAAGACTTTGTAATGCTAAATACTAACTATGCACAAATATAATAGAAAATGGAAATGACCATTAAACAAGGATGGAATGGAGTATAATATAAGCTAATCAGAGGTTATAAGAAAATAATACTTTCAACATGTTTTACAGCAGAATAATGCGGATGAATTTCTTGAGACTTGAAATGCCAAAGCCCAAAAGTCAAACATGAAACACAATTATTTAAATACAGCAATATTACAAATGAAACAAATGAAGCAAATATACAAGGCAAAGACAATGAGGAAATTTGGTTGAGCCACCAACAAGATTCAACAAAAGAAACAGAAATTTACAGATCATATACCAGTCTACCAGGTAGAAGGAATGACAGAACTCGTTCAGGCTGTGTTATTTCTGCCATCATTTTCTTTTCAAGTTCAGCCATCTCAATCTTTAGTCTATGATATTCAGCAACTTCAGCCTAGCAGTTAGAAACAAAAGCACTCTGTTAGTTTGATATAACCCTCACCAGAAGTTTAAGAAGAAAGAGGAGCTTTACCTCGCCAGAAGCATCAAGGACAGCAGCTTCCTCTTCAAGCAGGGATACCTTTTTCCCAATGTCAGGTAAAGCCTATAGAAGTAGGAAGTTGCATAATTTTAGCAAATGAGAATAATTTATCAAAAGAAGAGAAATTCTGGTTGTAGGTTATTTATCAAAAGAAGAGAAATTCTGGTTGTAGGTATAACCTTCTCATACTGAAATTGATGGAATGAATTTTTTATAACATGCTCGGCGGTGAATTGTCCTTCAGCACGGCTCATTAGATTAAGAATTGAGTAGTAGCTTAACCTGAACGTACTGACCAAAGGTGCTGGTTTACCCAACACCATGTCCTTTAGAGTATTCATCTCCATCTGATTCAAAACAAAAGAATTGAACATTAAAGAAAAAGGTCTGGTCATTAATATGACATCTCTATTTAGAATTGCAAATATCACAAACTGCAGAAAAGAGGCAACTACATTAGATTTGAAATGAGAACTAGTAGACAATCAAGTTGCATTTAGATGGAGTCATTTGAAATGCAAGGGATTTGAAAATGAATAGATTCTCAAATCCATGGATTTCAAATGACATGGTTTTGCTAGGTATTTTAAATTCCTCCATTTTGAACTAGAATTATAGCTAGAATTTTAAATCCATCCATTTGAATATTTTACCCAAACAAGTAGAGTGGATTTAGGTTGTGGATTTAAAATCTATAGCTCAAATCCCTCCATCCAAACACAACCTCAAGGAAAATGAAAAAAAAAAAAAATGCAGCCAGTAAGGCTGTAAGGGTATATTTTTTGGTCACAAAGGTCCTATTTCTCATAGTATGTCTAGCATTTTGGTCTTTTAGGTCTTCAGATATATTACAATATATTGTTCAGTGGTTCGCCAAAAACAATACAATATATTCTTGATGAACATAGGTCACAACCAAATGACTACAATCATGTAAAGTAAATCTCTCTCCAAACTATCTTTTAGGGGGAATTTATTTCTGAAAATTGAAATGTTCCTAACTGAACCAAGATGGTGTAAAGTATCTCTCTTTAAAACATCATTTAGAGGGAATTTATTTTACAATTGAAATGACCTTACCTTGTCATCAATCATTATAATACAAATACCACGCTCATCTTTTCCACGACGTCCAGCTCTACCACTCATCTACAAGAGAAGTATAAATGTCAACAGTGATATAAAGATAATACATATAATAAACAAGTTGATTTAAAATCAAAGCACTCACCTGTATGTACTCACCAGATCCAATAAAGCGATGACTATCACCGTCCCATTTTCTGACACTTGTGAAAACAACAGTTTTTGCAGGCATGTTCAACCCCATGGCAAACTGTTAAATTTTGATAATTAATAAATGCTGGTAAGAATAACCTTATTACATTCACATAAAAAAATAAGCCTTGCAAGATTTGTGTGCAACAGTGCTAAATAATATTGCCTCATAAAACAGTTTTATATTGTTGTAAATATCTCATAGGCCAAAAATAGTGAACTTAATTGAATTTAAATTTTAATATCCTAGAAGTGAATCATTTGTGAAACAAAAATACCGTTTCTGTGGCGAAAAGAGCTTTAACAAGCCCTTCTTGGAAGAGAAGTTCTACAAGTTCTTTAATAATAGGAAGCAAGCCGGAATGGTGAACCGCGATCCCTCGCTGAAGCAATGGCAACATTAATTCAATAGCGGGCAAACTTCTATCCTCCTCACTCAAGCATAGGATTGCATTTTTAAACACTTGCTCCACAATATCTTTCTCCTCTGGGGTATTAAAATCAAGCTTGGACATTGACATGGCATGTTGTTCACACTCTCTTCTACTAAAACTGAAGATTATGACAGGTTGGAATTTTCGCTCCATTATCATCTGCAGAACCAACACTTTTAAATACAGCAACATAAAACTCATGTAATAAGAAACTAGAAAAACAACTAGTAGAACTACGAAATTCCACAATCTAATAGAAACACAATACCTATGCTAGTTTAGAAATATTGAGAAAACAATAACTAAAAATCAAGTTGAAAGTGGCAACGTATGATGTGCTTAAGTAGCTGACCTTGACAATTTTGTATATGTCAGAACCACCTCCATTTCCACCTTTCGCAATTCTGCCACCGCTCTTAGCATTTGCACTCTTGTTCACATCAAGATTTTGTTTTGTGAAAGTGTCTTGAAGCTTCAAAAAATTATCCTCTTTAAATTGCTCGTTCTCATCAACTACAAGATACAACCCAGATCCACCCACTGGGAAAACATAGTGTTGCAGGGGCGTAGGCCTAAAATCTGTATACACCACATGACAGGGCTGTTTGTGTATATTACAAATCCATTCGGCAAACTCAGTCGCATTTGACATCGTTGCAGAAAGGAAAACCATCTTAATGGCAGTCGGCAAGAAGATAATACTTTCTTCCCAAACAACCCCTCTTTCACGATCCTTCATGTAATGTATCTCATCAAATATGACCCAAGCCACTTCCTTCAACACCTCAGAACCCCTATAAAGCATACCTCTGAGGATCTCTGTAGTCATCACCAAACAACTTGCATTAGGTGAAAGTGTCACATCACCTGTCATCAATCCAACATCCGAAAACTCTTGACTCAATTCCCTATACTTCTGATTGCTCAAAGCTTTTAATGGAGAAGTATATATGACCCTCTGTTTATCTCTAAATGCCATAGCAATGGCATATTCAGCAACCGCAGTTTTTCCAGCTGAGGTGTGTGCTGAAACTAGGACCGACTCATTTCTTTCCAAACATGACACAGAGACCTCCTGAAAAGGGTCGAGCTTAAATGGGTAGGTTTTTGCCCTTTCCCCATTATAAACGGGGTCGGCGAGGGTACCATGAACTGATTCATCCTTGTTCACAACATATCCACTTGGCACTGCTACCTCATGCACACATGTCCGAGATAAGGTACGCCTCTTAGAGGCAGACTCTTGCCCTAGAACTTCTTGTTTATCCTTTGAATCCTCTTCCGGTTTCTTCCTTTTAATGGGCGTAGGAGATTCAGCCATATGTGCCTCCGTACAATTTAACCACCCAGCTTATATAAGTTGCGTCGATAATCTGTTCCGAAGCTGCACCAAAATTGAATATTATTAACCTCTGTTGCTTCCTATCAAGCTAGTCAAAAAAACGTAAAGTGGGCGCTTGAACATTATGTATACTATTAACATAGAACACAATAAACTTAAAATTTTCGACAAACATTTGGGAAAATTACTGTTTTTACAGCCTACTTATGTATTAATTTGTTGGGATAATTACTGAATCAGTGCAATTCTTATAGGTTGAGGAGACTACACAACGTATTACACTATTAATTTCAAAAAACCATATATCGTGAATAGATGTAATCGATTTTCCCGAGCACTCCACCGGAAACCTAGCTGCTAACGGCCGAAAATTGGAAAATGTAGAATGAAACACACACACACACACACACAAAAAAAACATTGAAACAGCAAAGACATACATACCTTCAAGTTCGCGCGTCAGCTCGTTGTTGAATTTTTACCCTAATTAGGGTATTTTTGCCCTAATTTGTGTGTTAATTGAATTGGTGCAGAAACCGAAGACGGACTTTTCAGGATGAACTTATAGACCAAGCCCGTAAGTAAAAGGAAGGAAAGGCCCATGGTAACAAAGCCCTCTTGGTCACACAAAAAGTATCGTCATATATTTTCTCGAGAATTTAAAAAAAAAAATGTCATCAATTAAAATAATAAAATCGTGATCGAAATTAAGAAATTACAAATAAGTAAATAAGCATGAAAAATTCCTCCCTCCCGCGATTATTTTCACGCTATCTTATTTTATTGTATTTTAACAAGCGAGTTATTTATTAATATTTGAAATAATAAAATAATTTTTAAGAAATGATATGATAAATTTATTTCTCTTCTATTATATAGATGACACACTAATACAACACTAAAAAGTTATAATTATTTCACATATATTTGAATTTGAAACATTACTCAAAATTAATCTAACTAAACAATTATGATGAATTCTTTGCTGCGTTTACTTCGATGGGTAGGATAAAATAAATAAAGTTAACTTTGTATACATGACTAAGTTAACTCATTATATAAGGTGTTTACTTTGTTAAGATAGAGGGATGGTTAACTTTTAACTTATGTTTACATTGCTGGTGAGATTAGATATAAAAGAAAACCAAATTTCTAATTTACCCTTTAACATACATGTAAACAATTGGAATCGGGAGCCCTCATTCGTAAACCCAAAATACAATTTCCATCCACCTTGGTCTTTCCCAAATATCCAGTCGCCACCACACCCAAACCTTACCAAATCTTATGAAGAAACAATAATTTGCAGAACATAATTCAAACTTTTTTTCCCCTAAAACAATCGAAATTCCTGAAAACAGAGATGTGAAATTCCCTGAATCATACAACACCAAATTAAAACTTAATTCATGAATTTTAAGTCCTGAATTCAAGAAAAGAGAAAATAGACCGACTCTTGAATTCAATAAGGAAGCAGATTCAAGAATAGGTATAGGGAAAAAAAAGAAAATGTCGCCAACGGTGGCGGCGGAGACAGCGGCACAGACGGAGCGACTCCGAGAAGACGACAACACCTACTTCAACAAAGAGAAATTGGGAGGCGGCCATTGATGCTTACACTGGGGTTTGTCTCCATTTGGTTATCTGAAATCATTGTGATGATCGTTGTCGGCTCTGCACCAGCGTCATATACTGTAAGTTAGGGTTGAAACATTTATCTAAAATTTACCTTTTTTGGAAGGTTTGGCGTAATTAATATTTGTTTTGGGGACAATTTGGTCAGTCAACATTTATAACAATAGTCCAGATAAAATAAACAGGCCAAATGTGTCGGGTTTATATTTGGCGAATTGCAGAGGTTTAATCCGGGTCAGCCGGATAACCCGGATTTTTTAACTTTCAAAGTAAATGGCTTATAAACCCCTGCAAATTGAGTTAACAGGGTTTGTCGGCCAAAGTAAACAATATTTTATAAGACACACCGGGTATAAATTTAAATTAAGAGTCCCACTACTCAAACCCCAAAATCCTCTAAACAAACCCCATAATTTTAAAGACAAAAATAGACATAAATAAAATGACTAAGTTATCCTTATATATATATATAGAATGAATTATACTCTAAATTTATGTTGATTTTGACTTTAGTCATTTAAGTCATTTAATTTCAAAATTAGTATTTTAACTTTTAATTGATCAATTATTTTTCTTAAAAAATTTTAAACCCTAAAAATAATGTTTAAAACTGTATTAAATATTTAAATAATCAAATTAAATGAAATTTAAAAATCCTTAAAATTTTGAAAAACAAAAGAAAATAAATCAATTAAATCTTCAAAATAATTTAATTAAAACAAATCCATTTTTTTTAAAATAAACTAAAAAATAATTAAAAAAATTAATTAAATCTTAAAAAATTAAATAAATTAAGAAAATTATTTAAAAAATCTTAAAAATTCAATTGAAGCTAAATAAAAATAATTTTTAATTAATTATTTACGACATTTTAATTAACATTTATAAAATATTTTTCTGATTTTATTCATCTTTAGCCTTTTCCCTTTTGAATATTTTTTATTTTTTATTCTTTTTTAAATTTAATTTGTTTAGATTTAGATATTTTTCTTATATTTATGTAGTTATTTTATTTTTCAAATTTTCATTTTAACTGATTATTTATTTAATTATTTTTTTAGATTTTTTATTTTTTAATTTTTGTCAAATTTTATTTAGGTTTAAATGATTTTAAAAAATTAACTAGACTTTTTTTTAAATTATTTTATTTTCTGAATTATTTAAAATAATTGTCAAATTTACTTTTAATATTTTATGTAAATATATTATACAATTTAATTGATTATTAAAATTATTTTTATTTTTTTATATTTTTTTGATATTTTTTTTTGATAAATACTTATTTTGAGGAGTTAGTTAATTATTTATAAAAAAAATCAAAATATATTTAATTTTTAATATTTTTTTTAAATTTTGATTAAAATCAAAGAATATGAAAAAATAAAAAAATAAAAGAAGATTTTAATGTGAATATGGAATGGTGAGAATTTTTAGTAAGTTATGTAGATTTAATGGAATTGTGGTAATATTAATGGAGGAATGATATTATAGGAATGAAATGTGGTATGTTTAGTAATATATGTTGATTTTTAAATTTTAATGGGGTATGTTTAGTAGGTGGGGTAGATTTAGAGGATTTTGGGGTTTGAACAGTGGTACTCTTAAATTAATTGTATTACTCTCTTTATCCCCTAAGGCAAATTTAAATATATATATATATATAGCAAATTTGAGAAAATATGGTAAAAATAGTGATGATAGTGGAAAACTTATGAATCTAGAGTTAATCGTCCGGATGGGAGGCGATCAACAAGTCCCTGTACACACGATGAAGGGTATAATTGCATTACCCCCTTTTCTTTTTTTCTTTTTGGCCGATCAAGGGGGGACAAGCATTTTTTTTTCTTTTTTTCTTTTTTAAATCAAATGTACTTTATTTTGAAAATAAAAAATTAGTACTCCATTCGTTTCGCGATTATTTTCACACTACCTTTTTTTCCCATATTTTAGCAAGCGGGTTGATTATTAGTATTTGAAACGATAAAGTGACTTTTAAGGTAAGATGTGATAGATCTATCTCTCTACTATTATAACGTGACTTAAAAATTACTTTATCATTTTAAATAGTATTAAAAAACTCGCTCGCTAAAATACGAGAAAATAGTAACAATTAAAAGTCATTGCGGGATGGAGGGAGTATTTGTTAAGTAATAGATGCAAAATTTAAAAATGACATTTATTTTGAAATGAAAAGAGTAATAATAATGTATTAGTTTAATGACAAGTGACAATATTTAAAATTGTAGACAATAAATAAACTATCAAGCATCTATCAAATTAATAGAAATATATATATATATATATATATATAATAAATAACTTTGATAATATTGAATTGCATACATAAATTTTTTAAGATATTTAACATAAACCTAATTTTTTTAGTTGAAAAAATAAACAATTGATATTATAACATATTAATGAATTTATTTTACCTTTTAATATCAGTAAAAAAAATTAATTACGGTCATATTGTATTATGTATAATATTTTATCTATATATACATATATATTTTGACCTAAAACATACTTTTGAAGTTGGATTATCACCATTTTTACTATATAATACTAATAAATATTAAAAATATAACAATCAACCCGCTTGTTAAAATATGAAAAAAAAAGGTAGTGTGAAAGTAATCGCGAAACGAATGGAGTGCTAATTTTTTATTTTCAAAATAAAGTACATTTGATTTGGTGGGGGGGGGGGGGGGGGGGGGGGGGGGGGGGGCTTAATCGCCCAAATGAATAGCGATCAAGGGGGTAATGCTATTATATCCCTTCATCGTGGTAATAGGGACTTGTTGATCGCGTCACATCCGGGCGATCAACTCTAGATTCGTAAGTTTTCCACTACAATTTTTTAGACGTCTCACAATAATTTTCACACCCCAAATATGGAATATAACACTCTCATAATATCCATTTTATTTTAAAATATTATTTATTTATTGGTTCAATAAGTCAATAAAGTAATTTTTATTAAAAGATGTGTCACCACACATTTAAAAATTAATAGGGAACGGAGAGAAGTTTATTTTTACTTATTTACCGTTAATTCTCATTGTTTCTTCTTTTAACTACTTATTTCGCTCTACAATATATTATCTACTTATGAAAAATGTTTGTTCCACAATGACCATATATTGTCAATTCCCTAAAGTCGGAATTTTTACCATAATATCACTGAAAAGACTCAAATGGATGATCAGTTGTGACAAAAAGGTAGCATGTAAGGCTAATTTTTTCATATTATAATAAGGGGCCAACTATATACCCCTCCTATTTTAAGAGATACACTTCTTTTTATATTTTTTTAATTTCAAAATAATTATGAAAAGTCTAAAATACCCTCAAAAATTAAATTTAACCTAAACTAACACAAACTTAAAAAATAAAAATAATCAAATTGTTATGAGAGAGAGAACTTGTCTCCTTCACGCCACCGTCCATCGCACACGGCGCAGAATCCAAGCAACATCGACACTTTATCAAGTTTAATATGATTGTCGCCTCTATCTCGCCTAATTAGGTTGAGTTTCAACTCTTTGCCTCTTTGAATTACCTCTTCCTTTATGCAATCAGATTCAATTATTTAAAAATTTAATTATAATATCTTAATATGAATTTTTTTTTATTAATTGAGAAAATCAAATTAAATTAAAGCGTTGAAGAATAAGAGAGCGGGGGAGTGGGAAGGAAGGTTGGGGAAAAAAAGGGGTTAGGTGGGGTTGGACGAGGGTTTGGGGCGGGACGTCGGGAGAAGGAGGGTGAATGGGGTTGGGTTGGGACTGGGATTGTGGGGAAAAGACAGGGTAGGGTGGTTGTGGTTGGGGTGGGGTAATTGGGGCTGAGAGTTCGGGGAAGAAAATGAGGGAGGTCTTTTATATTAAAACTAGTAACAGATCTACCTGTGCTTCGCACGGAAGTCTTTTTTTTTTTATTTTTTAAAATTATATATATATCTTGAATGATTTTAAAATGCACCATTTTTTTTTCTTTAACAAAATAATTAAAACTAATAGTTACAGAAAAATCATTTATATTCACAAAAATAAATTAAATGGCATCATTCAATTTTTATTATTTTTATTATTATAATAAAATTACTAATATATTTACTGTTTTAATTTTTTAACACAAAAACGTTAAATAAAATGAAACTTGTTAACCTTTTTATTTAAAAAGTAGTCCTTTTGATAAGATATAAATTATATATGCCAAATAAGATAAATATAATGTACAAATTATTATTTACTGTTAAAAAGTGAAATTTTGAGAATTTATTAAATTATTTTTTATTAAATAAATTTAAATTAATTGAAAAAAAGTTTATTGAAAAATACCGTGTAACAAAACATAAATATATGGTGTTTGGAAGATAGTGTTTCTTCCGTCTCGTGATTACTTTAATATTTGTCTAATTAAGATATTCCACAAATATTTTCATGCCACATGAAAAGAAATAATTCTGCATCACAAAAAATGAATAAAGTATAAAATTATCATTATATTATTCAACTCTACACTCACATAACACACTTTTTCTTAAACAACGTAATACTTTCAAATGCAAAAGAAACGGTAAGACGAAGGGAGTATTTTTCAAATAAAACCTACAAATATATATAAACAAAGAGAAAGTACAGAGTAGAAATGATTCATACACGAAAGCTTAAAGGATATTACTTGATTTAACAAAAAAATATTAATTTATTCCTTTAAATGGTATTTATTGTTTCATTGAAAAGTATCAATTGTATAATGAAAAAAAAAAAATCAATAAAAACAACTAATACTATTTAGAGAAAACAACTAATAACCTAGAATAATTTATGTATGAACAAATTTCACTCTATACATACTCATAAATTAATGATTAAACAGTCTTTGTTATATTCGTAACATAATCAATTAAAATTGTTTTCAAATTAAAAAAATAAACAATGATAAAACAATATGTGGGATACTTTTAATAATAATAATAATATATATATATATTTATATTATCATTGACGTGTAGTGCGCTATTGCTAAAAATACATGGAATAACTGCAACGAACATGGAGAATTGGTTTCATAAGCGGGAACCTTAGAAGTAAAAAATAAATTTCACACAGGTATTTGTAGGGCTGCTCACGGTACAGACCAAAATAGATATTTAAAAATATCCGTGTCCGTATCAAAGTTCGGTTATTTTAAAATGCGTGTCCATACCGAAATTTCGGTATGATATGAATATTTTATTTTTGGGTATGAATCGGAGCGGATTTTCGGTTACAAATGGACCGGATCGATACGGAATGGAGCGGAGAAATAAATTTTTTACCTATTTTTTAATCATTCTCTCATTTTCTTAATCAATTTTTTTGTAAGAAAACATATTGATGCATGCACATTCACACGAATACTACACAACATCAACCACAACCAAACATATATTATTACAAGCTCGAATATTATAATGGAAGATTAAAAAATTAACGGAAATCACCACCAATAGAGTATTTAAAATACAGTATAAAATATATATTTAAACACTTCTTTTAAAATATCCTATTAATGAAAAGTGCAATATTAAAATCACGATGATCGTAATTCCTGACACAGGGTATACCATATCCAAGTTTTTGTAAGAAATGAATATACATGAAAAATAAAATTAAAAGAATTAAAAATTAATTTAAATTATTTTGATATACATCTAAACATAAGCTAACGTTTCAAGAACTTAATAAAATAAATAATACTCCCTCCGTCCCAAAATTCTTTATTACATTATTAAAAGGTCTGTTCCATACTCAATTACTACATTCATTTTTGGCAAAAAAAAAAATGACAATACTTTTTAATACTATATTCTTCTACAGACACTCCTAACTAAAACCATCTACTTTATCACTTTAAATACTAATAAACAATTTTTTTTTCGTTAAACATGTGCAAACAGTAATGTAGAAATAACTATAGGACAGAGGGAGTATAGTGTTTGTATTCTAAAAAGGAGGAGAAATTATGACATCGTATAGTTGTACTTGAATTTAATAATATTATAATAGTATTTGATAAATAAAAAATAATTAAATTTAGTACATATATAATTCGGTTCGGTACGGTCACATTCGGTTTTTCGGTACGGTTAATTTGGTAATATCCAGATCCGTACCAAAAAAATATTCGGTTTTGTTTCGGTGCGGTTAAAATAAAAAGGTCCACAATTTTTTCGGTTCAATTCTTTTTCGGTGCGGATTTCGGTACGGGTTCGGTAATCTCCGAACTCCGTGAACAGCCCTAGGCATTTGTCCACATATATCAACAATAAAAAGTTATTGTATTTTTCACCCATAAAAGCTCTGTTCTACATACACATAACAACAAAACAGAACATAAAAATCACCCACACATACTTGCTAATTTAAAAAATTCATTCTACAAAGAAGAAATAGAAGATGAAGGAAGATACAAAATGAAATATGCATTTAACATCTACATAATTTATGTTCTTAGTTATGATTTTGTCAAAATCGTCTTATAATTGCCGGGAAAAGGTACCAGAAGAGTACTTTAATGACACCAAAATAGATACATCAGTAGCATAAAAAATAAGTATGTTCAATTTTAGGGCTTCATTAACAAATTCACAGGCCTTAATTTTTTTTTCATTTAAGATATAAATTTTGAAGTTTAGAAAATTTACCAATCGATCTCTGTATTTGATATTTTTCAGCGATTTAGGATCAATTTTGGGTGAAAGCATTCCTTTGATTTCCAGATTTTTTTAAATGCATGTCCGAACACTATATCGGCCGAACAATTCTAAAAAGAATTCTTCAACATTGTATCCACTACTTGCTAAGGTTCTTTGTATTGTCAACAACATAAATTCTTCGGAGGGTTAAAGAGCCCCAAAATAACAAAGACTAAATATGAAGGTAAAAATATCAATACATTTTTTAAATCAATGACATTGTCTCGGGCACTTCACAATATATATATTTCTGATCAATGTTGTTTTGTGTCTATATGCCTCAATCTGCACGTGTTCTTTCAATACTGTATATTAAGAAAACATTGATATTTTATATTAAGAAAACATTGATAATATCCATTTTATTTTAAAATATTATTTATTTATTGGTTCAATAAGTCAATAAAGTAATTTTTATTAAAAGATGTGTCACCACACATTTAAAAATTAATAGGGAACGGAGGGAAGTTTATTTTTACTTATTTACCGTTAATTCTCATTGTTTCTTCTTTTAACTACTTATTTCGTTCTACAATATATTATCTACTTATGAAAAATATTTGTTCCACAATGACCATATATTGTCAATTCCCTAAAGTCGGAATTTTTACCATAATATCACTGAAAAGACTCAAATGGACGATCAGTTGTGACAAAAAGGTAGCATGTAACGCTAATTTTTTCATATTATAATAAGGGGCCAACTATATACCCCTCCTATTTTAAGAGATACACTTCTTTTTATATTTTTTTAATTTCAAAATAATTATGAAAAGTCTAAAATACCCTCAAAAATTAAATTTAACCTAAACTAACACAAACTTAAAAAATAATCAAATTGTTATGAGAGAGAGAACTTGTCTCCTTCACGCCACCGTCCATCGCACACGGCGCAGAATCCAAGCAACATCGACACTTTATCAAGTTTAATATGATTGTTGCCTCTATCTCGCCTGATTAGGTTGAGTTTCAACTCTTTGCCTCTTTGAATTGCCTCTTCCTTTATGCAATCAGATTCAATTATTTAAAAATTTAATTATAATATCTTAATATGAATTTTTTTTTATTAATTGAGAAAATCAAATTAAATTAAAGCGTTGAAGAATAAGAGAGCGGGGGAGTGGGAAGGAAGGTTGGGAAAAAAAAGGGGTTAGGTGGGGTTGGACGGGGGTTTGGGGCGGGACGTCGGGAGAAGGAGAGGAAATGGGGTTGGGTTGGGACTGGGATTGTGGGGAAAAGACAGGGTAGGGTGGTTGTGGTTGGGGTGGGGTAATTGGGGCTGAGAGTTCGGGGAAGAAAAGGAGGGAGGTATTTGTTATATCTTTTATTTTAAAATATGTTTTTTTATCACTAAAGTCAGTTAGGTAGTTTATAATTTTTTTTTTTTTTTTAAATTTATATCTCTTAAAGTTGGAGGGATATATAGTTGGGTCCATTGGATTATAACTGCAAGCAAAAAACACAAAAAAAAAAAAAATTCTTTAAACCTAGTTCGCTAAACTTTTATGGTGAACTTGATATATTATTTAACATACAAAGTAATATTCCATTCATCCCTCTTTAAAATACACATTTTGTAAAAATAGAGCTCCCAACTTAAATTACGCATTTCTATTTTTTTCAAAGTTGCATCCTCATACTTTTTTCAGAGTCTTAACTTATATGTGGTGTGAAACAAAGTAGGGGCTTGTCAACGCCATCGTGAGGAAGCCCAATACGTATACAACTATAAGCCTTACTTTGATAATATTAGGAAACAATCTTAGATAACTTATATTTATATGTATATATATCTCCGATTAAATGTTGATTATCAAAGTAGGGTTTGTCAACTCCATAGTGAGGAAGCCCAATACATATATAACTAAACGAGGGTCTAAATTTATAGAGATGTGTGAAATTAATTTATTTATATAATTTTTTTTTTAAATTCTCCACTACTTATAGGTTGAATTGTCCTCAGAACTTGTCAAGTCATTATGGGGAGAAATGAAGAGACCCAACAAGCATATGATCAAATGAGGAAGCCCCACAAACATATACTTAAACAAGGTTGTGGGCATGAGCCAAAGACTCTAGGTACCATGAAATAATTTCATGACATCTAAAAGTTCAAACTTGTAGAAAGATATTGAATTAAATCATTTATACAGTCCCCTAATACTCCACCCGTCCCATAGAACCCTTCACATTTTTTTGAATTTTCCCTCAAATTCAAAAAAGTACGAAGAGTTTTATGAGACGGAGGAAGTATTTACTTTTTTTTTTTATCACATCTCCACACTATTACACATTTTATATTATACTAGTTCTTGAACCCCACGTATTACGCGGGTTTATAAATATTATGTTATTAATTTTAAATTAAATGTTTCAAAATTTTAATATAATTAGAATTATGTTTATCCTCTTAACTAATTAATTATTTTATATTAATTTAAAATTTTGACCTTAAATTGATTATTGTTTTAATTAAATTTATTATTATAATTTTAAAGATAGATTAACTAAAAAAAATAGATAGTATATTTAGAGTGAACGGCCAAAATCGATCATTTCTTATATTATAATATAGAGACACAACCATTTAATAGACGATTTCATTGTAATTTATCTAAAATAATACACAATTCATTAATCAATAGTAATAAAAAAAAACTTAAAAAATCATTTCGTAATAGAAAGATGAAGTTATAAATCGAACTAAAACAAAAATGGAGGCTTTAGAATAGTAGGCAGTAATTCCGAAATAGATTAAAATTAGAGAACATAAATAGTTGAAATTATAAATTAAAATAAATATATAATACAAATACATGAAATCAAAGTATTTCAAATTAGAGGCTCTTGAGAGGTGGGGTAATTCACAAATACATATATAGACTTCCTTAGAAATTGTGCCCTCTCAAATGAGTAGCTTAAAGGACAACGAGAGTATAATTTAATATAAAAAATATTACAGTTCATTAATTTTCTTTTTCCCCCCAAAAAAAAGAAAAGAAAAAACCCAATTCACCTGCTCAAGGAAACTCGGTAAGACTGATGGGAATTGGGCTAGAAATATATAGTTGTTGGGAACAAACTCGCAAGACTCGTGGGATAAATATAGAAAAATATAGTTATTGAGGGCTTCTTTGTAGCATAAATATGTAGTTATAAGCCGTCTCTTGTTTGCTTTCTCTGGTACATTCATCTTTAGCAGTTGGTCATATTTTAAGAGCTACAGAGCAAAACCTTGAAGTCTTCTTTCTACCCCCTTACAAAAGATACATACAGAATATATAGGAATGATGAAACTGTATAGAAACCCCTCTCTGATAACTTTTTATTCATCTGTAATCTGTATACATACGTAAAAACAGTTTATATATCGAGTCAGGCTGCAGCAACGAAACACGGGGAGATAGAGAACTCCACCAATTGCGACCTCGCGCCAGAACAACACTTTTCATTCTTTTCATCCATGGATATTTGCCTGCACCGACATTCTACGCTACAAAATGCCGTATCCCCCCTGCAAAATCGTCACCAAATTGTTGGGTTCATGGAAAACAACTAATATTGATCAACTAATACTTTTTGGTAAAACAACTAATACAATTTAAAAATGCACTTAGTGCATAGACGTAATTGTGTAGATGCAATTGTACAAAAAGCAAACCAAAGTAATCCATTATACAAACAATATCTATTAAAGATATCAACATCTTAAAGTCACTCGAAAAAAATGCAAGATTCATCATTTTCGATGGTCCACATCAAAAGCACACCGGAATTGTATGTGATATACTCGAAAACTTCCCAAAGTAATCCATGATGAGTGCAGATACGAATCAGATATCAACATCTTGTATGAAATGGAAGCTAAAGAAAGATTCAAGAAAGCATGCTGGCCCACATCAATGTTATCTTGCTTTCTTTTTTCAAGAAAAGCAAGGTTGAAGGATAATAATGAAAAGGGACAAACTGAATCATGCAATTAAGGAAAAAACAATGGCAAACAGTTCAACTTGACCTCCAAGTGGACCTTTTAAAAGTCCAGTTTCCAATCAAACATATCTTGGAAACACGAAAAGCATTACAAAAGCAACAGCACTGCACAAGATATGATTTGCAAATTCGGTATAGTTTGGAGAGAGTAAGTAGCGAAGATGAAGAAACGAGCAGTTGAAAATTAGTTACTCCAAGCATCAAAAGAGTGCAAAAACACAACTCGGGTGTTTTCATGTAGTATGATCAATGTTTTACTTCCAGGAACAAACAAGCATTATTTGCAGTACAAGCAAAACTGGTTAACATCAACTTCAAATCATTAAAACAAGTAGTTTGGAAATATATTAATAAATAGGGCACTTGCAGATATAATTAAGATGAAAGGAACATTTAACAACACGCTTTAGATACTTCAAAGGAACACCTTATATTTAGACCAACTGCATCTTCTAAGTAGATGACATACTAATCCACTGAGAAAATAAATTACTGATAATGCATATAAGAATAACACATGATTTTAACTTTGGCTATTGCCTATAAGTTGTAATTATGAAATCAGTTTTCTACAACGATACGAGATATTAAAACTATTTCTCTAGGCAACTATAAGCAATATAATAGACAATCAATGGTAGTTATTCTCAATTATAGAGCTACATATTTTATATAATTGGTCTACGTATTTTCAATCTCCAGCTCAATTTCAGAGCAGTATCTAAGTAAGACAACTCGGATGCTAATATTCTACGGAATGAATCACCCTCTTCTTCGTTTTCTACTTATCTCTAACATAAACGAACCGAATTACTTAGACCAAGTTCTAACTTCAGAAACTTATATCTCTGTTCCATCTAGTAGTAGTAGAACAAAAGGGGGGAAAATTACTTTTATTCAAAGGATCAGGGGGGGGGGGGGGGGAAATGAACTTATGATACACATTTAGAAAAAGTAGCATTTATTAAGATGTGATCCCCCAACTTTGTGAAATGAATTAAGTTCTCTTTCCACTTTTCTTTTTCTTATGTTCTCCAAAAGCTGTTCCAAAGCCAATGTTATAATGCATGGATGAATTTAAAGTAATTAAATATAAACTCAATTATTTTCTTGTAATCATAGAGTTGGCATCAATACCAAATCAACTGAAAAGGAATCTTGATTTTCACCAACCTTGAACATCAAAAACATCCACAACATGAACACATCATATATATTTAGCAGTAAAATCAATACATTATGATCATCTAAACTCGTATATTTTCAATTACAAAAAATTGATACAGAGAAACATCAAAATTTACCTGTACATAAACACATCCAGCCCATGAAGCATCTTCTCGCAAAGAAAGCAAGAACTAAGAAAATTCGCCGCCTCGAAGGCGCCGGCGCCGCTCACCGGAGTATCAGACACCGTGGCAACCACCGGAGGCCCATTATTGTTTCCCAAAATGTCAGCCTCGAAATACTCCCTTTTCTCGATAAGATTGTCCCCAACGTGAGATATAACACAAGTGTACTCCTCACAGAAGGCCAATTTCTCCACACTAAGACTTTTTTGGGGGTTATTTTTGTTATTGAGTATAGGGATGGGGTTTGATGCAGATTTTGGGGACATTAAGAGGACCGCATTCCTGCTATCATTGTTGAAAATTAGATCTCGATTATTGAGGGCAGCGAGAATGCCGAGCCCAACGACGCCGTTTGGCTCCTCGAAATTTCTGGGGGATTTGTGGGCGGTGATTTGTTTTTTGGGGTCGAGGGCTAGGAAAGAGAGGTTTATGGGTAGTCTCTTCTTTTTCCCCTTCATTTCCGCCATTGATGTACACAACACACAAATCCAACGATCGGTTCTTTGTGTAATTTTGGAGCTGTGAGGTGAAATACAAAATATCACATCCAATTGGGAATAGAGAGTTTGTGAAGAGAGAAAAAGAGAGATTTCAGAAGAGTTTGGAATCGAGCTTCCACTTCTGGTTCTCTCTCCTCGATCAGTATGAGGTTTGATGGAATTGGAAGAGAGGGAGAATATAAGAAGGGAGGGACTCTTAAAAACTTAACGTCAAAGATATTTTATATGCATTTTGTTAAGATGAATTTGCCTAAGTGTTGTAATAGTCAGGCTAGTCATGTTAGGCTTTGTATAAGTTAGAATATTTTATATTCACGGGTACACAATGAGAATACTCATTGTTGTCATTCAAGACTGAAGTCTGAAGAACACAAGAGCACCATCACTGAACTTATAGCAGTCTTTCTAAGCTGACTGAATAAGTGTCAGGATGAAGAGCATGATCCTGAGATCTTTGCTAACTCACGGACCTGAAGGGAACATGCAACCTGATTATTTGGGAAAGACTTGGAGTAGAATCCAAGCAAGCAAAAGAAATGTCAGTGCTGGACCATGTACTTAGATGAGGACAAACTTGAACTCAGAAAAGACAAGACTAAACTGAAAAATGAGTTCTGACATTCTGTTGGTCCCGGTACAAGACTGAGGAATACGTGTATGGGGGGGAATACACGTATACCAATTTTCAAATTTAAAACCTTACTGAGCCCCCTTCACTCAGAGTGATAAAGAACTAAGAGCTGATGATACACCTACTGACTACACAGGGGTGAGTGTCAGTTGGCTAACTATCAGTTCAAGTTCAGTGCGAAAATGCGTGAGCCCTGATAGTTTAAAGTCTTGATTAGTTTGCTTCTGAAAAAATGATTACTCCACTGAAAAGTGTTTAGTAAGGGCAGTACTCTTTTTAATGGATCAGGCTGATTGATTCAGACCTGATAAAACTTATGCAATGAATGAACTGTTGAAATGGCAGGTAAGTAATATATCAAAGCAATAAGAACACAACAAATTTAACGTGGTTCAGAGACTCAAGCTCCTACGTCCACGGCCTGATTTAACAGGAAATCCACTCAAGGGATTCTTGTTTTTAACGTGCCAAGGTGCACCAAGACCAGCTAACCTCACTGATCTATACAAACTTCCTTACTAACTCACTAACTGACTTACTCTCAACAAACCTAACTTAGGGTTTTGGTTTCAGTTTAGATTCCAACTAGGTTGAGATTATCCTTACAAGACAAAGCTATGCTAAGGGTTGGATAATCTATCTAAGCTTAAGATATTGCTTGTATGCTCTTTGAAATACAGATTAACTCTCAGTTGCTAAGAAACACTTGGGAAATTTAGAGGGTTTCGAGTGCTTCTTCTAAAGACTGAATGCTTTGAGTGCTTGAGAGTTTGAGTAATTTCTGGCTTGGAAATTTCCCGTAACCTTGAATAGGTTCAAGGCCTTCTGTATTTATAGGTGATTTGAAAAACTATCCGTTGGAGAGATAGCCTTTCTTGTCATCTATGTAGAGTGGCTTCAAACGGACATATCTTCATGCAGCAGCCGTCCTTTGCATGGAATTGGGTAGTCGCATTAAATGCACATTAAATGCTTGCCCGTTGAAAATGCAGTCTGAAGTCAGTCTCCTTGTCAGGTTCCGTACGTGCGTGTACTTCCAGGATTGGTCCACGTCATCAGGTTGGTGAGAATGTCAGAACTTATTCCTGGCTGCAGGCTTGTCTTATTAAGTTCTTTTTGTCTTGAGCTCACCGGTCTTGTCCTAACGCTGACATTCCTTTTGCATTGCTTGGCTCTACTCTAAGTCTTCCCATGAACTCAGTATCATCCTGTTCCCTTCAGGACTGAGTAGTAATGACCTCAGGGTCATACTCTTCATCACTGAGACTTACTCAGCCAGCTTAGAAGACTGACATAAGTTCAGGATGGTAAACCGTCTTCAGGCTCTAAGTCTTGATCGACATCAGTAAGTGCTCCTCTTACTGAGTACATGTGAAATGTAAAATGACTAAGTATAAATCCTAACCAAGACTAGCCTGACAAAGACAGACAAAAGGGCAAATCATCTTTTCAGGGGCTTTGGGATCTTAATCAAAACTGACAATGTCCCAACAATTTCCCTCTTTTTTATGATGCCAAAACACTGAAAAGATCCTCAAAACACTTAGAGGAAATATAAGAACCTATCTATAAGATAAGACAGTGTTAGAGCAATTCTTGATAAGTTACAGAATTTAAATAACAACCAAAAAGACAATGAGTTTTTGTCTGTGGGCAAAAGTAATAGATTTCATTGATATATGTGGAAGTGATTACAATGAATCTAGTCTATTACAAGAAGCTGTGAACCCCTAGACTAATCTCATTTCAGGTTCAAGTCCATATCCTGCATAGACTCTTGCCTTTAACTCGTCAACTCTGCTAGGTTGATTCACGTACCCTTCAGCCTTGACAATCTTCAAAACTTCCATCATAATGGCCTTTGTATTGTGCTTCTGAGTTCCAGGAACTAAGGGAGGAGCTCGAATCGTGAACTCAGGAGCCTTCACCTGAACTTGAGCTGCTTCAGCCTCCTCCAGGATCTTTTGGATCAATTCAGGATGATTGTCCATCATGTAGTCAGTGAAGTGAGCATTACTATAATCAGTGTCGCCCCACTTCTTCACAACATACCACAATTTTACAAACTCATCCTTCGCGTCTGCCTAGAACTCCTTCAGTGCCTCGGAGATGAACTCGTCGACATATGCTTCCCTTAATCCTGATTCCGGCCTTCTGACTTGAAGAATTGTTGATTTTCTTGTTGTAAGCCTCTTTCTGTACTTCCTAGGCTCAGGCTTCGCCTTCTTTCTCCTCAACAGACTGATCATCGCATCATCGAGTTCTCTTTGTTGAAGCTCAGTGATGTCAGTCAGCTTTTCAACCTTCTTCTCCAAGATGCGCATTTTCTCCTTTTGTGCAATTTCAGCTCTGCGCACAGCCTCAGGTTTCTCAGAAGGATCTCCCCACGCTTCAGCGCATAACTCCGCTACCACCTCAGCCGAGTAAGTGATGGGGTTCTTCCTTGTGCTCATGGGAGAAGACTTCTGAACTGGCTCAGGTTGCTTAGAAGGTTCATCAGCCTTTGCCTTTGCTGCCTCCGCCTTCAGCCTGACAACAATCTCTTCTCATTCCTTCTCTACTGCCGCCAACCTTGCTGACTTCCTTACCCTTAGCACATTCCCTTCAGGATTGGCTTCAGGATCAGCTTGAATTGTTTCGCCTTGGTTGACTGCCTCAAATGCCTCAGGACGAAATCTTTTCTTCTTATTTTCCCCCTTTTTGGCATCATCATTGGCCTCGGATGGGAATGCATCAGACCCGCTGTTGATTACGAAAGAGGCTAGGGAATGGACATCATTGATTCCCTCCTTCAGTAACTCAACTCCCATCGAGATTCCAGTCCCTGCAAACGAGACCGAACTGATAGCAGTATTTACTTTCTTCTCAAAGACCTCCATAGAAAGTTGGAGTCTTTGTTCAGCCTTGGTGATCCTTTCCTCCACCTTCAAGGACTCACCGCTGACTCTGCTAGCTTCAGTAAGTATCTTTGCCGACTCCTCAGTGGCCTTAGCCAAAATTTCTGCACCTGACTGAGAGGTTCGATCCAACTTCCCTGACTCCAGCTCTAGTTTGGTCGCTGAGTCCTTCATGGCCTGAGTGACAAGTGCCCCAGTCTGAACTGCAAGCCTGTCCACTGCCTGATTTAATTTGTCATCCCTGATCGTATCCCTCTCCTCAAGTTGCTTGAGAGTCTTCCTCAGCATCATCTTTGTGCGCTTTCTCTCATTTCTCACTGACTTGGCCGTGTCAGTCATCGTCCTTTTTAACAAAATCAGCTCTCTGTTGGCAAGGGTGTTGTAAGCTGACTTTGTCCACTTGATGTATTTTGCCAGGGCCTTGGAGTCTTCTTCCTTTTCAGCGCGTAGCCTCATCACTTCCTCTTGAAGTTCAGCTAGATTTTCAGTGGTTTTCTCCTTCTTGACCTCCACAATGCTTGTGAATTCAGCACGGCCGACCCCAGTTATCATCACATCCTCATCACCATCAACGGCCTCATCAGCGATTGGCTGCTTTCCCTTATCAGCCCCTGCATCTTCAGTCCCCTCTTCAGGGTGCACTGAAGGCAGTTGTTAAGTGGTCATGGCCGCCTGATCAGGCTCAACCATGCCATCTCGAACCTTAGGAACTTGTCCCTCGGAACTGGGGGTCTCCTTAGACGCCTCAACATCTTTCTCCCTTGTCTCAGGGCAGGGAATCCCTTCATCGACAGATGTCTCATCGGTGGCTGAGATGTTCAAAACATCCTCAGCCACTGGTCCACCCTTGGCACCAGTGTCCTTCAAACCTTCCCCCTGAGCTTGAGGCTCAGAGATCATATCATCAACTTCCCTTGCCGTCTCCTCCACGACTTTCTCCATTGCTCCACCCTGAGCATCTTCATCATCATCATCCTCCTCATCCTCAGACAGGATATCGATCTTGCTCTTGGACATCAAGTTATTTACTAGCTCCTTAAGATTTTCAAAATTGAGCAGTTGGAGCCAGCTAGTTAGTCCGAAGTAAGGGCATAACCTGGCCTCCTCGGTTTCCCAGTGCTCCCAGCCACGAGCATCCACCAGCAAATGTTGTTCTTGCATATTGGATTGTTTAAACTCCAACCAAACTTTAAGTTCAACCATATTAGCCAGCAGCTCCTTGTACTTGTTCAGCCCGGGCCAACACTTAGCTGCCCATTCTGTGGTGTTTCCCCTAAGGGTGTTCTCCAGCACACCACCCATCATGTGTTCATCCAGCTCCTCCTCCTCCTCCTGCATTACAAGGAAATCATCCTCTTCAGTTTGGAAGGATTTGGGGAAATCTTTGGGGTTGGGGTAAGAGGAGAAGTCTGTGGGATTGAGAAGATTTGGCTCAGATGATTGGTCAGGCTCATTCGTGGGTGAGGTTGATGGCACTGACTCAGTTTGAATATATGGTTCTGAGGTTTGGGGGGATTGGGTGGGTTGATGTGAGGGATCAGGGTTGGATTGAGTGTGGGTTTCAGGGTTAGTGGGTGATTGTGTGGGTACTATCTCAGGCTGCAACAACTCAGCCGTCTCGATAGATTTTCTCACCTCCTCCAAGTCAGAGGCTCTAGGAGAGCTTGACTTCTCCCGCTCACTCAGTATAGGCAGGCTCTTAGCAGGGGATTTTTTAGGTCTCTTCCTAAGTCGTTTAAGCGGTATCTCCCCTTGATCACTCTCCTTTCCGACGTCATCGTCAGTTCCCTCAACCTCAGATACTACTCTCTTGGGATCGGACTCAGTCCCAGACACAGTGCTCTTCCCTGACAGCACAACTCTCACCTTCTTCTTCTTCTTCTTCTTCTTCTTCTTCTTCTTCTTCTTCTTCTTCTTCTTCTTCTTCTTCTTCTTCTTCTTCTTCTTCTTCTTCTTCTTCTTCTTCTTCTTCTTCTTCTTCTTCTTCTTCTTCTTCTTCTTCTTCTTCTTCTTCTTCTTCTTCTTCTTCTTCTTCTCAGCCTCCTCAACTGCAGGCTGATCCACCACCTTCTCAGACGCCACATCCTCCTCTATCTCCTTGCTCCTCTCAAGGAGGTCATCTACCCTTTCAATGAGACTGATGTACCTTCTTGGCCTTACCAGCTGGCTTTTTGGCCTGACCCTTTGCCTTAACATTGGGATCAGTCAGCCCTAGCATTGAGTAGGTATCACTCAGTGAGGTAAACATCACCTTCTTTGAGGAAAGGCTATCCTCGAAGTCGAAGGTGTACCCATGGCAAGCATGAGCAATCAGGATGGAAAGTCTGGTTCCAAAAGGCAGAATGGCACTAACAGAAACATGCTTCTTTTCATCATCCCGCTTTAGCTTGTCCAGACCAGCCTGATGAAGTTGATCCAGGAAGAACTGCTCCCAGTTCGCTTCCACGCCATCAACTATAGCTCCCATTAGCCTCAGCTTGGGCAGGCTCAATTGCTCATGAGATCTTGTGGATCCCATCACCACCTTGGACACAAGGTCCACAAGAGCTATGTATTCAGGTTTCAGAGTATTCTTGTTCTGACGAGCCTTGAACTCAGACGATCCTGCCTTGGTCCATTTACCCAGGAGTTCTCCCTCCGAGTTCTCCTTGTAGAACCTTGGGTTGATGCCTGAGGATGGCAACCCAAAAACCTCCTTGACCGCCCTCCTAAGGTCAATGGTGACTACCTCTGAGTTGTAGAGAGGTTCGCCGTCGCCGTCCTTCTCTCCCGTCGGCTTGAGTGCAGTCACCTTCGTGAAGAGTTCTCCCCAACGCAGGAACATGTTGAAATAGGCTTCTACGACCGTTCTTAGAAGCACGGAGATAGGACAAGTGGTGAAATATGTTTCCAACCCAGCTTTGGAAATCCACTTAAAAATAGGTTTGATTTCCTCCACTGTAAGACAAGTACCTTCCATGGAGATGACTTGCTCCATGTGTACGAGCTTGTTATCGACAACATCCTCAACCTTGTCGGTTGTCCAGTTGGAATCAAGAAGTACCATTGATTTTGAAGAAGTAGAGGTTTTTAGGAAAATTTGTGAAAATTTTGAGCAAGAGAATACTCAGTGTGCAGAAGTGCTTTGTGTTAGCGTAAAAACCTCGAATGGCATTCTTGATTGATAAGACTAAGTCAGTTACTCAGACGTGGGGTTGGGATTAATTCCTGAATTCGAAAGGTTTTGAAATGAAGGGCCAGGATTAATCTCAATTTCAATCAATTACCCAAGTCAGTCATATTCCGTATAAAGGCTCAATTGCTCATGAGATCCTGTGGATCCCATCACCACCTTGGACACAAGGTCCACAAGAGCTATGTATTCAGGTTTCAGAGTATTCTTGTTCTGACGAGCCTTGAACTCAGACGATCCTGCCTTGGTCCATTTACCCAGGAGTTCTCCCTCCGAGTTCTCCTTGTAGAACCTTGGGTTGATGCCTGAGGATGGCAACCCAAAAACCTCCTTGACCGCCCTCCTAAGGTCAATGGTGACTACCTCTGAGTTGTAGAGAGGTTCGCCGTCGCCGTCCTTCTCTCCCGTCGGCTTGAGTGCAGTCACCTTCGTGAAGAGTTCTCCCCAACGCAGGAACATGTTGAAATAGGCTTCTACGACCGTTCTTAGAAGCACGGAGATAGGACAAGTGGTGAAATATGTTTCCAACCCAGCTTTGGAAATCCACTTAAAAATAGGTTTGATTTCCTCCACTGTAAGACAAGTACCTTCCATGGAGATGACTTGCTCCATGTGTACGAGCTTGTTATCGACAACATCCTCAACCTTGTCGGTTGTCCAGTTGGAATCAAGAAGTACCATTGATTTTGAAGAAGTAGAGGTTTTTAGGAAAATTTGTGAAAATTTTGAGCAAGAGAATACTCAGTGTGCAGAAGTGCTTTGTGTTAGCGTAAAAACCTCGAATGGCATTCTTGATTGATAAGACTAAGTCAGTTACTCAGACGTGGGGTTGGGATTAATTCCTGAATTCGAAAGGTTTTGAAATGAAGGGCCAGGATTAATCTCAATTTCAATCAATTACCCAAGTCAGTCATATTCCGTATAAAACGGACACGTATATGAAAAAGTAACTGAAGCATTAAATGCTCCATTGCGCGTGGGTTTAAATATGAAAAGGCGCGCTTTTAATGAAAACGGAATGCATTTAATAAAGATTTTCAGGACGAAGGACTCAGGGAGACGCTTGGTATTCACAAGAGTCAGGATAGAACTCATACCTGTCAGGGAGACATTGTAGCACCCTGATACCTCGCTGAGTCTAGTCTGGCCTGAGTTCCCCCTAGAACCCTACACTGACTGCTCTTCTGGATCTAAGAGTCCTAACTCTACTGATAGTTCCATAAACCTTGCTTCAGCCAGAAGCTTAGTCAAGATGTCAGCTCTTTGCCTGTCAGTGTGAATCTTCTCCATCCTAATATCTTTCTTCTCCACATGATCTCGAATGAAGTGATGCCTAATATCCACATGCTTGTACCTTGTGTGAAGCACTGGGTTCTGAGTAATTGCTATTGCACTATTGTTGTCACAGTAGATTGGAACCTCATATTAGCAAATACCTGGTAGTCCCTCAACTGTTGTCTCAACCACAAAATCTGAGCACAACAACTACCTGCAGCCATATACTCAGCCTCAGTTGTGGATGTAGCCACTGAATTTTGCTTCTTACTAAACTACGAGATCAACCTACTTCCCAAAAACTGACATGTCCCTGAGGTTGATTTCCTATCAATCCTACAACCTCCATAATCTGCATCTGAATAACCAGTCAGTTCTAAGTTGTCATCTGAAGGATACCATAGTCCCAAATTGACTATCCTTTTCAAATATTTAAGTATCCTCTTAGCAGCCTCCAAATGACTTCTCTTGGGATCAGACTGATACCTAGCACACACACCAACTGCAAATTTAATGTCAGGTCTACTTGCAGTCAGGTACAATAAAGAACCTATCAGTCCTCGGTACTCAGTCTGATTTACTGAAGTCCCTTCAGTGTCAGGATCCATTTTCCAATTTGTGTTCATAGGGATCCTGGCTGGATTACTGTTCTGAACACCAAACTTATGAATCAAGTCTCTTGTATACTTGACCTGATTAATGAAGATACCTTGATCAATATGCTTGACCTGCAATCCTAAGAAGAAGTTCATCTCTCCCATCATTGACATCTCAAATTTACCAGTCATCAGCTTAGAGAATTTCTCACAGAGCTGATGATTTGGTGATCCAAATATTATGTCATCCACATAAATCTGGACTAAGAGAATGCCATCACCTTCAATGATCCTGAACAATGTCCTATCCACAGTTCCCTTCTTGAACCCATGGTCTGTCAGGAATTGAGAGAGGGTATCATACCAAGCTCTTGGTGCTTGCTTAAGTCCATAGAGTGCTTTCTTCAAATGGTATACTCTATCTCCAACCTCAAACCCGGGAGATTGTTCAACATATACCTCTTCATTGAGTACACCATTCAGGAAGGCACTCTTGACATCCATTTGATACACCTTGAACTTCTTATATGTTGCATATGCAAGGAACAATCTGATAGCTTCCAACCTAGCCACTGGAGCAAAAGTCTCATCGTAGTCTATTCCCTCAGATTGATAATACCCTTTGCAACCAGTCTAGCCTTGTTCCTTACCACAACACCATTATTATCCTTCTTGTTCTTGAAGACCCACTTGGTACCAATTACTCCTTGATGCCTAGGTCTATCCACCAGTTCCCAAACCTGATTCCTTGTGAACTGATTCAACTCCTCTTGCATGGCAATGATCCAGTTCGAGTCAGTGAGAGCTTCTTCAATGTTCTGAGGCTCTTGCTTAGAGAGAAAGCAACAAAACAATGCACTCTCACCATGGAACCGTCTGGTCCTGACTCCCTCAGTTGGATCACCAATGATTTGATCAATGGGATGATCCTCTAGCCATGTTCTCTTGCCAGGAGTTGTTCCTGAAGTACCTGCAATGTTAGTGTCTACAGGCTCATAAAACTCAGGAAATTGAACAGAAGGGGATGATCCTGAGTCTATACCAAAGAGATTAACAAGCTCAATGTCAGGGACATTGATTCCCCCTTGATGAGGTGACTTAGGAACCGTCTCAGCTGCAACAGCATCTTCATAGACGGTACTTACATCAGGTTGAGCCTGTTCCTCAGTCTGAGGCTCAACAATCCCTGATGTGCTGGGCTTAGGAGTGGCACTTGATTCATCATATTGATCGTCGTCATCATCCCATCTTGGAATTTGGAATTGGCACAGTTTTGACCTTTGGATCAGGTTGATTTTTCAAGCTCAGCCTTGTCACTCTCTTTGTGATCTCCTCAATGTCAGGATTCATCACTTTTATCCTAGACTCATTAGCAGATTCATAAAAAACAACGTGTGGTGATTCCTCCACAACAAGGGTCCTACAATTGTAAACTCTGAAGGCTTTACTAACTTCAGAATACCCTAAGAATATTCCTTCATCAGATTTGCTATCAAAAGCTTTCAATTGGGTCTTCCCATTGTTGAGGATGAAGCACTTACAACCAAATACATGAAAATAAGAAATACGAGGTTTCCTTTTATTCCATGTATCATATGGGGTCTGTGCATGTTGTTTATTCAGCATGGATCTGTTCTGAGTGTAGCATGCAATGTTGATTGCCTCAGCCCAGAACTTCTTGGCAATCCTGACTCTGCCAGCATGGTCCTAGCTGCTTCCTTCAGTGTCCTGTTCCTCCTTTCAGCGATACCATTCTGCTGTGGGGTTCTACCTACAGAAGTCTCATGAGCTATACCAAGTTCATTACAAAAGTCAGAAATATATGAATTTATAAATTCAGTGCCCTTGTCAGATCTGATCTTAGTAATGGACTGATTCTTCTCATTGCTGAGTCTCCTGAGCAACTCTGGAAGCTTCACCTGTGTCTCCTTCTTATTCAACAAGAAAATAACCCAAGTATATCTAGAATAATCATCAATAACCACAAGGGTATACTTTCTACCATTCATACTCACAGGTGTTATGGGACCAAATAAATCCATGTGCAAGAGCTGAAGAATCCTGTCAGTGGAATGAGAAGCTTTCTCTTTAAATGATGCTCTGGCCTGCTTCCCTTCCTGACAAGCTTTGCACACATGATCTTTGCTAAAAACTTCATTAGGTAGACCTTCAACGAGTGACTGTCTAGAAATTTTGTTAAGAATCTTGAAGTTAAGGTGTCTTAATCTCTTATGCCATTACCAACTGAGCTCTAGAGAGCTCTTAGCAACAAAACAAGTATTAGGAACAATGCTGCTCCAGTCAGCGAGATAAATATTACCTTTCCTGATACCTGATAGAAGCACTTGTGTTGATTTGTCCTTGACTGAACATATATTCGATGAGAACTCAACACTGAAACCTTTGTCACAGAATTGACTTACTGACAACAGGTTATGCTTCAGTCCTTCCACAAAGGACATATTTTCCACTCTGACTGTACCTATTATTAAGACACCAAAACCTTTAGTAACACCTTTTGAGTTATCACCAAAGGTTACCTGTGGACCATCTTTAGCTTGATATTCTTGGAGAAGACTCTTCATTCCAGTCATGTGCCTTGAGCAACCACTGTGTAGGTACCAAACAGCCTTGATTGAGTCTTCTCTCCTCTTGTTGTGATCCACAGCCGTCTGCAATCAAATCAGGCTTTAGGTACCCATTGGGTGTTGGGTCCTATTCTGTCAGTTGTACCCTTCGGGATCCAGACTTGCTTAACAACCCTGATTGCCTCAGAGTGGTAAATCTGTCTCCCTGAAACATCGACATACACAAGTTTCTTCTTCTTTGCCTGTGAGGAAGATGGTGTATGAGTGCTAGACTTAGGCTTCACAGGAGCCTGAGTGGGTGTCTTTTGGGCTGGCTTCCTGTTCTTCCTAGGTCTGGGTGCAGCAGGTCTTGGGCCTTGTTCTTGATAAGGGCCCTGTGTTCTATTCCCCCTAGGCAAGTGAGGGAATGGAAAACAGTTAAAGGCATCAGGATTCCAAAACCATGGGGGTGTCATCATATTTGGCCTTCCCTGTTGGTATTGCCAAACATGATGGTACCCTCGCTGACCAGTCTGAGGGCTCTTGGCCTGAGTCTTCCTCTGCTTCCGCTGAGCTCTCAGGGGCCTCCCTAGGTTGCTTTGCCTTTCCCTTGGGTTTTGGCTTAGCTACCTTAGGGGCAACCCTGACTGTGTTAACAGTTTCCTTGCCCTTATCAGTCTGACGGGCCTGGAGTACAACCTTGGGTGCACTCTGGCCTGCCTGAACAAATACCCTCCCAGTGTTGCTCCCTGAGGCAACATGAGATTGACCTTGTGAGGATTTCTTAGGAACATATCCAAGTCCCTTTTTCTCATTCCCAAGCATCTCCTCTCTAGCCACTGAGGATTTATTCATTGCTGCAACCTTTTTCTTGAGAGAGTCCTCACTCTTTTTCAGGATTTCATGTCTGGGAAAGAGGTCATCAAACTTACTCTTAAGTACCTTCAGTTCTTCCTTCCTGACCAACTCTTCATCAGCCAGTTCCTTCATAATTTTCTCTCTTGGAAGACGCTCAGCATTGATTAAATCAATCTTCTGAGTTAGTCTCCCAATTTGAGCTGATTCTTTAAGATCAGACTGAGTGAGTTGATCATTCAGGTTTTGAACCTCAGTACTCAATTTCTTGTTCTCCTCTACCAAGAAGACATTAGTCTCCTGCAATCTGGAGAAATCAACCATCAATTGATCCAGACAGATCTGAAGGTTCATTTCTCTAACCGACTCTGAGCTAAGCTCAGGATTTTGACCAGTGTGGGAACCACATACAGAGTTAGATGTTACCTCAGGTTCCTCTCTTGCCATCAGGCAAACATCATCGTACTCATCATCAGAAAAGAGTTCAGGTGACCTTTCCTCAGGACCATTAGAGTCAGTTGCATCCTCAGCGAGCATGGCTCTCCGGCCAGCAAGTCTCTGGTCTCTCTTGGCCCTCCTATCCTCTCTTTCCCTTGCACTCAGCTTCGGACAATCATACTGATAGTGTCCGCTCTTGTTACAGTTGTAACACGTTGGTTGCTCATCTCCTCTTTCTCTCCTTGGTTCAGGGTTCCTCCTTGAGTCAGGTTCCCTCTGTCTTGATGAGCTTTCAGTCTTCCCTGAGTGCTTGTCATCATAAGTACGTCTCTGTTCATCTCTACGATCGGGCTTTGGATCTGAATATCTTCTTTCATCGCCACGATCTCTCCTCTGGCCAGTGTTTCTCCTTTCCTCATATCTCCTTGAGCTTCTCAGACCCCTCGCACATCCTGGTCAGCTCATCCCAAACTTTCTTTGCCGTCTTTAAGTTCATTAGCCTTGCTGACTCCTCGAAAGGCACCGTATGCAAGATGATATTTCTGGCCACATTATCCAGCCCCATCATCTTAATCTCGTCAGTGGTCATATCCTTCCTTTCCTTAGGAATGGGTACACCAATATCAAGATCATCATATCCCCTTCCTCTGGTATTAGGGACAGTAGTTTTGATCGGTCCTTCCCTGAGAACAAGCGGCATCTGGTCATGGATGGCATCAAGATGTGCTTCTAATCTGAACTTCCAATAGACAAAGTTAGATAAAGAGAATTCAGGTAACGAAGCTTCAAGTCTCCTCGAAGTCATGATGATGCAAGTTTTATGAAAAACAAACTCAGATTTGTTCAGTGACCACCAACAGTTTCTCCTCTGAAACTATTAGTATTCAAAATCAGTGGTCTTTTGAACCACTGCTCTGATACCACTTATTGGTCCCGGTACAAGACTGAGAAATACGTGTATGGGGGGGAATACACGTATACCAATTTTCAAACTTAAAACCTTACCGAGTCCCCTTCAGTCAGAGTGATAAAGAACTAAGAGCTGATGATACACCTACTGATTACACAGGGGTGAGGGTCAGTTGGCTAACTATCAGTTCAAGTTCAGTGCGGAAATGCGTGAGCCCTGATAATTTAAAGTCTTGATTAGTTTGCTTCTGAAAAACTTCCACTGAAAAGTGTTTAGTAAGGGCAGTGCTCTTTTTAATGGATCAGGCTGTTGATTCAGACCTGATAAAACTTATGCAATGAATGAACTGTTGAAATGGCAGGTAAGTAATATATCAAAGCAATAAGAACACAGCAAGTTTAACGTGGTTCAGAGACTCAAGCTCCTACGTCCACGACCTGATTTAACAGGAAATCCACTCAAGGGATTCTTGTTTTTAACGTGCCAAGGTGCACCAAGACCAGCTAACCTCACTGATCTATACAAACTTCCTTACTAACTCACTAACTGACTTACTCCCAACAAACCTAACTTAGGGTTTTGGTTTCAGTTTGGATTCCAACTAGGTTGAGATTATCCTTACAAGACAAAGCTATGCTAACGGTTGGATAATCTCTCTAAGCTTAAGATATTGCTTGTATGCTCTTTGGAATACAGATTAACTCTCAGTTGCTAAGAAACACTTGGAAAATTTAGAGGGTTTAGAGTGCTTCTTCTAAAGACTGAATGATTTGAGTGCTTGAGAGTTTGAGTAATTTCTGGCTTGGAAATTTCCCGTAACCTTGAATGGGTTTAAGGCCTTCTGTATTTATAGGTGATTTGAAAAACTATCCGTTGGAGATATATCCTTTCTTGTCATCTATGTAGAGTGGCTTCAAACGGACATATCTTCATGCAGCAGCCGTCCTTTGCATGGAATTAGGTAGTCGCATTAAATGCACATTAAATGCTTGCCCGTTGAAAATGCAGTCTGAAGTCAGTCTCCTTATCAGGTTCCGTACGTGCGTGTACTTCCAGGATTGGTCCACGTCATCAGGTTGGTGAGAATGTCAGAACTTATTCCTGGCTTCAGGCTTGTCTTATTAAGTTCTTTTTGTCTTGAGCTCACCGGTCTTGTCCTAATGCTGACATTCCTTTTGCATTGCTTGACTCTACTCCAAGTCTTCCCATGAACGCAGTATCATCCTATTCCCTTCAGGACTGAGTAGTAATGACCTCAGGGCCATACTCTTCATCACTGAGACTTACTCAGCCAGCTTAGAAGACTGCCATAAGTTCAGGATGGTAAACCGTCTTCAGGCTCTAAGTCTTGATCGACATCAGTAAGTGCTCCTCTTACTGAGTACCTGTGAAATGTAAAATGAATAAATATAAATCCTAACCAAGACTAGCCTGACAAAGACAGACAAAAGGGCAAATCATCTTTTCAGGGGCTTTGGGATCTTAATCAAAACTGACAATGTCCCAACACATTCTCACCTACCCGCCGACGTGGACCAATGAGGAGAAGACAAGTCATGTACGTACACTGAACCTGACATCCCTGCAGTTTTCAACGGGCAAGCATTTAATGCACTTATCAAATCCATGCAAGGACGACTGCTGCATGAAGATTATGTCCATTGAAGTATCTTACAAGAAAGGTGACTAGAAGGTTATCTCTCCAACGAATAGTTTTTCAAAATCATATATTAATACAGAAGGTCTTGGACCCAAACAAGGTTATGGGAAATTTCACAAGTCAGATATTACTCAAGACTCACAAGCATTCAAAGCATTTAAAGAAGCACTCGAAACCCCTTAAATTTCCCAAGTGTTTCTTATAGTCTAGAGTCTATTCTGTATTCCACTATTCATATCCTAAGCTTAGAGTGATAAACCAATCCTCAGAATAGTTTTTCATTGTAAGAATTATCACAATTTAGTTGGAATCCAAACTGAAACCAAAACCCTCAGTATTAGGTTTGTTGGTGGAAGTTGTTAGTTGGTTAGAAGAAGGAGGACTAAAACTCACATTATGGGGATCAGATGTTGGGAAAATAGGGGTGCCCGGAATCTATTCGGGATGAAATTTAAATACGAATTTAAATTCAATTATTACTAGCATGAATTAATCCTAATTAATTCAAATAATAATTCCAACAACAAATTTAACATCATGCATGTTGAATTAAATCACATAAAATCTAGGCGGAATAAACAAGAATTTATGTGACTTACGTACCTCTTGTAGAATTGGCCTTTGAATAAATGGGACAATTACGATCACACTTTATCAACCCAAAAACCTTCTCAAGTATTTCCCTTTCGCCTTACTTGATCACCGGTGGGAGATGCTTTCAAGTAATTTAAATAACTAAGAAAAAAGAAAAATATATATGCTCTTGATTTTTCCAACACATGGAATTATGTACTTGGTGATGAAATAATCATCCCCTATTTATAAAGAGTGATGGCCGAAATTTAGTGGTGTTATGGGCTTGGAGAAAATCTTTTCTTAGACTCTAAGAAATCTTGAATATATCTCATATATTCTTTTCTCCATAATAAAATATTCCACAAAAATCTCACTCTCCTAAATATAGGGCAATTTTCGAAAAAAATAGGATCAAAGCACAAGATTTGGATCTTCTTGAATATATGAGATAATCTTTTATTCTAAGAATACTTATCTTCCATAATATCTTTCCAAGAAAATCAACAAAATCTTTTCTCTCCTAATTTTGCATTTTTAGAAAAATATATGAAAAAATCAGCATAATATTATCTTTTTATTTTAATCACCTTATCATTATTGGGCTACTTGAGGGGCCTTTAAGGAGAATTAAGATTGGACCTCCTAATGGACTTTTGAATTTCAATATTGAGCCCTAATATAATTCAATCCATTAATATTATTAATATTGCACTATCCATCTTAATCCATATTACGATAATATGGGGTCCCGGTTATTATTTCCCGCGTTTAAGATTATCAAGTCCATTAATTAATTAAGCTTCTGAATAGCTCTAAATTAATTAATATATTTCACCTTGGAGTAAAGACAACTCAACATTATTATCCGTACCGGAGAAACTAATTCTTCACTTGCAAGATTTGGTACGATAAAACTTCTGAGCCCACCAAGGGGACTAATCACACGAGCCGTACTCGCACGCATTTCTCCGTATTAAATCTTAGCAACCGTCGTATGATTAATATTACTGTCCAAAGCACAAGGTTCGAAGTCACGATGATTCTCACCCAACATGAATCAAAGCAGTAATCATTAAGCACACACGGTCCTATTTAAGTGACGGAGATTAAGAAATCAACAACCACTGAGGTCTAATTCTTCACACTTCAGAACAGAAGAATTTATCCTCACTGTAGGTCCTCTTCAACACATACTAAATGTGCTAGTGCAATCCCTTAGTCAAAACAGACCAATCTGAGACTTACACATCGACCTTTCACGGCGGGTTGTTCAATTCCACTAGGTCGTGAAAATGTACATTTAGTTACAAGGAAACTGTTAATGTTATCTTCCGTGATCGGGTATCACCACATTAACTACAATGTTACTAGTACTATTATGAACTGTTTGTAATAAATATTCAACATTCAATCATATCTAAAGCATATGCAATAAAAGAATTATTCTCATAAACAAGTGTTTGATACACGAGTTATACAAAGTAAAAGCATGCTTTCACGTATAACTCCAACAATCTCCCACTTATACTTAAAGTCTACTTTTTAGTATACATCATGCATGTCTTAGTGTAGTAGCTCTACGTGACATCTCATGTCAACCTACACTAACCTAATAATTCCTCCCACTTATACTTAAAGCAGATTGACAATAGTCTTGACTCCCATTCCATCCACATGTCTCTCAAATGTACTCTGAGGCAGACCCTTTGTGAATGGATCAGCTAGGTTGTCACTCGACGCTATCTTTGCCACCTCTATATCTCCTCTCTTAACGATTTCTCGTATAAGATGATATTTTTTTTTCTATGTGTTTGTTGGCCTTGTGGGTTCTCGGTTCCTTTGAATTTGCAACTGCTCCAGCATTGTCACAAAAGACAGTTATCTTGTCGGGCAAATTCAGAACAACGTCCAAGTCCACTAAGAAGTTCTTGAGCCAAACTGCCTCTTTCGCTGCTTCACAAGCAGCTATATACTCGGCTTCCATGGTCGAATCGGCGATGCATTTCTTCTTAACGCTTCTCCATGAAATGGCTCCTCCTCCCATGCAAAACACACTACCCGAGGTTGACTTTCTTGAGTCTATGTCTGATTAGAAATCCGAGTTCGTGTATCCCACGGGAACAAGACTATCTGACTGGTAAATCAGCATCCGCTCATGAGTTCTTTTCAGATACCTCAAGATGCACTTTACAACGGTCCAATGGTCTTTCCCGGGATTACTTTGATATCTTGCCACCATGCCCACGGCAAAGCAGATATCCAGTCTCGTACACAGCATTGCATACATAAGGCTTCCTACGGCCGAAGCGCACGGAACACCTTTCATGTCATCTATCTCCGCTTGCATCTTAGGACTCATTTCTTTCGATAGATGGATTCCGTGCCTAAAAGGTACAAAACCTTTCTTGGAATCTTGCATGTTGAAACGCTTTGTTGGGATATGTTTAGTTTTGATGATTTTCCAAAACGACATGTAATAAGTATGAAAGCAGTCAGGATAGTATCCTTTAGATCAGGTCAGGCTAGGTTAGCTCTCAAAAGAATAGGTTGCTCAGTTGAGGGGGAACTCAGCGAGGGGGAACTTCTCAACACAGCCTGAAGATATCAAGATGACAACCAGAAGAGCTGACTGAAGACATGCCGTCAACCTGAACCAATGGAGAAGCCTGAAGGATGTCCCACTGAGTGCAAGTCAGGCTGATCTAAGCCAAGTCTGATGGACCACTCAGTGAAGAGCCTGATCAGGAGGATCAGTGCTGCACCAAGTAGGCCTGAAGGAGTCAGGCTACTGTGGTCAGGGAAGTTTGTCATCCAGCCTTATGACAAACTTCTTGGAGTGATCTTCAAACAGTCCCTGAAGGACAACTACACTGAGGACGAGTCAGTCCAACTGAAGATCATCATGTCAGTGAAGGAGGAAGCCACCTAAAGTCAGTGGGTCTTGGTCAACCCACTGAGTCAAAGATCCGTGAATCCAGGCCACGTGGACCAATCAGCACGAGGCAGCAACTCTGACACTGACAAAGGCCGCATTCCAAGAAAAGTGGTTGAAACCATTTAATGTTGGATTCAAATGTATCTTCCCTCCAACGGATACATTTGAATCCCCATTATAAATACAAGCTCATAGCTTGTTGTTAGAGTGTGTTGTGTTTTGTTTGAGAGTTGTATTGTTGTATCTTGTAAGAAAAACAAACACCTACGAGCTGAGAGTGTGAGTAGTAGCATACGTGCATGGGAGATATAAGGAGGTTCTACTCATATCTATACACTGAGAGTTCACAAAGATATACATAAGAGTGCTCAGCTTGTAACTCTAGGCTTAGAGAGGTTTTCCCTATCTTAGCTATTGGCTAACACATTGTAAAGGGAAAACCTCACCTAGTTGGAGAAAACCCTAACCGAAACCAAAACCCTCTAGTCAGGTTTGTTGGGAGTAAGTTTTTTTGTAAGGAGAGGCAGCTCCATGGAGGGGCGTGAGTCCAGTTGTAAGTGCACCTTGGCACGTTAAAAACAAGAATCCAAAGGAGTGGATTTCCTGTTAAATCAGGCCGTGGATGTAAGAGCTTGAGTCTCCGAACCACGTTAAACCAAGTGTTATTATTTGGAATGTCTTTTCTTCTAAAGTATTGTGAAAATCTGCTCACTGAGAGCATTGTTTAAAAAGGAACTTTAGCTAAGCATTCAGGTCAGGGAGATTCCATCTCACTGACTAAATCAGGCAAGGCACTCGAGAGTTCAGTCTCTCGAGTCACTGCCTTGTTGAGAGCCTGAGCTTTCAAGTCTCATCTCTGACTTGATAGCTCTGACTCTCAGCAACGCAGTGACTTGAGCATTTCGTCACTAAACTCAGTCAGGGTGCGACGCAAAGGTTTAAAAAAAAAATTTGTGCTCCTGAATTCCCATTTTGCCCTTCGAAAAACGGGACCATCAATTGGTATCAGAGCGGGTTGTTCACATGACCACTGATCCAGTTTTGTTAAGAAAAATGGTCAACCGAACAGATCTTAAATGTTTTAAACTATGGGAATTCCTGCATATTTCAAACTATTACTTGTACTCTGACATTATTCTTGTAATAGAAAATCATTTGGTTAGAAGTTTTGGAATCATCAAAAAGGGGGAAATTGTTGGGATATGTTTAGTTTTGATGATTTTCCAAAACGACATGTAATAGGTATGAAAGCAGTCAGGATAGTATCCTTTAGATCAGGTCAGGCTAGGTTAGCTCTCAGAAGAATAGGTTGCTCAGTTGAGGGGGAACTCAGCGAGGGGGAACTTCTCAACACAGCCTGAAGATATCAAGATGACAACCAGAAGAGCTGACTGAAGACATGCCGTCAACCTGAACCAATGGAGAAGCCTGAAGGATGTCCCACTGAGTGCAAGTCAGGCTGATCTAAGCCAAGTCTGATGGACCACTCAGTGAAGAGCCTGATCAGGAGGATCAGTGCTGCACCAAGTAGGCCTGAAGGAGTCAGGCTACTGTGGTCAGGGAAGTTTGTCATCCAGCCTTATGACAAACTTCTTGGAGTGATCTTCAAACAGTCCCTGAAGGACAACTACACTGAGGACGAGTCAGTCCAACTGAAGATCATCATGTCAGTGAAGGAGGAAGCCACCTAAAGTCAGTGGGTCTTGGTCAACCCACTGAGTCAAAGATCCGTGAATCCAGGCCACGTGGACCAATCAGCACGAGGCAGCAACTCTGACACTGACAAAGGCCGCATTCCAAGAAAAGTGGTTGAAACCATTTAATGTTGGATTCAAATGTATCTTCCCTCCAACGGATACATTTGAATCCCCATTATAAATACAAGCTCATAGCTTGTTGTTAGAGTGTGTTGTGTTTTGTTTGAGAGTTGTATTGTTGTATCTTGTAAGAAAAACAAACACCTACGAGCTGAGAGTGTGAGTAGTAGCATACGTGCATGAGAGATATAAGGAGGTTCTACTCATATCTATACACTGAGAGTTCACAAAGATATACATAAGAGTGCTCAGCTTGTAACTCTAGGCTTAGAGAGGTTTTCCCTATCTTAGCTATTGGCTAACACATTGTAAAGGGAAAACCTCACCTAGTTGGAGAAAACCCTAACCGAAACCAAAACCCTCTAGTCAGGTTTGTTGGGAGTAAGTTTTTTTGTAAGGAGAGGCAGCTCCGTGGAGGGGCGTGAGTCCAGTTGTAAGTGCACCTTGGCACGTTAAAAACAAGAATCCAAAGGAGTGGATTTCCTGTTAAATCAGGCCGTGGATGTAAGAGCTTGAGTCTCCGAACCACGTTAAACCAAGTGTTATTATTTGGAATGTCTTTTCTTCTAAAGTATTGTGAAAATCTGCTCACTGAGAGCATTGTTTAAAAAGGAACTTTAGCTAAGCATTCAGGTCAGGGAGATTCCATCTCACTGACTAAATCAGGCAAGGCACTCGAGAGTTCAGTCTCTCGAGTCACTGCTTTGTTGAGAGCCTGAGCTTTCAAGTCTCATCTCTGACTTGATAGCTCTGACTCTCAGCAACGCAGTGACTTGAGCATTTCGTAACTAAACTCAGTCAGGGTGCGACGCAAAGGTTTAAAAAAAAAAATTTGTGCTCCTGAATTCCCATTTTGCCCTTCGAAAAACGGGACCATCACGCTTCAAAACAGTGTCAATGTATGAAGCTTGCGATAAGCCCAACATCCTCTTCTTGCGATCGCGAGTGATCTTGATCCCAAGGATGTGACCGGCTTCCCCTAAGTCCTTCATATCAAATTGTTTTGACAGCCATACCTTTACGTCTGACAATACCTTTACATTGTTTCCAATGAGCAGAATATCGTCTACGTATAATACTAAGAATACCACCGCAATTCCGTCACGCTTCTTATACACACAACTTTCGAACTCATTTTGATCAAACCCATAAGACTTAATCACTTGATCAAAACACTGGTTCCAAGTACGCGATGCTTGCTTAAGTCCATAAATGGATCTCTTAAGCTTGCATACGAGATTCTCTTGGCCTTTTTCAATGAAACCTTTGGGCTGTTGCATATAGATATCTATCCCGTCAAGACTTCCGTTAAGGAAGGCTGTCTTGACATCCATTTGTCAGATCTCGTAATCTAGGTGCGCAACGATCGACAAGAGAATACGGATGGACTTAAGCATAGCTACAGGCGAAAAGGTTTTCTCATAATCGATCCCTTCTTTCTGAGTATACCCTTTGGCCACAAGCCTTGCTTTGAAGGTCTCTACCCTTCCGTCCGGTCCTCTTTTCCTCTTGTACACCCACTTACATCCAATGGGTTCTACCCCATTGGATGGCTCGACCAACTCCCACACTTAATTATGATCCATCGAACCCATCTCGGTTTCCATTGCCGTTTACCACGACTCTGCATCTTTATCTTGGATTGCCTCGTCGTATGTCCATGGGTCTGATTCATCGCCGGGAACCAAATCCGAAGATTCTCATATCCCCATGAATCTCTCGGGTTGCCTAGCAATCCTCCCACTGCTACGGGGTTCTGGTTGTGAAGATGTGACGTGTGGTACATCATCTTGTATACTTGGTATCGAGGTTTGACCTCTCAATTCTTCTAAGGTAATTTCACTTTTAGGCTTCCGATTGTTCATATAGTCTTCCTCCAAGAATTTAAAGTGTGTACAAATCACGGTCTTTTGATCCTTGGGACTATAGAACATACACCCTTTTGTTCCCGCAGGGTATCCTATAAACAGCCTTAATTCCGAACGTGGATCCAACTTACCAGCTTCCTTGTCTAGCACGTATGCCGGACAACCCCAAATCCACAAATATCTTAGACTAGGCTTGCGCCCGGTCCACAATTCCATTGGGCTTTTAGGAACCGATTTGGATGGCACCAAGTTTAGAATGTAAGTTGTCGTTTCCAAGGCATTACCCCAAAACGACTTGGGTAAATCCGAATAACTTATCATGGATCTGACCATCTCTAAAAGAGTCCAGTTTCTTCGTTCCGCCACACCGTTCTGTTGAGAGGTTCCCGGTGCGGTTAACTGGGATACGATCCCTTCGTCCGATATGTAGTTCAAGAATTCATCGCTGAGGTATTCACCTCCACGATCTGATCATAGAAACTTGATACTCTTTTCCCTATGTTTCTCGGCTTCGGCCTTAAACTCCTTGAACTTATCAAAAGTTTTAGACTTATGCCTCATAAGGTAAATGTACCCATATCTCGAGTAATCGTCAATGAAGGTGATGAAATACTCATACCCCATTCTTGCTTTGATCGTCATTGGACCACACACATCGGTATGAACGAGTTCTAACACTTCCGTGGCTCTATTCCCCTTGGCTCCAAATGCCATCTTGGTCATCTTACCCTCTAAACAGGATTCACAAGTTGGAAATGGCATGACTTAACATGATTCCAAGGATCCGTCTTTCACCAATCTCTCTATCCGTTTTAGATTAATATGACCTAGTCTAAGATGCCAAAGAAGTGTTTTGTCCATCTCCGAAGAACACTTTCTTTTATTACTCGAAATGATCGACGTGTTATTAGATTCATTATTTGAGTGGTATGCACACTTAATCGTATAGATTATTTACCAACGTTCCATGACAGATAGTATCATTCTTAAAAGAAACAGTAACAACTTTATTAAAAGTAACTGAATATCCACCAAAAAACAACTTAGAAACCGAAATTAAATTCTTCCTAAAGTTCGGAACGTATAAAACATCTCTTAAATTAAAACTCTATCTTCAAAAGATAGGTGCACGACTCCCACTGCTTCGGCTGCCACTCTCGTACCATCGCCCAAAGTGATGGTGATCTCATTCTTGCTAAGTCGCCGGGTTAGCTGAAACCCCTGAAGAGTGAAACAAATATGATCAGTTTCCCCGGTATCCATTACCCAAACGTGGGCAGCATACGCCACAACATAAGTTTCAATGACTAAAGCATGAGACTTACTTTCTTTACCGTCTTCTTAGGCTTAGAACAGGTCGCCCTCCAATGTCCATTCTCACCACAATTGAAGCACTTACCCTTAGCAGCTTTCTTTCCACCTCCTTCTCTCTTTGCCTTGGGTTTCACAACGGTTGGATTTGCTTGGGTCTGGCCTTTCATCCTCTTTCTCTTCTTCCCTCCCTTGGGACCCGAAGAGGTAGACGGACCGTTTGCCACCATAGCAACAGTTTGATGATCCATTAAAGTCTCCGCCGACACCAAAGCTTGCAAGAGCTCGGGCAAACTATTTGCCCAGTCATTCATTTGATAGTTCAACTGAAACTGCTCAAAGCTCTTCGGCAGAGAATGGAGAATGAAATCGACCTTAGTAGGGAGATCAAATTCTGCACCAAGTACTTCCAACTTGTTGAGATAACCCATCATCTTGATAACGTGATCCCTTATGGGCGTACCCTCCACCATCTTCAACGAAAGCATCTTTCGCATGGTGATTTGCCTAGCTGTACGGTTCTGATGTTTAAACATCGCTTCAAGATTGAGCATTATCTCAGAGGCGGTCTCCATGTGTTGGTATTGGTGTTGCAACACATCTGACATTGAAGCCAGAATAATACACCTAGTTATCTCATCTGAGTCAAACCAACTCTTATGCTCTTTCTTGACCGCCTTGGTCGCATCTTCGGCAGGCTCTTGGGGCTTAGGAGTAGTAAGTACCCATTTGTGGTGTTGAGCGGTTAGGACAATATCAAGATTACATTTCCAATCAACATAATTCTCACCAACAAGTTTGTTATCTTTAAGTATACAAAATAGTGGATTAAAAGGTTGCGACATGATGAACTGAGAATAAAACATACATTCATATCAATATCTAGAAAAATACGAAATTATCACATAATCCTATCATATCAATTATATTGAAACCTTAAAACAATATAATTATACATCAGCCAACATCTCGAAACAATTTAAATGCGCCACGAGGGGTGGTCTATACATTTAAACACATTCAAGCGGATCACAAACTTAAAAGTTACAAATCCTTATTTCAAAATTAATAGTTGGCTCCCACTTTGACCACATAAAAATTGACAGGGACTCCGAGGAGAGTAAGTTAATATCAATTTCCTATGCCTAAGTAATAACCATAATTAAATACAAGATTATTATTTCGCTTTGAGCAAGCCACTCGTGGTGAGGGTCAATACCGCCACTAGTAATAATCCACAATCATCCTTTCGGAATTTATTCATGTGAAATCCGTCCTTTTGGCCGATCCGAGGGGGAAATGTATTCCAAAAGAACTTGACAAATAAATAAATTATGGAGGTCAAATTAATCCAATTTTAATATCCGGAATAAAATTGCGATTAAATAAACATACTTAGTAATTTTCGAAGGTAAGGTTTTTCTTGGACAATAAATTCATGCAAACACATATTAACAAATAATAATAAGTGCACGAAATAAAACATCCATCAAAACAAAATTAAACACATTGGAGCACTCAAATCCAATTGTCACGGTTTAATTTCTTCACGTCTTGATGCGAAAAATCGTCCTTGTTGCTTTTCATCGTTCGTCTCGACACACTCCCACTCGAACAGCAACACTTCATCAAAACAGCATCGTTTGGGATTCGGGACGACGTTTAAAATCACAAAAAAAAATACAGAACTGAAATTAATTTTAAAAAAAAATTCCACGGCCCGAGATACGCCGTGCATCGGCCCACGGAGTGGGCCCGCACGTCCCTCGGCACGGCGCCGAGCAACAGCCGCCGAGTGCGCCTACGCGCGCGCTCTGCCACGCCCGTCGTGCGTGGGTCGTGCGCCTCGCACACCCCGTGCACCGGGTTTCGCCGTTCGTTCTCGTTTTTCACCCCTTGCATGATTTTACGTCCATGCATGCGCCGCGCATGCATGCGTCGTCCGGGTACGCCATCTTTAATTCTTCGTTCTTCGTCTCGATCCGGTTACAATTTATTTTTCAAAAAAAATAAATACTAGATCTAGACTAGTCTATTACAATGATCGAATTAAAATAAAAGCAACTAATCTACTCGTGGATTTTCTCCCGAGAAAAATGAATTAGAACGAATCGAATTAAAAAATAATTAATTCACACGCATGAAAAATTAACAACATTTAAACCAAGACAATTGGATACCTGCAAAATAGATCTAGCAATTCTACTATCCAATTTCAATTTAATGTTAAACAATTTAAATTCCAATTTAAAGATCAGAGCCCGAAACCGTGGCTCTGATACCAGTTGTTGGGAAAATAGGGGTGCCCGAAATCTATTCGGGATGAAATTTAAGTACGAATTTAAATTCAATTATTACTAGCATGAATTAATCCTAATTAATTCAAATAATAATTCCAACAACAAATTTAACATCATGCATGTTGAATTAATTCACATAAAATCTAGGCGGAATAAACAAGAATTTATGTGACTTACGTACCTCTTGTAGAATTGACCTTTGAATAAACGGGACAATTACGATCACGCTTTATCAACCCAAAAACCTTCTCAAGTATTTCCCTTTCGCCTTACTTGATCACCGGTGGGAGATGCTTTCAAGTTATTTAAATAACTAAGGAAAAAGAAAAATATATATGCTCTTGATTTTTCCAACACATGGAATTATGTACTTGGGGATGAAATAATCATCCCCTATTTATAAAGAGTGATGGCCGAAATTTAGTGGTGTTATGGGCTTGGAGAAAATCTTTTCTTAGACTCTAAGAAATCTTGAATATATCTCATATATTCTTTTCTCCATAATAAAATATTCCACAAAAATCTCACTCTCCTAAATATAGGGCAATTTTCAAAAAAAAAAAAAAAAAAAAAAATAGGATCAAAGCACAAGATTTGGATCTTCTTGAATATATGAGATAATCTTGTATTCCAAGAATATTTATCTTCCATAATATCTTTCCAAGAAAATCAACAAAATCTTTTCTCTCCTAATTTTGCATTTTTCGAAAAATATATGAAAAAAATCAGCATAATATTATCTTTTTATTTTAATCATCTTATCATTAATGGCCTACTTAATGGGCTACTTGAGGGGCCTTCAAGGAGAATTAAGATTGGACCTCCTAATGGACTTCTGAATTTCCATCTTAATCCATATTACGATAATATGGGCTCCCGGTTATTATTTCCCGCGTTTAAGATTATCAAGTCCATTAATTAATTAAGCTTCTGAATAGCTCTAAATTAATTAATATATTTCACCTTGGAGTAAAGACATCTCAACATTATTATCCGTACCAAAGAAACTAATTCTTCATTTGCAAGATTTGGTACGATAAAACTTCTGAGCCCACCAAGGGGACTAATCACACGAGCCGTACTCGCACGCGTTTCTCCGTATTAAATCTTAGCAACCGTCGTATGATTAATATTACTGCCCAAAGCACAAGGTTCGAAGTCACAATGATTCTCACCCAACATGAATCAAAGCAGTAGCCATTAAGCACACACGGTCCTATTTAAGTGACAGAGATTAAGAAATCAACAACAACTGAGGTCTAATTCTTCACACTTTAGAACAGAAGAATTTATCCTCGCTGTAGGTCCTCTTCAACACATACTAAATGTGCTAGTGCAATCTCTTAGTCAAGACAGACCAATCAGAGACTTACGCATCGACCTTTTACGGTGGATTGTTCAATTCCACCTAGGTCGTGAAAATGTACGTTTAGTTACAAGGAAACTGTTAATGTTATCTTCCGTGATCGGGTATCACCAACTAGTACTATTATGAACTGTTTGCAATAAATATTCAACATTCAATCATATCTAAAGTATATGCGATAAAAGAATTATTCTCATAAACAAGTGTTTGATACACGAGTTATACAAAGTAAAAGTATACTTTCACGTATAACTCCAACATCAGAGTGATGGATCATTGTGCACCTTGGCACGTTAAAAACAAGTCAATCCTTTAATTCGTGTTTACTTAGGGATAGAGCACATCCGGATGGAGAAAAAAAGTGGATGGAGTAAATCCTGTGAATAGTAAATTTGTGTTTACTTTGTGTTGGATGTGGTGGGGGTGGATGGAGCTTTATGTCAAATCAATATTTTTTAATGATGATGATGTATTATTTTATTATTGTTAGTTAGTGGAATAATGATTTGGTGTAAGAAAAGTAGGAGAGATAATGATTAGGTGTAAGAAAAGTAGGAGAGATAATGAGTTGGTGTAAGAAAAGTAGGAGAGAGGATGAGTTGGTGTAAGAAAAGTAGAAGAGAGAATGAGTTGGTGTAAGAAAAGTTGTGAAGTGATAGGTTTAGGGATGTAGGTATATAATAGGGGTGGATGTATATTTGGATGAAGGATGAGATGTGCAAATCCGAAAAGTGATTGGGATGGGGGGAAGTCCATCCCCCATCCGGATGTGTCCAGCGCAAAGTAAACACCCCCTTAGTGGATTCTACTGTTCAATCAGGACCGTGGACGTAGGAGCTTGAGTCTCTGAACCACGTTAAACTGCTCTGAGTTCTTATTGCTTTGATTACTGTTTTATATTGCTTATCATTATTCATTCATTACATGCTTTGTCAGTGCTAAATCAATCAGCCTGATACTTGAACTTATTGCACTGCCCCTTCTAACCACAACTTTATAAGAAAAGAACATTCAGTTTTCAGAGAACTAAAACAAGTCTTTGAACTTTCAGGGCTCACACATTTCCGCACAAGACATAAATAGATAGTTGGCCAACTGACTTGCTTCAAAGCAGTTAGTAGGTTTATTATCTATTCAGTGCCTAACATTGTACTCTGAGTTAAGGGGACTCAGTCTTGTAAAGAAAGTAAAAAAATTGTATACGTGTATTCCCCCCATACACGTATTTACTCAGACTTGTACGGGACCAATATAGGTCGATAGAAGGAACAAGTCGAACGTCCACGTGAGTGATCTATCGTGAGGCAAAGAATGTTAAGGAAGCAAGGGATGGGTTTTAAAAGTGTTAAAGGGTAAAAACGAGACAAAGGAAGTTGAAAAGTGCATTAAAAGGTAAAAACAGAGGTGGCACGACCATGCCAAGTACGAAATACCGGCACGACCGTGCTTGTTGGCTACGACTCATGCCAAAAAATGAAGGCACGACTTGAAGCATGGCCTGCGTAACCGTGCCAGCACCGTCCCCTGGTCGTTCTTTGCATTTTTTTCCGGAATTTAAGGGCCATTTTGCAATCCTTTCATAGTGGATTTATTTCCAACTATTTAAGGGATTTGCCCCTAAAGATTTAGATCCCTTATCCTCTTTTCTCTTTCTTATCGCAGCAGAAGGGTTAAGCCTAATGATCGACAAAGCTGTCAATAATAACCTGTTCGATCCGATGCAAGTGGGTAACGAAAGAGTGTAGATTTCTCACCTCCAGTTCGCTGACAATACTATTTTCGTGGGCAAGGCTTCGAGAGAGCGTGCGATATTTTTTAAACGCTTCATCATTAATTTGGAGAAGGTATCGGGGCCGAAAGTTAATCGGGGGAAATGCAGCGTGTCTAGGTATAATGTGAGTGATGTGGAACTGATGGAGTACGCTAACATACTTAGGTGCCAAGTGGGGGATGAGTCTTTTACATACCTAGGAGTAAAGGTTGGTTGTGGACACCGAAAGGCATCCGAATGGAGACATGTAATTGAGAAAATTCAAAATCGCGTGAAGAGATGGGAAGGACCAAATCTCTCTATTGGGGGTAAGCTTACTTTGATTAATGTTGTCTTATCGTCACTACCAGTCTACTACCTATCTACATACCGTGCACCTTCTAAGGTATTGTGTGAAATTGAGCGTTTACAACTTTTCTGTGCGGGGGTGATGTGAGCAAAAATAAAATACCTTGGGTTAAGTGGGGAACTATTTGCAAACCAAAATCGTGGGGGGCCTTGGGGTGAGGGATCTTGAGAGCTTTAACAAAGCTCTTTTGAGAAAATGGGTATGGAGGTTCCTTGTAGATCCTGAGAGTCTGTGGGTAAGAGTGATTAAGGCGAGATTGGGCCAATATGGGGGCTTAGGCAGCCTTGGATGGAGTAGGAGGAGAGTTTCAAGTTGGTGGGGGGGGGGAGGTTCTAAAGGCTGTGGGAGAGGGGGATGAAGGCTGGTTTTTATCGGGGATTAGGAAAATTGTTGGGGATGGGGAAAATACTTTTTTGGAAGGAGCATGGGTGAGAGATAGACCATTAAAAAGGATTTTTCCTAGAATGTATAAGTTGTGTGAAAATACTTCTTTGAGTGTGGGGGAGATAAGGATGTGGGAGGAGGTTGAATGGAGGTGGAAGTGGAATTGGAGGAGGGAGTTGCTAGAGATGGAGATAGGTACACTTAACAATTTAATTGCTTTGGTGAACAGGTACACTTTAACTCAAGACAAAGAAGATAAATGGACATGGAGCTTCGCAAGAAAAGGAGTTTATAATACGAGGATGCTTATAAGAGACTATCTATGGGCGACGAAGTGATTCAAGAGGAGGAAAATGAGGTTTTTTCAGCAATATGGAACAAATGGATGTCGAATAAAGTAAGCATTCATGCATGTCGTACTCCTTGGGAATGTATTCCAACGACAATGAACTTAAGAAGAAGCACACTTCCACAAGACGCGAACACCCTATGCCCGTTCTGCAATAACGAACACCCTATGTCATATTTGAATGTCTTTTCGCTTCTCGGGTTTGGATGGAATGTGTTGGATGGCTAGGGGTGTGTACAGTCCTATAATCTAACCCGAAGATAAGTGTGCTTCATTTTAGTAGACTTATTGGAGGGAAGGATGGGAGGACTCTTTTGGTGGATCTGTGGGAATGTATTATTTGGACTATTTGGAAAGCCAGAAATGCTGCGATTTTCAGAAAGGAAAAAGCAGAAGTCAAGGAGATAGTAGAAGATATCAAAAGAAGATTGTGGAGCTGGGTTAATGCAAGAGCAACTGAGAGACATAGAATTCCTTTTGATGTATGGAATTATGAGCCTAGAGCTATTTTTGAGTAAGCATGTTTTGTAAAAAAAACTTGTATGTTAGGAATTTCGATATCTCTTAGGCTTTACGCCTAATTCATTGTAAAATTGGGTACTTCTCATGCCCCATTTATCAATGAAACTATTTTCTGATAAAAAATTTTTTAGACATTCTGGATCAGTTTGAGATTGTCATTTCAACTTTAGAACCCTAATCCCCTAGAATAGTTTTCTTCATTTTTTCTATTTTACTTTTGCAATTTCCTTTAATTTCTACCATAAATTATATTTGATTAAGCTTTCAATTGAGTGTTATTTTCAATTCAAGCTAGGATTCTCAAGTATTGTATCTAATTCACTCCATTGAGATGACTTTTATCCTTAATTTCATTTCAATTAGTTAAATTTCTATGTTTATGGATTATTGTTCTTTATTTCCTATGAGTTTGTTTGACATGATGCTTGGTTAGTTCCCTTGTGTTTGGGTGTTTGGATTTACATGGATAATTGAGTATTTGATTAGATTTGTGATTCTATTCTAGTTGAAAGTCAATCTATTAGGATTATGGATTTTGATTGTTCGATTTTATGATTTGCTCTTTTAAATCGTATTTAGATTGTGTGTTTATCACAACGAGAGTTGGGTGGATATATGATCTAATATAGGGTGTGAGTGTATTATGCAATTTGAGTGGATATTGAAGTATCGCAAAGAGGGTTTGTTTATTTAATTAGAACCTCATATTTCCTACACTTGTTGCTTGATTGAGAGATTGGTGATAAGTGAGAAGATTAACAATCCGATATTTTTATTTGACGTGTTTACCTAGGCTTATCTAGTACGGTGAATACATGATGTTTAGTGATTACTTCTAAAGTTGATCGAAAACTTGAATTGTAATTACTTATCGAACGTGTACGTGATTCTCATGTGAGGAAAAACACCCGAACACGTCTCCTTTATTGTTAGTAAAATCCCTAAATTTGCTTATTGATTTTATTTAGTTAATTGTTTACATTTTTTAGTTGTTTAATTTGAGTTTTAATTTCGAGAAAACCCATTTTCTAAAACATTGATCATCATTACAATTATGCGCCGACACATAGCATTAGGGACTACACTAGCCACTAGTCTCATAGTTCGATAATTTAACTTGGTCACTTGCCAAACTACGACAACATACATACATTTGCGTGGTGTTTAATTTTGTGCATAACGAAATTGACAATCATATTAAGAGTGATGTATAAAATTTTATTATTAAAATAATAATTTTGGTTAAAGTGGATGAAAAAAATTAATGACATTTTGTGTAAATATGTGAATATTGTGAAGATAAAGTTAAGTTGAGATTTTCATTTATAAAGTGTACAAAGTATTTGAAGACAGACAAAAAAAAAAGAAAAGTGTGCAAAATATTTGGTGACGGAGGGAGTATCACATTTTATTTTACATTCTTTTTCCCGTTAAACGGGTTCATCATTACATATATTTATTAATACCATAACATTTTATATTGTGATATCAGTTTATAGTTTTAATATTATCAGTGGATGCGTGTAGTGGTATCAATAAATTCATGTTATGATTTTAATTCCATATTGTGTATTTTAAAAAAAAAATGTGTCACTTTCATTTACATCAATATGCAAATTTCAATTCAAATTAGGACTCACTCCATTTGCCCTCTACTAAACTTTACATGTGGTTGGATACAATTTTTAAGAAAAAATATTGGAAAGTAAAATTTTAAAGATTTTATTTAAATATAAAATAATATTGTGAAATAGTGTTATATTAATCTATACTAATATAATAACAAAATGTTCTAAAAATAGTAACTAGATATACCAATAGTCTTTCTAATTTTGAATTTTAATTAATATCATATTTATTATTTAGACTTAATTAAAATTACATATACAATTAAAAATATATTTTCATTGTAATGTCTTTAAAATACTTTAACAAATAATATGTATAAAAAAATGCATCCACTAAAATAGATTAAATATGTATAAAACTAAAAATTATAAGGTATAAAATATGATAACAATGAAAATTTCTAACAATAACTAATTATATGTATCAAAGATTTAATTATTTTCTTTAAAAAAAAATTGATCCCCTAATATATAAAATACATAAAAATGCATTATTAGTTTTTATTTGATTAATTCTTTTATTATGTATCCAATTTTATTTTTATTTAATTATTTTAACTTATTATATTTAATTTTGATTAGTTAAAAATCATAATTAAAGTGTCAATTCTAATAGCAATAGAAAATTTTATGGTGTTCCATTTCAATATTTGAGCCACTATCTCTTTTAAAACATAGTAGTTGGAGCTCCGTAAACTTATGAGTCGTAGAGTAAATATAATTTATTTCTTGTATGAGACTGTCTCCTATATATCATTATAAAAGTCTTGATACATCTATTTTGATAGAAATATAAATGTTATAATTGAACTTTTGTTATAAGGGACTCTTGTGTGAAACGGTTTGTCTCATACAAATGAGATGATGCTCCACTTAAACATTTGAGTCATCTCCTATTAAATCATATTAGAGTTGTAGTCCAACAAACTCATATGTCATATATTAAATTAGATTTGTTTCATGTATTATAATGTCACATAATTATCATTATAAAATTTATATTTTGAAACACGGAAAATGTCCTGGAAAAATCAATAATGCATATATTGGAACACTAAACAATATATATATAGTGTATAAATTTTTTTAAAGTAATATATGTCAGTATATTTAAAATATAATATATAGACATTTTAATGTATCCCAAAAATATATTATTAATATATATATATATATATATATATATATATATATATATATAATACATTAAGACTTTTAGTTTTATTCTATAAGTTATTTAAAATATATGTAAATGACATATATACAGTGTAGATAATGCTATGATATTTTTAGATGTATGACGATGATAAAGATCGAAAGAGATAATACAAGATGTTTTATTCATGTTATGAAATTTGTTGTTCAAATTTTCTGATTTTTTTTCCTTATTAATATTTGTCATCATTACAGTTTTTTTTTATATTTTATAGGTTATTTTTAAATAGTAGGTACCAAAACATGTAAACAAAAACTTATACGAGACTGTCTCATATATGACACAAATTTTATTTGTCATGTTTTAAAGATGAGTATGATGTAAATACGAAAATGAAGTTTCATCTAACAATGCAAGATTCACACTTTAAGACTCTTAATAATTTTAAAAAAATTATAACACACATTATATATGTTGATCGTGCATCGCACGGGTAACATACTAGTTTTAAAGGTAAAAATTATTGTGGAACAGAAAAAAAAAAAAGTGTAAAATTTATTGTAGAATGCTTTAGTCAAAATTATTATCATGTCTCATCAGTGTCATGTGATGGACTATTTTATGGCGAAATAATATTATTTAAATAATTAAAATTCTGCTATTTATTATTGAGAGATCATGTGTTCAAATTGAAATTTAATTATGACACGCCAGCAACCTCAAGTTATTAATCTGGTTGCTACATAGAAATTTGGCAACTCACTTGAGTGACATGTGAAAAAAATCCTATGACCTTGTTAATATAGAATTAAAATTACACAATTTTAAATTACGAGACTTGCTTAATTGAAAAAAATTAATTTACACGAACCAATCAACTAACACCTAATAATTCAGAATCGGGAATAATTTCAGTTAATCCTGTGAAATTAAGGTGAATCTCAACATAAAAGTTCATAGGTAGGTTTTATATGAAAATAGTTTATGATAAACTTAATATAAAACTATTTTAACGTATAAACTATTTAATTAGAAGTATCAATAATCTCACCAGAAGTATTATTAATGTGGATTCAAGAAAATTTATAATAATTACAATATAATATCACTGATTCAGATTAATGAAACTCCTGGTGAAATTGACGATACTCCTGATCAATTATTTAATATTTTAAAACAATTTCATGATAAGTTTACCATGAACTATTTTTATATAATACTTTGTCCACCACAAAGGGCGAAGACAGAAAATTATGTCTTGGTAATATCAGGAGTATGTATAGAGTGAAAATGGTTCGTACATGAATTATTGAAGGATATTAGTTGTTTTCACTAAAGAATATTAGTTGTTTTCATTAAAGAGTATTACTTGTTTCCACTAAAGAGTCTTAGTTGTTCAGTGAGAACAACTAAGACTCTTCAGTGAAAATAATTAATACTCTTTAGTGAAAACAACTAATACTCTTTAAGGAAACAACTAATACCCTTCAATAATTCATGTACAAACCATTTTCACTTTATACTTTGTCTAATATGACATTTTCAAATTTTACAAAACTAATATTTAGACATGTTGATGATCTTGATTCAACGTAAATGATTAGTGGTTGTTTAGGCTTGGAAGATCATCAAACAAGGTGTGTAATTGAGGATTAAGCGCTGGATTAATCTAAGTAAAGATTGAGGAGTAAATTTGCAAGAGTTTGAGCTTGTTTTTTAATAAATGAACCATTTCTCCTCCCTTCTCATGAAGGGGTATTTATAGGGTACAAGTAAGCATGAGGTGTCACCTTCTTAGTCATCCTTATTTACATATTGACAAGTGTTTAGACACTTGTTTTAGTCCTAAGCTATTACATGTTACACAATGACAAGTGTTAAGACACTTGTTTGTTCCTAATGTAATGCCTAATTAGTGGAATTCTTGATGATCCTCCAAGGTGTCATGTTGCTCGTCTGCTCGCCCTTTTGGTTCATTCTTGAATCTTCTTGTTAGTGTTGCTCGCTTATCTTTATTCATTTGTGACCAGCTGCTCGTCTGACCAGTTGTTCGTCCAACATGTATTGACAATTTACCCAACAACTCATTTTATCCAGGTTATTAAAGCTAATTCCCTGTTGCTCGCCTCTTTTAATCTTTTTACTTTTATTGACTTGATTTTTTATTTACTCTTTAATTAACTTAATCCTGTTGCTCGGCTATTCGCCTATCAACAATGCCCCCTAGTTTGACCTATTAGGATGAGAATCATCACTCTTAGGTCAAACTATAGTTATTAGGCGATGTTCTAAGTCGTGGGCAAGCAACAGGGATTCAAAAAATTTGTGCGGGAAAATTTGGGCGACCAGTGGGGTGTGACGTTTGGGCTGGTGACGGTTCGTTTCCTAAGGTGCGAACTCCGAAGCGGCGTGGGCGGCAACCCACTCTTATTTTGTATTTGCATATAGGGGCTCCGATTTTTCATTAATTCCAACACTCCCTTCTCTTATAAATTCCTTCTTTCTTCTTCATTTTTCTTCCTTTCGCATTTTCCATACGAAAATTTTCCATTGTTGATCTTCAAAGTTTTCCTTTGCTTCCAAATTGTTTCGATTTCTACCGATTTGCTCGATTTCAAGGTAGACTCTTTATCTTTTTGTTTTAATTCCTCTTTTTTCATACCTGCATTTTCAATTTCTCAATTTCTCGTACTATTACTCTAATTTACTCCGATCATCATCATCGTCAAATCACCATCGCCATCGTACCACCTCATTTGGCGCCGCTGCATCTCCTTCGTTGTTGTCGTGTTCCTCCCTTCTAAATTTCTCATCTTAATATTCCGCCATCGAAAAAACCCTTACTCCCAAATGACTTCTCCGTCTTCAAGCAAAACTATTTCCGATGAACATCTCGACCGGAATCCTGGAAAACAGCCAATGGAATATGAAGAGACGCCCCCTGCTCCTCATCGTTCGCTTCGTCAAGCTATTGCTCGGAATCCTCATACTTTACTTGTTGACGAGGACACTGGCTCAGAGGTGAGCTCCGTTGCTCACTCTGTCGATGTCTTTTATGCTATGGATAGTTCGGGAGCAGGACGTCCTCTAGCTAGTTGCTCGCCCGGACGTGGAAGGTAACACTTCCTCTGACTTAGGGGAAGACTCCACGGAGGTCGCCTCAGAGATTGACGCAATGAGCATACCTGGGGTTGTTGGGGCGAGTAGCGAGCAGGTGTGTTAGGATATAGATTAGATGTTTTGAAGATGTTAAAACAAGAACTTGTAATAGGACTAGCTGAACCTGTTAGTCAGCTACAGATTAGTCTTGGTCTAGAATAGGTCTTTGGTTAAGGGGGAATAAATCTGTGCTGATCAGAGGAGTCTGACCAGATGAGTCTGACCAGAGGAGCCTGATCAGAGGAGTCTGACCAGATGAGTCTGACCACAGTCGGACCAGAGGAGCCTGATCAGAGGAGTCTGACCAGATGAGTCTGACCAGAGGAGTCTGACCAGAGGAGGACCAGAGGAGTCTGACCAGAAGACCTCTCCCAGATGAGGTTCAGTGCAGAAGTGTTACCAGACCAGAAGACCCCTGACCAGACGAGTCCTGACCAGATGAGGGAGATGGATTAGTTCACCCACTTGGAGGCTGCGTGTAATCTGGAGACAAGTAGATTTTGGAGATCATTGATGGAGATGAAGGCAATCTGGAGAGTCAACTGATGGAGGATTTGATTGATTGATTGATTGAAAGTCATATAATCAATCATATAATCAATCTTTGATTGATTATATTCCTCCAATTATAGTTGTTTGAATTGCTAGCTCTCCAACGGCTAGTTAATTCACAACTATAAATAGGAGTGCTTGGATTAGTTCAAGATACAAGAGTCGCGCGAGAGCACACAACAAGAACACACGAACTCTTCCAAACACTCACCTTGTTCATTAACGTATATACACTCTTTAGGAGTTTCAGTTGGATCTTATAATTAACCTGTTCATCTTGAAAGGTTGTTGTAAGCAAGTATACGAAGGATCTGGTACTTCTAAATTCCAGTGTTCGTAAGTTGGTTGGAGAGAGAGAAAGTCCCCTTTGGAGAAAAGGAGAGTGGACGTAGGATCGTTATATCCGAACCACTATAAATTCCGGTATTTTCTACTTTTCTGCAATTTAGATTTCTGCATTTCAATTCTAGCACTTTACTAAAAAAAGGGGTTTTCTTAAAAATAAACTTAAAAACGTTTCCGCTGGATAACCTTTTTGGGACCAACAAGTGGTATCAGAGCAGTGTGTCCTACAGACCACTGTTTTGAAATTATTTTGGTGGTCACCAGGGCAGATCCATTTTTTTTGAAAACCCAAATATTTGTTGTGCTAACATTTTTTGCAGAAATGGGCTCGAAGAGAAGCAGTAAAAGAAACACTAGGAGTTACTCCAAAAGGAGCTTCGCAGATGAGGAAGAAGAGGTATCCACTTCTGGTTCATCATCCAATTATGGACCAGACGAAGAGATATGTCTTGTGACAGATGAGGTATGCAATCGAACTCCCTCTTCTTCTTCTTATTCTTCCTTTTCTGAACAATCAGAGGAGTCTTATACGCAAACTCTGCTATTAGATCTCCAAAAATCTATACAACTTTGTCAAAAATTGGAAGATGAGAACTCAAAGCTAAAAGCAGAAAATCAGAAGCTTTCACAATGTTAAGGCAACTCAGCTAATCTACCAGCTGAACAAAATCATACACTAGTTGAAGAGTCTTCTGACTTGACAACCAGGTGTATTGAACAAGTTAAGCTGATAGAAAGGTTAGTTGTTGAAAACATTGAGAAAGACAATGAACATAACCTGCTAAAAGCTAAGTTTGATGAACTCTTCCATCAAAACAAAATTGTAAGAGAAAGTGAGGACAAGCTCAAAATGAGACTGGAGCAGCTGACTACAGTAAACAATGCTGTGTCACACATAGCTGCCTCATCTCAAAGAGAGCATGATAAAACAGGCCTTGGTTATTCCAAACCTGAATCCTCACATGTTCAGAAAGAAGAACAACCTAGAAATTTTATTGATAAGGGCAAAAGGTCAGCTGACCAGGCAACTCAGCCTAATGGGCAGATGAGTACTGAAACTCAAAAACCCAAAAGGCAGAGGAGGAATTTTAAGAAGGGTTATACCCAGAATAAAATACCTCAGCCAGGCCAGCAGAGTAGAAGACAGCCTGGATCTTCTCAAAAGAGGCAGAACCAGATGACTCCTACTCACCTGCAGAAGACTTTCAAGTCATCTGCCAGACCAGCTGGAACCTTTGATGGTTCTAGTAAGACTTATTCTTGTCAAAAGAATTTCAAGTCTGTTGCTTTAAGACAAGTTATTCCTTCTACTGGACAAGCTCATAAGAGAAGAAGAGCCTCTAGAAGAAATAACCATGTCGAAGCTTCTTGTGTTCAGTGTGTTTTTGTGGACTTATATGGAAGAAAGATAAGATCACCTGATTCAAAAAGGGATGATCTATTCTTGTGGCTTCCTAAAAATTGTGCTAACCCCCCTGGACCCAGAAGGGTACCAAAAAGTTGTTTGCCTGCAGATACACAAGAAGACCAGCTGATGTTTTGCCCCAATATCAGCTGAGCATACTTTGAGGGGGAAGATCAGTTGACCCAACCTGCTAGTTTCTTTATTTTGTTATTTCAATATTTTCTTGTCTTGTTTTATTTAAAGTTCTTCCAGTTTTAACATCATCAAAAAAGGGAAAATTGTTAGGATATAGATTAGATGTTTTGAAGATGTTAAAACAAGAACTTGTAATAGGACTAGCTGAACCTGTTAGTCAGCTACAGATTAGTCTTGGTCTAGAATAGGTCTTTGGTTAAGGGGGAATAAATCTGTGCTGATCAGAGGAGTCTGACCAGATGAGTCTGACCAGATGAGTCGGACCAGAGGAGCCTGATCAGAGGAGTCTAACCAGATGAGTCTGACCAGAGTCGGACCAGAGGAGCCTGATCAGAGGAGTCTGACCAGATGAGTCTGACCAGATGAGTCTGACCAGAGGAGTCTGACCAGAGGAGGACCAGATGAGTCTGACCAGAAGACCTCTCCCAGATGAGGTTCAGTGCAGAAGTGTTACCAGACCAGAAGACCCCTGACCAGACGAGTCCTGACCAGATGAGGGAGATGGATTAGTTCACCCACTTGGAGGCTGCGTGTAATCTGGAGACAAGTAGATTTTGGAGATCATTGATGGAGATGAAGGCAATCTGGAGAGTCAACTGATGGAGGATTTGATTGATTGATTGAAAGTCATATAATCAATCATATAATCAATCTTTGATTGATTATATTCCTCCAATTATGGTTGTTTGAATTGCTAGCTCTCCAACGGCTAGTTAATTCACAACTATAAATAGGAGTGCTTGGATTAGTTCAAGATACAAGAGTCGCGCGAGAGCACACAACAAGAACACACGAACTCTTCCAAACACTCACCTTGTTCATTAACGTATATACACTCTTTAGGAGTTTCAGTTGGATCTTATAATTAACCTGTTCATCTTGAAAGGTTGTTGTAAGCAAGTGTACGAAGGATCTGGTACTTCTAAATTCCAGTGTTCGTAAGTTGGTTGGAGAGAGAGAAAGTCCCCTTTGGAGAAAGGGAGAGTGGACGTAGGATCGTTATATCCGAACCACTATAAATTCCGGTGTTTTCTACTTTTCTGCAATTTAGATTTCTGCATTTCAATTCTAGCACTTTACTAAAAAAAAAGGGGTTTTCTTAAAAATAAACTTAAAAACGTTTCCGCTGGATAACCCTTTTGGGACCAACAAGGTGGGCGAGTCAAGAGGCGACCAACTGGGTCAATCTTCTCGTGGGGTGACTTGGAAGTTTCTTAGGGAAATTAATTTCCCCATCTCCAAACCGACTTCTGAGTCTCAGATACCCGAAGGGATTGTACGCAGACAAGAATGGATCAACTACGCCACTCGCCACCATAATTCCTTCCCACCTCCTAAAAGGATTATAATGGCGGCTCAAGAGACCAAGTATATGGCGAGCAAGATACCAAGTCTGATCACCGAGAATGACTTGGCTCATATTCGCTCAGCCTACCGGATTCCTTATGATATCTATTTGTATGCCCCGTAAAAAGGAGAGACAGTTGATCGCCCACCTCCTGGTTGTACAATAATCAACCTTGATGTCTTGAATGTTGGGTTTCCACTACCTCTACACCCTGTGATAGGTCATTTCTCGAAGACACTAACTTGGTGATTACTCAGATTACCCCCAACGGGTGGAGTAACTTGCTTGCTTTTATAACTCTATTTGGACTTGAGGGTTATAAGAACAAGATAAGTACCGTCGAGATTCATTTTGCGATGACCATTTCCTCGGCCGCTAATGAAGAAGGGGTAGGGTGGTACTACATCAAAGCCCGCAGTGGTGTGAAATTGATGAAGGGGTGCCTATAAGGTGAAGAGCTGGCACAAACAGTTTTTCTTTATCGGCGGTGATTGGCGGGTGTCTTTTGATTTTTCTGGCGGACCTGGCCGTATTAATTCCCCTGAGGGCTTTGGCAAAATACGGCGTATGTTTCACTTTTGACTTGCTATGGCCAGGGTGAAACTAATTATAATTTTTTCTCTTTTGTTGTTTTGCAGGTCCGCGTATCTTAAGGTGGGGACATCCTGAGTTGAGCGAAGAATTCTTATACGTCCTCACCTTTATTACTCTTTGGAACGCGAGTGACCGCAGTATTAAGCATCTTTCTAAGCCTCACTGCCGAAAGCTTGCTTTGTTGACCACGAGTGCTCATCACTTGGAGGCTTAGGCTGTCGTCCCAGAAGGTAACTTTACATTTTTTACTATCTTGCATTAGTGTCCTCCTGGTCGCTTGGTCGCCTAGTCACCTATTCCTTGTATAATCCTTTGTTTTTATTTGTTTTCAGAACAAAGAGTGACTGTTGCCGTTCCCAAAATTCCGGAGTGTTATCACCTACTTGCTCGTCGTGTCAAACAAATGGCCGCTGAAGACCCTTCCAAGAAGAAGAAATATGATCCTCCCACTTCTCTCATTATACTGAGGGCTGAAGAAGAAGAAGAAGAAGAAGAAGAAGAAGAAGAAGAAGAAGAAGAAGAAGAAGAAGAAGAAGAAGAAGAAGAAGAAGAAGAAGAAGAAGAAGAAGAAGAAGAAGAAGAAGAAGAAGAAGAAGAAGAAGAAGAAGAAGAAGAAGAAGAAGAAGAAGAAGAAGAAGAAGAAGAAGAAGAAGAAGAAGAAGAAGAAGAAGAAGAAGAAGAAGAAGAAGAAGAAGAAGAACCTACTCATGTGAGAGGTCCTGCTCCTCACCCGCCTCCTCGCTCTTCGCCGCCTATGGTGCAAAAAGACACCCGGGGCAAGAAAAGACTAACCAAAGAGGCCGTCCCCACTCGCCAAGAAGATGACCGTTCAGAAAGGTCTAAGGGGCAGTCTCAGGCGAGCAGGAGGGACGTGCTGCGCTCCTCGTCTGTAGAGGAAGTGAGTGAGCAACAAGTGGTTGGCACCGTTGTGGCGAGCAAGAGGAGAGGGTCTTCTCCAGATAACTCATACTTGGGTTATGACCCTGTTAAGCTGAAGGAGTAAGTCTTGTTCTCTACTGCTCGGCTGGTCGCCACCTTGTTGTTTTTACTTTTTATTAACTTTATTTTTTCTTGATGTAGGTATAAGCCTGAAGAGTACCCCGGGCGAGCAAAGGTACTCTATCAATTGAGCCGCGTCAAGACCGCTCCCCCTTATCAAGAGATTCCTGACTCGCGTGTTAGGCGAGCAACTGAGCTCATTCCTTGCTCATGGACCAAGCTGTGTAAGGAGATCGTATAGGGCAGAATCTGAGTGACAATGCCCGCTTACTGAGCTACAACGCTAGTCACCAGGCTATTGCTGCTCAGAAGGTCCTTGATCAGTCCATTGAGTTGGAGAGGACCAACCGGGGCTTGGGGCGGAAGATTGACCAGTTTGAGGCAGAGAAGACTGCCATTTTGAAGAAGAAGGATGAGGAGCTGGCTCGGTTGAAGGGCGAGTACGAGAAGGCTAAACTCAGCTGGGAAAAGAGTCTGAAAGCTGTTGAGGATAGGGAGAAGGTCGCTCTGAATACCTCTGAGAAACTGAGGTTAGATTTGGGGGTTGCCACTGATCATCTTCAAAATTTGGAGACTGAGCGTGTCGGCCTGGTGGAGAGGGTCGATTCCTTGAAGGTTCACGTTACTCGTCTGGAGGCGGAGAAGAAACGGGTCGTGTCTTACACCAACTATGTGCAGGATGTGACCGATAACACCAACTTCGGTTATATCTGCGCATATCCTGATTGTGTCCGGTCTGTGAAGTATGCGCTCGATAATGGTCTTGATATTATGACTTCGGTCACGAAAGACTTCACGGACTATATTATAGAGAACCCTCCTGCCGCCGAATTTTAAATCCCTGTTGCTGACCTAGGGGATATGAGTGTGGACTTGGATGTCTTCAAGGATGATGTCCGGGTGATTGCCCCGAAGCTGAGAACTAAGGAGGTGAATAAGGATGCCTCGATCTTTGATGCTTTAAGCCCCCTCTTCCCAGCCCCTTTGGATGAAGTAGGCACTTCTGCTGTAGCTGGCGAGCAGCAGGTCCCTAGGCTGGCCACCACCGATGTCGCTCCTCCAACTGAAACCACATCTGCTCCCCCGACTTCTCAAAACTGAAGATCTTTATTTTTTACTTTCTAGTTTTTGTGTTAGCCTCTATCTTGTAACCTTTTTCAGTTGTGTTGTTCCTTTTATCTATCAATGAAATGAATTTGTTTTCTCCCATAGTTTGTGTTAATATTTTCTTCATACTTGTTTTATTGCTCGCCTATTGCATATTTCATTTTCTTGCATAAGCACTTCTCTTTCATTTTTCGAGAGTAAAGTACTTTTTGTGTGCAAATCTGGACATATAACTTTGTATGGATCTTTTTGGTTCTCAAGGAACTTGACCTCCACCGATTGGGCTTTTTATGGTCCTTATTGGACTTAGCCTTCATTATTCCTTTATGTTTGTACATTTGAGCCTTGTTGTTCACCACATATCAAGTTTGCGCTTAGTGCATTTTGTTTGGGCGAACAGGTGGGCTTTGTGGGCGAACAAGTGGGCCTTGATGCTTTTCTAAGTTACATCTCAACACATAATAAAAATACATCAAATGATCATTTATGTTGCTTGAACTTGACAATCTTACTAGCATTCTAAACTAGAAAATTTAATTTTTTTTTTAAAATTTACACCTAAATTTATAACGTACAATAGTAATATGAAAAATTTACATCGACCCTTGACTATTGATAGTATTTCTTCAATAAGGCCGTGTTCCAGGAGTATTGGGCCGAGTTGCCTTTCATATCTTCCAGGTCATACGTGCCGTTATACCATTTGTGGGTTATCCTGAATGGGCCCTCCCAAGTCGGTCCAAATACTCCTGGTGGTGGTGCTAACACTTTTCGAAGCACCAGATCTCCGACCTCGAATTCTCTGATTTTTACTTGCGAATTGTAATATTTTGTGATTCTTTTCTTGTATATCGCATTCTTCATTTCTGCTAAATCCTTTTTTCATCCATCAAATCCATATCCCCAGCTAAAGCCACATTGTTCGACTGCTCGTCGAACCCTGCTATTCGCTCTGTTGGCACCATTATTGGAGTTATACGTGAAAGTATGCTTTTACTTTGTATAACTCATGTATTAAACACTTGTTTATGAGAATAATTCTTTTATCATATTTGCTTTAGTTATGATTGAATGTTGAATATCTATTGCAAACCGTTCAATATATGGTACATGTTACATTGTAGTTAATGTGGTGATACCCGACCACGGAAGACAACATCAACAGTTTCCTTGTAACTAAACGTACATTTTCATGACCTAGGTGGAATTGAACAATCCACCGTGAAAGTTCGACGTGTAAGTCTCAGATTGGTCTGTCTTGACTTAGAGATTGCACTAGCACATTTAGTATGTGTTGAAGAGGCCTACAGCGAGGATAAATTCTTCTGTTTTGAAATGTGAAGAATTAGACCTCAGTGGTTGTTGATTTCTTAATCTCCGTCACTTAAATAGGACCGTGTGTGCTTAATGGTTACTGCTTTGATTCATGTTGGGTGAGAATCATTGTGACTTCGAACTTTATGTTTTGGGCAGTAATATTAATTATACGACGGTTGCTAAGATTTAATACGGAGAAACACGTGCGAGTACGACTCGTGTGATTAGTCCCCTTGGTGGGCTCAGAAGTTTTATCGTACCAAATCTTGCAAGTGAAGAATTAGTTTCTTCGGTACGGATAATAATGTTGAGCTGTCTTTACTCCAAGGTGAAATATATTAATTAATTTAGAGCTATTCAGAAGCTTAATTAATTAATGGACTTGATAATCTTAAATGCGGGAAATAATAACCGGGAGCCCATATTATCGTAATATGGATTAAGATGGATAGTGCAATATTAATTTATTAGTGGTAATAATTAATATTAATGGATTGAATTATATTGGGGCTCAATATTGAAATTTAGAAGTCCATTAGGAGGTCCAATCTTAATTCTCCTTAAAGGCCCCTCAAGTAGCCCATTAATGATAAGGTGATTAAAATAAAAAGAAAATAATAATGCTGATTTTTTTCCTTATTTTCGAAAATTATTTCTATTGAGCAAGAAAAGATCTTGTTGATTTTCTTGAAAAGATATTATGGAAGATAAGTATTCTTGGAATACAAGATTATCTCATATATTCAAGAAGATCCAAATCTTGGATTCTTGATTCATTAATTTCGAAAATTGTATGGCTTATAAGGTGAGTGAGATTTTTGTGGAATATTTTATGGAGAAAAGAATATATGGGATATATTCAAGATTTCTTAGAGTCTAAGAAAAAGATTTTCTCTCTCCTATTCCAAGAGAATTTCGAAATTCCTCTCTCCTATAAGTAGGGGATGATTATTTCATCTCCAGTTTACAGTTTCACAGTGTTGAAAAAAAAAATCAGCAACAATATTTTTCTTTTTCCTTAGTTATTTAAATTACTTGAAAGCATCTCCCACCGGTGATCAAGTAAGGCGAAAGGGAAATACTTGAGAAGGCTTTTGGGTTGATAAAGCGAGATCGTGATTGTCCCGTTTATTCAAAGACCAATTCTACAAGAGGTACGTAAGTCACATAAATTCTTGTTTATTCCGCCTAGATTTTATGTGAATTAATTCAACATGCATGATGTTAAATTTGTTGTTGGAATTATTATTTGAATTAATTAGGATTAATTCATGCTAGTAATAATTGAATTTAAATTCGTATTTAAATTTCATCCCGAATAGATTCCGAGCACCCCTATTTTCCCAACAACTGGTATCAGAGCCACGGTTTCGGGCTCTGATCTTTAAATTGGAATTTAAATTGTTAAACATTAAATTGAAATTGGATAGTAGAATTGCTAGATCTTTTTTGCAGGTATCCAATTGTCATGGTTTTAATGTTGTTAATTTTTCATGCGTGTGAATTAATTGTTTTTAATTCGATTCGTTCGAATTCATTTTTCTCGTGAGAAAATCCACGAGTAGATTAGTTGTTTTTATTTTGATTTGATCATTGTAATAGACTAGTCTAGATCTAGTATTTATTTTTTTTGAAAAATAAATTGTAACCGGATCGAGACGAAGAACGAAGAATTAAAGACGGTGTACCCGGACGACGCATGCATGCGTGGCGCATGCATGGGCATAAAATCATGCATGGGGTGAGAAATGAGAATGAACGGTGAAACCCGGTGCACGGGGTGTGCGAGGCGCACGACCCAGGCGCACGACGGGGCGCGGACGCGCGATCGCTGTGACGGACGCGCGCCGTATCTCGGGCCGTGGAATTTTTTTAAATTAATTTCAGTTCTGCGTTTTTTTGTGTGATTTTAAACGTCGTTCCGAACCCCAAATGATGTTGTTTTTTGATGAAGTGTTGATGTTCGAGTGAGAGCGTGTCGAGACGAACGACGGAAAGCAACAAGGATGATTTTTCGCATCAAGACGTGAAGAAATTAAACCGTGACAATTGGATTTGAGTGCTCCAATGTGTTTAATTTTGTTTTGATGGATGTTTTATTTCGTGCACTTATTATTAATTGTTAATATGTGTTTGCATGAATTTAATTGTCCAAGAAAAACCTTACTTTCGAAAATTACTAAGTATGTTTATTTAATCGCAATTTTATTCCGGATATTAAAATTGGATTAATTTGGCCTCCATAATTTATTTATTTGTGAAGTTCTTTTGGAATACATTTTCCCCTCGGATCGGCCAAAAGAACGGATGTTGGCTGATGCATGATTATATTGTTTTAAGGTTTCAATATAATTGATGTGATCAAATTATGTGATAATTTTGTATTTTTCTAGATATTGATATGAATGTATGTTTTATTCTCATTTCATCATGTCGCAACCTTTTAATCCACTGTTTAATATACTTAAAGTTAATAAACTTTTTGGAGAAAATTATATCGATTGGAAATGTAATTTTAAATTTGTACTTACTGCACGAAAACACAATTGAGTTATTCACGTTGATAAACCCGGCAAGCCTAATGATAAGTCAAGCAATGGGAAAAGGCAGTTTATGATTGACAGCGTGACAATGAACACATGAAGTGCATCATCTTGACATCTCTGTCTGAGGATGTGAGGCACGTTCATGAAGACATTGTATCCACTGTTGAAATCATGACAAGCCTTGAAGAGATGTTTTCACATCAGAATCCCATGACTAATCAGTTCACCAAACATGACTCGGTCAAGTTGGAAATGGTGGAAGAAACGTCCGTGAGGGAGCACGTTCTCGAGATTATGGCATACCTTAACAAGTTGGAAGTACTTGGTGCAGTTTTTGATGTCCCTTCTAAGGTCGATTTCATAAATAATTCTCTATCGAGAAGCTTTGAGTAGTTTCATCTGAACTGTCAGATGAATGAACGGACAAGTTGTTTGCCCGAGCTCTTGCAAGCTTTAGTTTTGGTGGAGGTGATAATGGAGCACCAGTCTAGTGCTATGGTAGCTAATGGTTTGTCTACCTCTTTTAGTCCCAAGGGAGGAAAAAAGAGGAAAATAACCAAAGGCCGGATCCAAGCAAATCCAATTGTTGTGAAAGGCAAATGCAAAGGCTAGCATCGAAGGGGAAGTGTTTTAGTTGCGGTGAGAGAGGACAATGGAGGTCTGCCTGTTCCAAGCCTAAGAGGCTAGGAAAGTTAGGTAATTCACACACCCTAGTCATCGAAACTTGTGAAGTGGCGTATGCTATCTATTCGTGGATAGTGGATACGAGAGCTATTGATCACATTTGTTTCATGGGTTCAAGCTAACCCAACGACTTAATGGAAGTGAGATCCCCATCACATCGGGAAATGCTACGAGAGTGGCAGCTGAAGCAGTGGGAGAAGTGCGCCTATCTTTTGAAGATAGAGTTATGGTCTTGAGAGACGTTCTTCATGTTCATAGTTTAGAAAGAACTCAACCTTCAGTTTCTGAATTGTTTTTTAATAGATACTCAGTTTCTTTTAATAAGGATGTTATTATTTCTTGAAACGATGAGTTTATCTGTTCCGGAACTTCAATGAATGATCTTTATACTATTATTTGGGCACACCACTCATAAAAATTGAATCTAATAACACATCGATTATTTCGAGTAATAAAAGGAAGTATTCTTCGGAAATGAACGAAACACTTCTATGGCATCTTAGATTAGGTCATATTAATCTAATGCGGATACAAAGGTTGGTGAAAAATGAATCCTTGGAGCCACTTCAAGTTTAGTCATTTCCAACTTGTGAATCCTGTTTAGAGGGTAAAATGACCTAGAGGGCATTTGGAGCCAAGGGGAATAGAGCCACCAAAGTGTTAGATCTCGTTCATACCGATATGTGTGGTTCAATGATGATCATAGCAAGAAGGGGTATGAGTAATTTGTTATTACTCGAGATATGGATACATCTACCTTATGATGCATAGGGAAAGAAGTATCAAGTTTCTACGATTTGATCGTGGAGGCGAATACCTTAGCAATGAATTCTTGAACTACCTATCGGAGGAAGGGATTGTATCACTGTTGACTGCACCGGGAACCCCTCAATAGAACGGTATGGCGGAACGAAGGAAGCAGACTCTTTTAGAAATAATCAGATCCATAATGAGTTATTCGGATTTACCCAAATCGTTTTGGGTAACGCCTTGGAAACGACGGCTTACATTCTAAACTTGGTACCATCCAAATCGGTTCCTAAAACCCTAATGGAATTGTGGACCGGGCGCGAGCCCTGTCTAAGACACTTGCAGATTTGGGGTTGTCCGGCATACGTGCTAGACAAGGAAGCCGGTAAGTTGGATCCACGTTTGGAATTAAGGCTGTTTATAGGATGCCCTGCGGGAACGAAAGGGTGTATGTTCTATAGTCCCAAGGATCAAAAAACCGTGATTAGTTCGCACTTTAAATTCTTGGAGGAAGACTATATGAACAAAAGAAAGCCCAGAAGTGAGATTACCTTAGACGAGTTAAGAGGGCAAACTCCTATACCAAGTATACAAGATGATGTACCACACGTCACACCTTCACAACCAGAACCCCGTCGCAGTGGGAGGATTGCTTGGCAACCCGAGAGATTCATGGGGATACGAGAATCTTCAGATTTGGTTCCCGGCGATGAATCAGACCCATGGACATACGACGAGGCAATCCAAGACAAAGACGCAGAGTCGTGGCAAATGACAATGGAAACCGAGATAGGTTCAATGGATCATAATCAAGTGTGGGAGTTGGTCGAACCACCCAATGGGGTAGAACCCATTGGATGCAAGTGGGTGTACAAGAGGAAAAGAGGATCGGACGGAAGGGTTGAGACCTTCAAAGCAAGGCTTGTGGCCAAAGGGTATACTCAGAAAGAAGGGATCGATTATGAGGAAACCTTTTCGCCTGTAGCTATGCTTAAGTCCATCCGTATTCTCTTGTCGATCGCTGCGCACCTAGATTACGAGATCTGGCAAATAGATGTCAAGACAGCTTTCCTTAACGGAAGTCTTGACGGGATAAATATCTATATGCAACAGCCCGAAGTTTCATTGAAAAAGGCCAAGAGAATCTCGTATGCAAGCTTAAGGGATCCATTTATGGACTTAGGCAAGCATCGCGTACTTGGAACCAGTGTTTTGATCAAGTAATTAAGTCTTATGGGTTTGTGATCAAAACAAGTTCGAAAGTTGTGTGTATAAAAGGTGTGACGGAACTGCGGCGGTATTCTTAGTATTATACGTAGACGATATTCAGCTCATTGGAAACAATGTAAAGGTATTGTCAGACGTAAGGGTATGGCTGTCAAATCAGTTTGATATAAAGGACTTAGGGAAAGCCGGTCACATCCTTGGGATCAAGTTCACTCGAGATCGCAAGAGGAGGATGTTGGGCTTATCGCAAGTTTCATACAAAGCCACTGTTTTAAAGCATTTCAGCATGCAAGATTCCAAGAAAGGTTTTGTACCTTTTAGGCACGGAATCCATCTATCTAAAAAAAATATGCCCTAAGACGCAAGTGGAGATAGATGACATGAAAGATGTTCTGTACGTTTCGGACGAATGAAGTCTTATGTATGCAATGTTGTGTACGAGACCGGATATCTTCTTTGCCATGGGCATGATGACAAGATATCAAAATAACCCCGGGAAAGCACATTAGATTGCAATTAAATGCGTTCTGTAGTTTCTGAAAAGAACTTGTGATGGAATGCTGATTTAACAGTTAGACAATCTAATTCTCATGGGATACACGGACTCAAATTTCCAATCAGATATAGAATCCAGAATATCTACCTCGGGTAGTGTGTTTTGCATGGGAGAAGGAGCCATGACAGGGAGAAGCGATTTGCAGAAATGCTTTGCCGATTCGACCATGAAAGCCGAATAAGTAACTGCTTGTGAAGCAGCGAAAGAAGTGGTTTGGCTCAAGTACTTCTTAGTGGACTTGGACGTTGTTCCGAATTTGCCCATCATAATCACTGTCCATTGTGATAATGTCGGAGCAGTTGCAAATTCAAGGGAACCGAGAGCCTACAAGGCCAGCAAACACATTGAAAGAAAACACCATCTTATACGAGAAATCGTGAAGAGAGGAGATAAAGAGGTGGCAAAGATAAATGTCGGAGGACAACCTAGTACATCCATTCACAAAGGGTCTGCCTCAGAGTACATTCGAGAGACATGTGGATGGAATGGGAGTCAAGACTATTGCCAATCTGCTTTAAGTATAAGTGGGAGGAATTATTAGGTTAATGTAGGTTGACATGAGATGTCACGTAGAGCTACTACACTAAGACATGCATGATGTATACTAAAAAGCAGACTTTAAGTATAAGTGGGAGATTGTTGGAGTTATAAGTGAAAGTATGCTTTTACTTTGTATAACTCATGTATTAAACACTTGTTTATGAGAATAATTCTTTTATCACATTTGCTTTAGTTATGATTGAATGTTGAATATCTATTGCAAACCGTTCAATATATGGTACATGTTACATTGTAGTTAATGTGGTGATACCCGATCACGGAAGACAACATTAACAGTTTCCTTGTAACTAAACATACATTTTTACGAACTAGGTGAAATTGAACAATCCACCTTGAAAGGTCGATGTGTAAGTCTCAGATTGGTCTGTCTTGACTTAGAGATTGCACTAGCACATTTAGTATGTGTTGAAGAGGACCTACAACGAGAATAAATTCTTCTGTTCTGAAATGTGAAGAATTAGACCTCAGTGGTTGTTGATTTCTTAATCTCCGTCACTTAAATAGGACCGTGTGTGCTTAATGGTTACTACTTTGATTCATGTTGGGTGAGAATCATTGTGACTTCGAACTTTGTGTCTTGGGCAGTAATATTAATCATACGACGGTTGCTAAGATTTAATACGGAGAAACGCGTGCGAGTACGGCTCGTGTGATTAGTCCCCTTGGTGGGCTCAGAAGTTTTATCGTACCAAATCTTGCAAGTGAAGAATTAGTTTCTTCGGTACGGATAATAATGTTGAGCTGTCTTTACTCCAAGGTGAAATATATTAATTAATTTAGAGCTATTCAGAAGCTTAATTAATTAATTGACTTGATAATCTTAAACGCGGGAAATAATAACCGGGAGCCCATATTATCGTAATATGGATTAAGATGGATAGTGCAATATTAATTTATTAGTGGTAATAATTAATATTAATGGATTGAATTATATTGGGGCTCAATATTGAAATTCAGAAGTCCATTAGCAGGTCCAATCTTAATTCTCCTTAAAGGCCCCTCAAGTAGCCCATTAAGTAGCCCAATAATGATAAGGTGATTAAAATAAAAAGAAAATAATAATGCTGATTTTTTCCTTATTTTCGAAAGTTTTTTCTATGGAGCAAGAAAAGATCTTGTTGATTTTCTTGAAAAAATATTATGGAAGATAAGTATTCTTGGAATACAAGATTATCTCATATATTCAAGAAGATCCAAATCTTGGATTCTTGATTCATTAATTTTGAAAATTGTATGGCTTATAAGATGAGTGAGATTTTTGTGGAATATTTTATGGAGAAAAGAATATATGGGATATATTCAAGATTTCTTAGAGTCTAAGAAAAAGATTTTCTCTCTCCTATTCCAAGAGAATTTCGAAATTCCTCTCTCCTATAAGTAGGGGATGATTATTTCATCTCCAGTTTACAGTTTCACAGTGTTGAAAAAAAAAAATCAGCAACAATATTTTTCTGTTTCCTTAGTTATTTAAATTACTTGAAAGCATCTCCCACCGGTGATCAAGTAAGGCGAAAGGGAAATACTTGAGAAGGCTTTTGGGTTGATAAAGCGAGATCGTGATTGTCCCGTTTATTTAAAGGCCAATTCTACAAGAGGTACGTAAGTCACATAAATTCTTGTTTATTCCGCCTAGATTTTATGTGAATTAATTCAACATGCATGATGTTAAATTTGTTGTTGGAATTATTATTTGAATTAATTAGTATTAATTCATGCTAGTAATAATTGAATTTAAATTCGTATTTAAATTTCATCCCGAATAGATTCCGAGCACCCCTATTTTCCCAACAACTGGTATCAGAGCCACGGTTTCGGGCTCTGATCTTTAAATTGGAATTTAAATTGTTAAACATTAAATTGAAATTGGATAGTAGAATTGCTAGACCTTTTTTGCAGGTATCCAATTGTCATGGTTTTAATGCTTTTAACCGTCTGTTGCCTTTTGCTATTTGGCCATGCCATGCGAATGGGTAGGATTATTTTCTAAATTTGGTCTTACATTTTTTATTGAGTAGGATTATTTCAAAAAATTGGTCTTACAATTGGATATGTAATATGGGTATGTGCTGCATTCTTTCTTCCCAATAATTTATCATTAAATTTGATTGTACATGGTGTATTGGAATGTGCTACATTTTTTTTTATTTCATTAATTTTACATTAAAATGATTTCTCTTCGTATGCATGTGCCCATGCATGTTTAACTATATATATATATATATATATATATATATATATATATATATATATATATATATATATATATATATATATATGTGTGTGTGTGTGTATTGAGTACTCTAAGTGAATTGAATTATCTCTTTTGGTTGTTGATATGTTGCTTCTGGGCCTCTGTAATCTTTGTACTTTAATTATTCATATTAGGGTCTTCCATACATGGGATAACGAAGGGAGGGCCAACATGGTTGTTTTGATGATTGACGATCAGATGATTTTTTTAACACAATATATTTATCTATATATACATTGATTCTTTTTTTTTCTCTGGCTTTATGTTTGTGTAATGACGTCTTGCCCATTTTTTCCCCCAGGGAACTAAGATACATGGATTTGTTCCATGGAATTTGGTGTCCAAGTTTGAAATTTTTTTCGTGGAGGCCGGGGAATATTGTATTAAAACCTTTGCTGTTGTTGCCAATATTGGACCTATTAGATATACCAAAAATGTTTTCAACCTCGAATTCATCGAGTCGACGAGTATTGATCTATGTTCTAATAACATTATTTTCCGTTCATCCTTTGATTTTATTGGTTTCAGGCACATTTTGGACCAACCTGCCGCTGATGATGCAATATTATGTGGTATGGTTGCTATTGTCCGTCTTTTTGTTGTTTTTTCATTTGTGATTTTTTTTCTATTTTTTCTCGTACGATATTAATGGATTGCATGTATTTTTTTGCTTATGTCTATCAGATGTCAGGGCATATTTCACTTATATTGATCCTTGTTGGTCCCGGTACAAGACTAAGTGATACGCGTATGGGGGGGGAATACACGTATACAAATTTTTCTGACTTTCAAACTGAATGAGTCCCCTTAACTTAGAGTGATGTAGAACACTGAGTAGATAATCCACCTACTAACAGCACTGAGTGCAAGTCAGTTGGATAACTATCTACTTATTTTCAGTGCAGAATGTGTGAGCCCTGAAAGTTTATAGTCTTATTTAGTTTGCTTACTAAAACTTGTTGTTGGGACAATGTTAGTTTTGAGTTGATCCCAAAATCCCTAAAAAGATAATTTGCCTTAGTGGTCAGGTTAGACTTGGTTAGGTTTGTAAGTTAGTCTTTTTACAAGTTACAGGCACTCAATGAGAGGAGTACTCATTGATGACAATCAAGACTGAAGCCTAAAATCACAAGAGCACCACCCTGAACTTACGGCAGTCTCTCTAAGCTGGCTGAGTAAGTGTCAGTGATGAAGAGTATGACCCTGAGGTCATTACTAACTCAGTCCTGTAGGGAACAGATGATACTGAGTAATGGGAAAAGACTTGGAGTAGGGCCAAGCAATGCAAAAAGAATGTCAGCGTCAGGACAAGACCATTGTGCTTGAGACAAAAAGAACTTAATAAGACAAGCCTGAAGCATAGGAATGAGTTCTAACATTCTCACCAACCTGATGACGTGGACAAATCCAGGAAGGACACGCACGTACGGACCTGACATGAAGACTGAGTTCAGACTGCACTTTTCAACGGGCAAGCATTAAATGGAGCATTAAATGCATTACCAAATCCATGCAAGGACGGCTGCTGCATGGGAGATGTATCCATTGAACAAACCCTACGTAGATGACCTAGAAGGCTATCTCTTCCAACGGATAGTTTTCAAAGTTTACCTATAAATACAGAAGGCTTTGAACCCATTCAAGGTTACGGGAAATTTTGAAGCCAAGAAATTACTCAAACTTCAGCGCACAAAGCATTCAGTATTCAAAGAAGCACTCAAAACATCTTAAATTTCTCAAGTGTTTCTTAGTTAGAGAGTTATTCTGTATTCCACTGAGCGAACCTAACTATACCATAAGCTTATAGTGATTATCCATCCTTAGCACAGCTTTGTCTTGTAAGGATAATCACAATCTTAGTTGGAAACCAAACTGAAACCAAAACCCTCTAGTCAGGTTTGTTGGTTGAGGTTGTTAGTGAGTGATGGTCCCATTTTCCAAAGCCAAAATGGGAATTTAGGATTTTTTAAACTTAATGAGTTCAGTGTGGGACACTCAAGTCACTGCATTGCTGAGAGTCAGAGGCATCAAGTCAGTGTGGTGACTTGAGGACCCAGCCTCTCAACAAGACAGTGAGTCGAGTGGTTACACTTCAAGTCACTGCACTGCTTAGAGGCTGAGCTACCAAGTCAGTGTGGAGAATTGGAGACTCATGCTCTAAGCAACGCAGTGACTCGAGATACTGAACTCTCGAGTGCGTGCTTAAGCTTGTCAGTGAGATTGATTCTCCCTAACTAATTTTCTCTTTGAAATATACTCAGTGAGCATGTACTTTAAAACGTTCATCAAATACTTAAGTAACACAAGAAGTTTAACGTGGTTCAGAGACTCAAGCTCCTACGTCCACAATCCTGATTTAACAGGAGAATCCACTAAGGATTGACTTGTTTTTAACGTGCCAAGGTGCACCCAGATCAATACAACCCTTGACCTTGCAAACTTCCTTCCTAACTCATTAACTTCAACCAACAAACCTGACAAGAGGGTTTTGGTTTCTGTTTGGGTTTCTCCAACTAGGTGAGGTTTTCCCTTACAATGTGTTAGCCTAATGCTAAGATTGGGAAAACCTCTCTAAGCTAAGAGTTACAAGCTTGACACTCAAATGATATATGTGAAGACCCTAATAGTCAGTGTCGTGGGTGTAAGACGTGCCTCCTTATATCTCCCTGTGAAACTGCACTAAACTCTCACACCTTCACAACTCGTAGGTGTTGATTTTTTTCTTCTCACACACATTGAACTACAGCTATGAGCTTGTATTTATAGTGTGGATTCAAATGTAACCGTTGGAGGGAATCACATTTGAATCCAGACAATTAATAGTTCCACCTACTTTTCTTGGAATGCGGCCTTGTCAGTGTCGGATGTGCTGTCTTGACTTGATTGGTCCACGTGGACTGAATTCAATGGCTCTTTGGTTTAGTGGGCTTGATCAAGGCTCACTGACTTCAAATGGTCAGTCCTCCACTGACTTGATGATCTTCAGTAGACACAGTTGTCTTCAGTGTAGTTGTCCTTCAGAGTCTCTTGAAGATCTTACCAAGAAGTTTGTCATAAGGCTGAATGACAAACTTACCTGACCACAGTAGCTTGACTCCTTCAGGGCCTACTTGGTACAGCACTAATCCTCCTGATCATGCTCTTCACTGAGTAGTCCACTGACTTAGCTTAGATCAGTCAGGTTTATACTTAGTGGGGCATCCTTCAGGCTTCTCTTCAGGTTCAGGTCTTCTTCCATAGCTTCAGTCAGTTCTTCTTGATGTCATCTTGATTTCCTCAGGCTGTGCCAGTGAGTTCCCTCTCGCTGAGTTCCCCCTCAACTGAGTTCTTCTCAACTGGCAACCTGTTTAATTGAACAATAACCTAGCCTGACCTGAAGCTAAAGATACACTCCTGACTGCTTCAAACCTATTACATGTGGTTTTGGAAAATCATCAAAACTAAACATATCCCAACAATTTCCCCCCTTTTGATGATTCCAAAACTACTAACACTAAAGATTTTATATTACAAGAGTAATGTTAGAACACCAAGTAATAGATTGAAAAATGTAGTAATTCCTATGGTTTAAAACATTTAAGATTTGTTCGGTTGACCATTTTTCTTAACAAAACTAGTTCAGTGGTCATGTGAACAACCAGCTCTGATACCAATAGATGGTCCCATTTTCGAAAGCCAAAATGGGAATTTAGGATTTTTTTTTAAACTTTAATGAGTTCAGTGTGGGACACTCAAGTCACTGCATTGCTGAGAGTAAGAGGCATCTGTTGATAGGCGAACAATTATTAATAAATGACGAACAAGGATCAAAGCTACATCAAGGATTATGAAGAGCCAACCTCAAATCAAGGGTGATCAACAAAGAAAATCAAGTTGGGGTGCATCTACCAATCTGAGAGGTGTATAAAGTGACGAACAACTCCCCCGACGAACAACTAATGGGCGAACAAGTATTAAGACCCGAGACCAAGAATGAGCCAACTGTGAAGTCATCAATGACGAACAACTTGGTCAAACTATGATACAACAAACAGCCAAGGAAGTGTGTACAAGTGAACAAAGGACAAAGATCCCAAAGCCAAGCTGAACAAAGCCATAAGGCGAACAACTTCCAAAGTACAACCTCAAGAGGCGAACAACTTTCAGTTGGAGAATCAACAAGATCAATCAAGCCGACCTAGGCGAACAACAATGAGTCCGAGATCAGACCAAAGAAGACTTTGTAGCTAAGATTCAGCTTAGATAAGATCAAAGGGACACATGTCAAGCATGCAGGCTAGGGAGACCAAGAGTCTTGGACACCTCATGCTTGCTAGTCTCTATAAATAGTTGTTCTCCAGCTGTGAAATGGAAGTTCAAAAAAAGTTAAAATGCATAAACAATTCCAAAACACACACAAATACACCTAAAACGCCCACACATACGAAATCAGTTCAATTTCGACTACCGAATTTACTAATTCGATAAATTCACACCTCGATTTACCAATTACGGTGGTAATCAATCACACGTATTGATTGGTGACGTAACACAGATTTAAACAGCCATTAATCCATCCGATTAAATACGTTCATCAATAATTTGGCGCTAGAAGGAGGGATCGAACCTCCGATTCAGTGTGATTGCTCAAGAACTTCGAGTCTGAAACTTGAAGATTCAAAGAAATCCTCAAGAAATTCTTGAAGATACAAGCAAAAGTGTTCTTGGTGTTCTTGGTGTTCTTCAATAACAATTTGAAGATTCAAAGATTAAGAAACTAATCCAACATTAGGATGCCTCAATCCAAGCAAACACAAGGATCACGCCTGTCAAGGAGAGCATCTCCTACTCGGGCCTCGACAGCAGACCATCAAGACCGTGATCCTAAGCACGCGAACAGATCACAGCATACAACCATAACACATAACCTCCCGCCTGAAATGGAGGCTCTGGCGAACAACCCTAACGAGTTGGCTAAGACCATAGCAGCTCTCCAAGCCCTCCAGAAACAACAGGAACAAGCTAGACCTTCCCAAGCAAGGCCTAGGGATAAGTCTCTGGAAGTTGTGAGGGCTAAAAATGTTAGGGGCGAACAACATGAGGTGAACAGCGCTCAAGTTAGGCGGGACAAGGGCAAGGCCAAACCTAAGAGAAGAGCAGGCTGAGTCTGCCCGTGGGCGAACAACTTTGTCAAGCCATGGGACTACTCGTTCCAGTGCCCAGGACAGACTTGGTCAACCACAACATGTCATGGAAGCTGCTCGCCAGAGAGCAGGTGATGGGCGAACAACTCTTGAACAACCTCGCCCATCAGTACATGAAAGATTATCTCAGTCCGCCTTCAGACGCCTAGGGCCGAATGCGGCGAACAACCCTAGGAAGCAACTCCAGGAGGAGCCCACTCCGAGTGAGGGACTGCGACGAACAGAAAGGCATGCGCCTTTGTTCGCCGAACAGCCTCCAAGTCAGGGGGCACCTTTGGATGAGTTGGCCAGTTTAAGAAAGGCAGTGGAAAGCATGCAGGGGCAATTGGACCAACAGAGAGGTATGGGGACGACCAGCATGCCATTATCCCCATTAGCCCCTCACATTTTAAAAGCCCCAATTCAAAAGAAGATTCAGTTTCCGGCAAGCATCCAGTATGAAGGCCTGGCAGACCCCCGAGTCCACCTTACCAAATATACGGACTACATGGTTTCCGTGGGGGCCAGCGACGCCACCCAGTGCCGGAACTTTCCATTGACGTTGGGCGACCGGGTTCACAAATTGTTTTCAGCAATGCCGCCGGCATCAATCAACTCGTTTGCCCAACTGAGTCGGGAGTTTCTTTCACACTTTTCAACAGCTGGCTCGTATCTTTCCCAAAAACATCGACTGTCAGATTTAAGACAAAATGACGATAAATCTGACAGAGCATTCATGGAAAGATTCGATAAAGTGTTGTTGGAAGGAGAACCGGTCAGCGAGGACACTAAAATTGTCGCTGTTATGGCAGGACTGAAAAAAGGGTCAGAACTATGGAAAGAGGTACGTCTGAAGTGCCCAAAGAATTACGCCGAGTTCAGAAATCAGGCCGACGTGTTCGTTTCCATGCATGAGGCCCTAGAAGCAAACTTGGGGGAGAACAAAGTAGACCCCAAGGAGAACAACAAAAAGCCTGGTGGAACAGGATACAGAGTCCCGAAGAACATGAAAGCATTCAACGAAGGGACAGAATTGAAAGAAAAGCTCAACCAGGTGCTAACAGTGTCAGTTGACACTGTTTATGATAATGTAAAAGGCAAGGAGTTGCTCTCCCCTCCGCGAAGAATCCGTCAGGACACTGGCAAACTCAACCCCAACAAGTACTGTGCCTACCATCAAAGCGTGGGGCACTTTACAAGTGAGTGTAGAGATTTGCTCAAGCAACTCTGGCAATTTTATGAGGAGGGAAAGCTCTCCAAATTTGTTAATAGACAGCCCGGCAAAAGAGGCCAGGAGAGCAGCCCGGGGGAAGAAAGCGACGAACAGCCTCAACGGAATAATCGCCCCGGACGACCAGTTCCCGCTGCAGCTGCACGCCCATTGGAGGATATTTTCATGATGGAGCCTTCCGGCTCTGCCGGAGGTTATTCTGATGGACGTCCACCAATGTCGAACAGAAAGAAGAAGGCAGAGTTACGAGCTATGGGCCAAGTTCAGGAAATGGGGATCAAACCAACCATCATGCAAACGGCAAAGTTGACCTTTACCGAAGAAGATTTGGAAGGAATCTCGACCCCACATAACGATGCGCTCGTAGTCTGTGTCAAAATTATGGGAACAAGAGTCCACAGACTTTTGGTGGACACCGGAGCCTATACCAACATCATATTCAAGAAGACGCTCAACCAACTGGAAGATTGTTCGGGCTACATTCAAAGTACAACTCATAGAATTGTAGGCTTCGGAAATGCTGTAACCACTCCAGTAGGGAAAATTAGATTATCTGTACAACTTGTAACGGCCAATGAACCCGAAAAGAATATTACACGAATGGTTGATTTTTTTGTCGTAGACCAGGAATCAACTTACAACGGGTTTCTTGGTCGCCCCTTTTTAAATGAATTCAAAGCTGCATGTTCCACTTACCACTATTGTATAAAATTTCAAACAGCAAGTGGGACAGGCACAGTGAGAGGAGACCAAAGAAGAGCTCGGGAGTGTCTCCTACAATTAAAAGCAAAGTTTACTCAAGTGTCCATGATGGAGGCTACCACAAACTATCCTGACGATGAGCCGTCAGTACTGGAGAACATGATGGACATGGACGACCACATGGACACTGACGAACAACACTTGGACGAGCAAGTGTTGGACGAGCAACTCACCACCACCATTGAGGAACTTCCAGCTGACGAACAAAGAAGTGGTGGTGACGAGCAACCTTCATCAAGCAACTTGGAGGGCCGGGTACTGGCTAACAACAACGGATCAGAGCCGACGAATGATCTAGATCCCCGCCTGGGGGCAAAGCCCATGGACATCGAAAATGATACAAATCTTGAGGGGCCAATACTTGATCCCCGTTGGAAAGGACAAAAACGACGAGCAACTCCAGTCGAAGAACTAGAGGCGTTCAGAGTTAACCCTGACAACGAGGATCTTGAGCTTTACATAGGATCTGAGCTCCCTGAGCCATACAGATCCCGGATGAAAGAATTCCTCCTCAAGAATCTAGATGTTTTTGCATGGTCTCATGCAGACATGGTGGGGATAGATCCAAAGCATGCTTGCCACAGGCTCAACATTAATCAAGCCAAGAGGCCAGTCCATAAAAAACGAAGGAAGTACGGCCCGGACAAATATCAAGCGTTGAATGAAGAAGTTAAAAAGCTGTTAGACAACGATCTGATCCGTCAAGCACTTTGTCCACAATGGGTAGCAAACCCTGTGCTGGTGAGAAAGCCAAACGGAACCTGGAGGCTATGCATAGACTTTACAGATCTGAATGCAGCATGCCCGAAGGACAACTTTCCTCTCCCGCACATCGATCAATTGGTGGACAGCACTGCGGGTCACGAAATGCTAACATTCATGGATGCTTTTGCAGGGTATCATCAAATCCCAATGCATCCTGACGATCAAGAAAGCACAGCTTTTTACACTAACAAAAACTTGCTGTGCTGGAAGAGAATGCCCTTCGGCCTCATCAATGCCGGGGCAACTTATCAAAGGCTGGTGAACAAGATGTTTGACCAACAAATCGGAGACACGGTGGAAGTCTATGTAGACGACATCGTGGTCAAAAGCCCCAAGAGAGGAGATCATCTCCAGCATTTGACCCAAGTGTTCGAGATTCTTCGGCATTATAACATGAAGCTAAATCCGAAGAAGAGCAGCTTTGGTGTCCATTCGGGGAAATTCTTGGGACATCTTGTTAGCCAGCGGGGAATTGAGGCCAACCCAGCAAAAGTTAAAGCCATTGTGGATATGCAACCTCCACGATCAGTAAAAGAGGTGCAAAGGCTCACAGGATGCCTAGCAGCTTTGAATCGGTTCATATCCAGATCGGGGGACAAATGCCGTCCATTCTTTGAGGCCATCAAAAAAGGAAGCTTCTCATGGACTAACAACTGTCAAAGGGCCTTTGATCAACTCAAAGACTACATGGGAGATGTTAAAATCCTATCAAAACCAGTCCCAGGAGAGAAATTATTCCTATACTTAGCCGCATCAGAAGTTGCCATCAGCTCTGTTCTGGTGCGCGAAGATGGCAAATTCCACCAACCTATATACTACGTCAGCCAAGCCTTGCATGAAGCAGAGATCAAATACTCCCCAACTGAGAAGCTGGCATATGCCCTGGTCATGAGTGTGCGAAAGTTAAGACCATACTTTTTCGATCATCAAGTCGAAGTACTAACAACTTTCCCGCTCAGACAAATCCTCCATCGCCCTGACACTGCTGGACGTCTTCTAAAATGGTCACTAGAGATTAGCCAATTTGGGGTGACCTATGCTCCTCGAACAGCGATCAAAGGGCAAGTATTAGCCGACTTTATAGTCGAACTAACTTTCCCACCAGATCCGACGAGAGGACTAGATCACCCCTGGCATCTCTATGTTGATGGATCCTCGACAAATGTGGCGTCAGGTGCAGGAGTGGTACTAATTAGCCCTGAAAGACAAGTATTCACCTCGGCAATCAAATTCGGTTTTATGGCAACCAACAACGAAGCAGAGTATGAAGCTCTCATTACTGGTCTTCACCTATCCCTTGCCGTAGGTGTTAGACGGTTACAAATCTTCGGAGACTCACAACTGATTGTGAACCAAGTCCGAGGTGAATACGAGGCGAAAGATGATCATATGATTGGCTATCAACAGATTGTTGCTCACCTTATGTCCATGTTAGATCAAGTCTTCATCGAACAAATTCCACGGACAAGCAACACTCAGGCAGATGCTCTGGCCCGACTAGCAACAAGTGAAGGGCCAGCAGAGTTGGCAGATATTATAATTACAAAGATGAATGATCCATCAATAGTAAGCTATAATGTCAACCAATTTGACGATCAAACTGCCGATGAGGACGACTGGAGAACAAATATAGTCAAATACTTGAGAAATGGGGAAAAACCAAACAACCCTTTTGAAGCTGCCAAGCTAGTGAAGCGAGCCGCCAGATATACTCTGGTGGGAGAACAGCTTTACAAAAGGGGAATATCAGTCCCACTTCTCAAGTGTTTGCCTAGGGGGCAAGGACGAGCAGTCCTCGAAGAAATTCACGCCGGAGTATGTGGAAATCACACTGGGGGGCAAGCCTTGGCGTACAAAACCATCAGGCAAGGATATTATTGGCCGACATTACGTCAGGATGCGATCAAGAAAGCAAAAACTTGCCATCAGTGTCAGATTTTTGCCCTGAACATTCATACCCCAGCCCAAGAGCCGTGTCAGTTTACAGCCCATGGCCTTTTGCAAGATGGGGGATGGACATCATTGGTCCTTTCCCGTCTGGAGTCGGAAATGTTTGATTTGCCGTTGTGGCAGTCGATTATTATACTAAATGGGCAGAAGCAGAGGCCATGGTGAACATCACGCAGCAGAAGATGATCAACTTTATTTGGAAGAACATTGTCTGTCGTTTTGGAGTTCCACATGCAATTGTGACAGACAATGGTCCACAGTTTGATGGACAAGAGTTGAGAGAATTCTGTGCGAAGTGGGGGATCAAAAAGCATTACTCCACACCTTATCATCCCCAGTCAAACGGACAAGTTGAAGCTGTGAACAAGATAATCAAGCATACGTTAAAAGTAAGACTGGCGGAGAGCAAAAGTGGTTGGTCTATCGAACTCCCGGAAGTCTTGTGGGCATACAGAGTTTCTCCCAGGTCTAGCACCGGAGAAACACCCTTTGTTATGGCTTTCGGAACAGAAGCAGTAATACCTATTGAGTTAAGGACCAGCACGATTAGGACGACCAACTTTGATGAACAAGCAAACAATTCTGCTCTAAGTGCTGAAATGGATTTGCTCGAAGAAAAAAGACTCAATGCTGAGTTAAAAAATGCAACATACAAGCAAAAAGCAGAACATTATTATAATTCCCGTGTAAAAGTCCGGGAATTCAGAGTTGGAGATTTGGTTCTAAGAAAACTGCTCGCCCAACCTTCAGGAGTACTGGGACCAACTTGGGAGGGCCCATATCGTATAACGGAAAAATTCGTAAATGGCGTATACGATCTCGAAGATATGGAAGGCAAGCCGGCCTCATACTCTTGGAATGCCGTACATCTCAAGAAGTACTATCAATGAATGGGCGAACAATTATCTTGGGGGCAAGTATGGCGAATGAAGTGAATCAAGCAAATGGAATGGATCAAAAACTTGCATAATTTTTTGAAAATTTGGCTAAGTATAGATTAAAAAGTTGCTCGGCACATTGTATAGTCTGGTGCTGCGTCTTTTATTTTTGAATAGAGTTGCTCGGCAAAAATCTATAAGCGAGCAAGTTTTTAGTTTGTGTTCAAAGTTGTTCGTCATATTGTATATGTTAGTGATGAACAGTCTTATAACACTTGTAATTTGTTCAAAATGTAAATACAGTAGTTGTTCGTCAACAAAAGAAAAGTCCAAAGCTCGAGGTACCAGTCCATTTAAGGACCAAAGCCATTCAAAGGTTGTTCGTCTTTTAAGATGAGCAGAACCTAAGGCTAAACCCTATTCCATCAAAGGCAAAGTTCAAAAAGCGAACAAAGCCCAATACAATATGTTATAATTGCAAAAGCATTTCATGAAAATGTAAAGGCAATTAACATATAAGAAGATGAGCGAACATGAGAAAGACATTCCATTAATCAAAAGGCATCGAGCCTAAAAAATAGTACAATGATTCAAGAAGTCAAGTACTACAAAAAGGAACGAACAACTATTACAAAAAAGATGAAGAAGAAAGCTAAGTCCTAAAATTACTGCTGCTCGGCGGAAGGAGGATCTTGAATTTGTTCGGCAGAAGGGTCGACAATCATGTCCCGAGCAAGGTCTTCAGCTGCCTTATCTTCCGCCTCTTTAGCAGTTTGTTCGTCAGCAGCGGCCGGCTCTCCCTCTTGCTCGTCTTCAATAGCATGGTGAGGAGGATGGGTAACAGTAATGCTAGAGTCAAGCTTATCAATCTTGACCCCCAATTCAGCCAGGTCCGCCAGCTGGATCTCAATGTTGTTCGGCGGCGGATATTGTTCGATGAACTCATTCAAGTCCTTACTCATTTCTTCTACCAAGTCCTTGTAGTCATAAGCATCGGCCGAGCGGATGTTGTCCGCGTAGGCGCAGATATATCTAAGGTTGGAAATGGGAGCAGTCCGAGCCTGAACTTCCTCTTCAAGTTGCTCGCGTGTGAAGAGGTTGGTTTCTGACTCCCGGAGACGAGCAACCTCCGCCTCTAGATCGGCTATTTTCTGCTCGGCCGCTGACAGTTTGCTCTTCTCCTCGCCGAGCATGGCTTCTTTGCCTCCCAATTCTCTGGATAAACCTTGAATTTCTTCAAGGTGTTTTTGCTCATTGTCAAGGTAGAGGGAGATCTGGTTATTAAGGCGAGCAATTTTGGCCTCATATTGGCCGACCAGGCCATCCTTCTCTTCGGTCAGCTGCCGAGCTGTACTCGCATAGCGACGAACAGCATCTTCGAGCTCGGCGAGCTGGATCATTCCCTTCTGGGCGATGGCAAGGCCGTTTGCATGATGCATCAAAGAAAAGTGGAAGTTGTCCGCAATGCTTTGGGCGGAAACGGTCGTCTCCAGAGGCCGGGTCCACGATCGGGCGATCAACTCAGTTGCCCGACGAACATGTTTGCCCGGGATTTCGCGAATGTTAACCGGAGTTTTTGAGCAGGCGTATTGATGGACCGCAGCTGCTCGCCCAGGATGGTCATTAGGCCGATACCTGCGAACAAAAACCCAAGTTACAAGATGCTCTTAAAAGCTGTTCGCCGGCCATAAAGCTAGATATGCTTACTCTTAGAACTTTCGCTCGTCCCAACCCAATATGGTGATATCCTCAGGGCCGCGGATTGGGGTAACACTTTTGCCCGCTTTGCCCGTCGTCTCCATAGGCTCGACGGATGAGCGGCGGACAATATCCCCCTCTTGGTGAGCATGACTGTGGCCCACCTTCTCCTTCCCTTTGCCACCACCGGCGACATCTTGGGCCAGCGGAGTCCCGTCCGTCTTCTTTAAGCGTTTCCCTCCTTGAGGAGGAGAAATCGGGGGAACTGGCCGAGCATGGCCGGAGGGTGCCGCAGACCGAGGAACCTTGGCCCCCTCGGTTTTGTTCGTCATCGCCAGAATTTTGGTAGGCGGATCACCCCTCCTTTTCCGTCCCTTTGGAGGCGCCATCTCAAAAACTCTATGTTCGAGGAGAGCAAAACAAGGTGGAACGGCAACTGTGACTTGCTCGGCTAAAAAAAAAAAAAAAAAAAGGAAAAAAATGAGTTAGACGAGCAAGTTATAGAAGTCAAATGACGAGCAAAATTGGTTTTTGGAGTTAGAAATTTTTGATATACCAGGGGGCACTTCAATCTGTGCTTCCAAGTGATGGGGATAAGTAAGCAAACAAGCAGCTCTTTGACGCTTCTCGTCGCTTAGGTATTGGATGGTCCTGTCCGCTCTGTTGCGCAAGCCGACCAAACAAGAGGTGAACAGGAACTCGTCCCCGATCTCTTCTCCTTCCGAGTTCCACTTGAGCAATCGAGGACCTGTGAGCAAACAATAAAAGTTAAATTAGAACAACACATTTCGAAGGCGAGCAAAGATAAACTTACGCTTAATTATTCCGTAAGCTGCGGGAGAGTTTATTCGCCCAATGCCACCGTGTGGACCAGAAGATGCTCGCCAATCACCCCCTATGAAGAAAAAGTGATGTTTCCAATCTCTGATCTTGTTCGGCACCCCTTCTACCATCTTAAGTCCGGTCCTGGCCTTGAGGTAGTAGTAGCCTTCTTCACCAATGGGACATCTGGTGATCGTCATGAGATAGTTGATTTCCTCCGCAGTAAGGCGATCAACGTATCCCTCTAGGGCAAATAAACCCATGGCGCCGAGCAGATTCATCCACCCTATTGGTGTGATCTGTGTAATAGCAAGATTGGTCGCCTCGAGGAAGCGCCCAACAACTGGAGGTAGAGGCAACTTTAGACCAGCGATCAGGGTGTCAATGTTGATCGCGGTGCATCCGGGAGGTGGGTGATCAGCTCTCTCTTTCTTCCGGGGAGCCCACATGTGAATATCATAGGGAATCTTGTAGGTCTCCCGGATTGAATCCAACTCATCCTCGCGAACAACACTCTTGATCTTACTCGCCTGAAAGTCAGTTTTTATTAAGTCCATTATTTGTCTATGTGGGCGAGCAAAACTCTTCGCATGCTCCTCGACATATGCTCGCCATTCGAAGGGTCGAGCAACTCCTACTGGGATTTCATTCTCCAACATTTTGGGGGACGGGAATTCAATACTCTTTAAGAACTCGGGAATGAGTTCGTCAAAAAACAGATCTTCCTCGGATTCAGAGCCGGACGAGGAGCTTTCCTCCGAATTCCTGCTCGCGATAGCAACCAACTCCCTCCCGGATCTCTCTGACGGGCGAGCACCAGTATCTTCCACCGATCAAACAACCGAGTCAACGTGGGGGTTCGATGCCGAGGAAATCTCAAAGGGAGGCTGATCGACGGGGACCGCAATTGGGAAAAGTGGGTCAAGGGTTTCCTCAGATCCTTTGTTGCTCGAATGCGAAGACATGGAAGAAAGATAGAAGAACGCAAACGGCGGCGACACCACTTGCAGACGGCGGCGATTCCCGGAGAAGACGACGACGCTAATTTCCACACGGCGGCAATGGGAATTTCCAAGGACGAAAAAGAAAAAAAAGAAAAGAAATAATGGGATAACTACCTTGCTTCGAGGATTGGAGGCCAAACACTGGAAGAACAGATGCCGGAGAAGCTTGGAATCGCCGGAGTACTGTAGCAAGAGATGAAAAAGTGGGAAAAATTTGTTTCCCCCTTCTATTTATACCCCAAGCAAAAAACGGGGTACAGAACACAATTTCCAACAAAATACGGGCCAAATTGAGAGAAAACGGGGTAATTTCCAAACAAGTTCAAAAATTGAAGGGCCTATATGTAAATATAGGGGCGCGTGGCCTCGGGATTGCTCGCGCGTGGGCGGCGCACAGCCATGCCGCCCACGTCATCTTCGTACAACCCCCAGACCTTGGGGAGACAAAACGACAGACCATATGTTGCTCGCCCATATCAATGATGTTCGTCCCAACCCTCATCATTTTGATATCCTAACTATAGTTGCTCGCCACAAAGTTGCTCGTCTGGAGCAACATATAGCTAGGATAGGGGGCAATTGTTGATAGGCGAACAATTATTAATAAATAACGAACAAGGATTAAAGCTACATCAAGGATTATGAAGAGCCAACCTCAAATCAAGGGTGATCAACAAAGAAAATCAAGTTGGGGTGCATCTACCAATCTGAGAGGTGTATAAAGTGACGAACAGCTCCCCCGACGAACAACTAATGGGCGAACAGGTATTAAGACCCGAGACCAAGAATGAGCCAACTGTGAAGTCATCAATGACGAACAACTTGGTCAAACTATGATACAACAAACAGCCAAGTGTGTACAAGTGAACAAAGGACAAAGATCCCAAAGCCAAGCTGAACAAAGTCATAAGGCGAACAACTTCCAAAGTACAACCTCAAGAGGCGAACAACTTTCAGTTGGAGAATCAACAAGATCAATCAAGCCGACCTAGGCGAACAACAATGAGTCCGAGATAAGACCAAAGAAGACTTTGTAGCTAAGATTCAGCCTAGATAAGATCAAAGGGACACATGTCAAGCATGCAGGCTAGGGAGACCAAGAGTCTTGGACACCTCATGCTTGCTAGTCTCTATAAATAGTTGTTCTCCAGCTGTGAAATGGAAGTTCAAAAAAAGTTAAAATGCATAAACAATTCCAAAACACACACAAATACACCTAAAACGCCCACACATACGAAATCAGTTCAATTTCGACTACCGAATTTACTAATTCGATAAATTCATACCTCGATTTACCAATTACGGTGGTAATCAATCACACGTATTGATTGGTGATGTAACACAGATTTAAACAGCCATTAATCCATCCGATTAAATACGTTCATCAACAGCATCAAGTCAGTGTGGTGACTTGAGGACTCAGTCTCTCAACAAGACAGTGACTCGAGAGGATACACTTCAAGTCACTGCGCTGCTTAGAGGCTGAGGTACCAAGTCAGTGTGGAGACTTGGAGACTCATTCTCTAAGCAACGCAGTGACTCGAGATACTGAACTCTCGAGTGCGTGCTTAAGCTTGTCAGTGAGATTGATTCTCCCTGACTGATTTTCTCTTTGAAATTTACTCAGTGAGCATGTACTTTAAAACGTTCATCAAATCCTTAAGTAACACAAGAAGTTTAACATGGTTCAGAGACTCAAGCTCCTACGTCCACGATCCTGATTTAACAGGAGAATCCAATAAGGATTGACTTGTTTTTAACGTGCCAAGGTGCACCCAGATCAATACAACTCTTGACCTTGCAAACTTCCTTCCTAACTCACTAACTTCAACCAACAAACTTGACAAGAGGGTTTTGGTTTCAGTTTGGGTTTCTCCAACTAGGTGAGGTTTTCCCTTACAATGTGTTAGCCTAAAGCTAAGATTGGGAAAACCTCTCTAAGCTAAGAGTTACAAGCTTGACACTCAAATGATATATGTGAAGACCCTAATGGTCAGTGTCGTGGGTGTAAGACGTGCCTCCTTATATCTCCCTTTGAAACTGCACTAAACTTTCACACCTTCACAGCTCTTAGGTGTTGATTTTTTTTCTTTTAACACACTTTGAACCGCAGCTATGAGCTTGTATTTATAGTGTGGATTCAAATGTAACCATTGGAGGGAAACACATTTGAATCCAGACAATTAATAGGTTCACCTACTTTTCTTGGAATACGGCCTTGTCAGTGTCGGATGTGCTGTCTTAACTTGATTGGTCCACGTGGACTGAATCCAACGCCTCTTTGGTTCAGTGGGCTTGATCAGGGCTCACTGACTTCAGATGGCCAATCCTCCACTGACTTGATGATCTTCAGTAGACACAGATGTCTTCAGTGTAGTTGTCCTTCAGAGACTCTTGAAGATCTTTCCAAGAAGTTTGTCATAAGGCTGAATGATAAACTTCCCTGACCACAGTAGCCTGACTCCTTCAGGGCCTACTTGGTACAACACTGATCCTCCTGATCATGCTCTTCACTGAGTAGTCCACTAACTTAGCTTAGATCAGTCAGGTTTATACCCAGTGGGGCATCCTTCAGGCTTCTCTTCAGGTTCAGGTCTTCTGCCATGGCTTCAGTCAGTTCTTCTTGATGTCATCTTGATTTCCTCAGGCTGTGTTAGTGAGTTCCCCCTCGCTGGGTCCCCCTCAACTGAGTGTTTCCTCAACTGAGTTCTTCTCAACTGACAACCTGTTTAATTGAACAATAACCTTGCCTGACCTGAAACTAAAGATACACTCATGACTGCTTCAAACCTATTACATGTGGTTTTGGAAAATCATCAAAACTAAACATATCCCAACAGTGAGTTAGAAGGAGAAAGTAAGGGTCAGTAAGTGTAGCTGATTCTGGTGCACCTTGACACGTTAAAAATAAGTCAATCCTTAGTGGATTCTCCTGTTCAATCAAGACCGTGGACGTAGGAGCTTGAGTCTTTGAACCATGTTACTTCCTTGTGTTCTTTATTGCTTTGATATTGTTCTTATTTGATCATTCATTTAAGTCATTCATTGCATTGTTTATCATGCCTGAATCAATCAGTCTGATCATTAATCTGAGCACTGCCCTTCTAACCACGGCTTCCTAAGAAAGAATAGGTGGATTATCAACTCAGTGTTCAACACCACTCTGAGCTAAGGGGACTCAGTCTGTTTGAAAGTCAGAAAAATTTGTATACGTGTATTTGCCCCCAATACACGTATCACTCAGTCTTGTACTGGGACTAACAAGTGGTATCAGAGCAGTGGTTCAAAAGACTACTGACTTTGAATACTAATAGTTTCAGAGGAGAAACGTACTTTGGAAGAATCAGAGTTGTGCAAAGGAAGCATTTGACCGTTGGTGTTTTGAATGAAGTCAACATGATCGGATTGGAAAGTTATTGAAGAAATCAATCCAAGGATCTCACCATGCCAATCAATCAATTAGGGAATTGATTGATAGAAGCTTCCATAAATAGAGATCTGATTAGATTAGCTCTCCAACGGCTAAATTCTAATCACCTCTATAAATACAAGAGTGTCAGTATGAAGAAAAACTCTAGTTACGCGCATGAAGAACACTCTCAAGCTTTTACTATACTCAAGCAATCAAGCACTCTTAAGATCTTATTACTCATCTACTCATTAAGGAGTTCAGAGTTAGAATCAATACTCAACCTGTTCATCTTGATAGATAAGGTTGGAGTGGATTGTACTTTAGATCGAAGTCAGATCTAAAGTGTGTAACAAGGTGCTGGTACTTGTTAATTCCAGTGGTTGTGAGTAAGTTGGTTGGTTAGTAAGGCCCCTTGCAAAAGGGGGAGTTTTAACATCCGGACCACTACATATCTCGTCTTATTTATTGCTCTCTTAATTATCTCTTGTCTTGTTTGTGTTTTGTAAAAAGGTTTTTACAAAAGTTTATCTATCTAGCTTCCGCATATTCTCAAGTACTGACTAGTGGGACCAACAATATTTGTGCTCAAATATCGGTTTATATATTATAAATATTAAAAACACTAATGTTGGTCCCGGTACAAGACTGAGTGATACGTGTATGGGGAGAAATACACGTATACAAATTTTTCTTTCTTAAAACCTTACTGAGTCCCCTTACTCAGAGTGATGTTGAACACTGAGCAGATAATACACCTACTAACAGCACTGAGTGCAAGTCAGTTGGCTAACTATCTACTTATGTTCAGAGCGGAATGTGTGAGCCCTGAATGATTAAAGTCTTGTTTAATGTTTACTTTCTGAAAAACTTGATTTCTTTTTATGAAGCCGTGATTAGAAGGGCATTGCATTGAGTTAATGAGTCAGTCTAATTGATTTAGTACTGACAAGATATGCAATGAATGACTTAACAATATATCAGTATAAAGCAATAATCAAAGCAGTAAAAACTTAGAGAGATAACGTGGTTCAGAGACTCAAGCTCCTACGTCCATGGTTCTGATTGAACAGGAAAATCCACTAAGGATTTGATTGTTTTTAACGTGTCAAGGTGCACCCAAATCAGACTCCTCACTGATCCTCCCTTCTAACTCACTCAACTAAACTTAACCAACAAACCTAACTGAGAGGGTTTTGAATTCAATTTGGATTCCAACTAGGTGTGATTATCCTTACGAGATAAGGTTATGCTAAGGATTGGATAATCACTCTAAGCTTAAGATGTGACTAGCTCGCTCAATGGAATACAAAATAACTCTCCAACTCTAGAAACACTTGGGAAACTAAAGGTTGTTCAAGTGCTTCTATGAATGCAGGTTGCTTTGAGAGCTTGAGAGTTTGAGTAATTTCAGGCTTCGAAATTTCCTGTAACCTTACTTGGGTCCAAGGTCTTCTGTATTTATAGGCAACTTTGAAAACTATCAGTTGGAGGAGATAGCCTTCTAGGTTGTCTTCGTGTAGGATTCTTCAACGGACATAATCTCCATGCAGCAGCCATCCTTGCATGTATTTGGTAAATGCATCAAATGCATGCCCGTTGAATTGTGCAGGGATGTCAGGTTCAGGCCAGTGTCAGTACATGACTTGGCACTCTCTGATTGGTCCACGTAATCAGGTAGGTGAGAATGTCAGAACTCATTCTTCAGTTCAGTCTTGTCTTTACTGAGTTCAGGTTTGCCCTCATCTACGTACGTTTTTCGGCGCTGACATTCCTTTTGACTTGCTTGGATCCTACTCCAAGTCTTTTCCCAAATACTCAGTATGATCCTGTTCCCTTCCGGCTGAGTTAGCAATGATCTCAAGATCAAGCTCTTCATCCTGACACTTACTCAGTCAGCTTAAATGAACTGCCATAAGTTTAGGATGGTGCTCTTGTGTCTTCAGGCTTCAGTCTTGATTGCCAACAATGAGTACTCCTCTCATTGTGTACCTGTGAATGTAAAATAAACTAACTTACAAACCTAACCAAGACTAGTCTAACTATTACAACACTTAAGCAACTCATCTTTTCAGGGTCTTTGAGATCTAATCAAAACTGACATTGTCCCAACAATTTCCCCCTTTTTGATGATGCCAAAACATTGAAAAGATCCTCAAAACACTTAGAGGAAATAAGTCCTAATCTATAAGACAAGATCAGTGTTAGAGCAGTTCTTGATAAGTACAAAAATTAAATATCAGCAAAAAAAAATAATGAGTTTTTATCTGTGGGCAAAGTAATAGATTTCATTGATAAATATGATCATGAGTACAATGAATCCTTGATTAGGCGTGAAATTGTCATGATTCGTAGCTAGAAACGCCCTAGTTTTGGTCGAATTTATTGAGTTTTTAGAGCCAAATGAGTACTATTTCTATACATTGATGAATTTATCTCTTTGATACTCATAGGTGAATCGAGGATGAAAAACGGAGTTCGTAGGACTTTGAATCGACTCAAACGGATGCCCGGATGAGAAGATATCGAAGAAATACGATTGGTATTAGTACGTGTGAAGAAAAGTGTTAGTTGCAAAGGAAGGAAGACCCATTCGAGCATCATCACTCGAGCGCCCCGCTCGAGTGAAGTAGCTCGAGCGCCTAAAAACATACAGAACGTTTGGGCCGCTCGAGGGAGATAGCTCGAGCGCCCCGATCGAGCACCTGAACCGCTCGACTAAGAGAGCTCGAGCGCCCCGCTCGAGCACCTGATCCGCTCGACCACCATAGCTCGAGCGACCCGCTCGAGCGGGTCTGCTCGAGCGCTTCCAAGGTATTTTCTCCAACTTACGTTTTTCGGCCCACGAGTTCACGAATCGGCCCATTGCCTATATATACCTCTTCCAAACACGTTTTGAAAGAGCCCGGAACTTTAGAAATAACTTTTAGACTTAGTTTTTTGGAGAGGAAGGAGAGAAGCAAGTTTACGTGTACGTTTTGTTGAGGTTTTTCGTACGAATTCTTAGTTTCTTTTTGTTTATTAGTTTCTTTTCATTAGTTTGATTTCTTTAAACACTTTGAAACTTCGTTTTAGTTAATTAAATTTCAGTTCTCAGATTTATTTTCTTTTAAAAACCCTAGTTCATGTTTCTTATTTTTTTCGTTCAATTCATTATGTTTATGTTCGTTGTTTCTTCTATTGCTTTTATGTTTGTTAAAGCCATGTCCGGCTAAAACCCTTGTATGCTTAGGGTAGGATGAACTCGTAGAAGTAGGATGTGGGTATGTAATTAGGGTAATTCGTGACGTTAGTTTTAATTCTCTTGATTAATGAATTCTTATAATTAATCTTAATTTTACCTTAGAATTTCGTACGAAAGTGTTAGAGAGAGGACGACCGCATCACTCAATAACAATTAGTAGTCTTAACGAGAGGGTTTAGGAGAGGTTAATTCATCTACCGGTTTAGCGAAGGAGGACGACCACATCACCTTAGTTAAATTAGGGTCTCATTAATTAAGCACAATCTATTAACTTGATAGTAGATTAGTGAAGTCGAGTGTTAGGGTAAAGTATTAGGGTTTAGAATCTTGAGCTTTCACCTTGCATTCTTAGACTTAGGTTAATTCTTGTGTGTCACAGTTATTCTGATTATGTACCTGCTCCGTTAGTATACGTAGGGATTCCAATCTTAAGCATCACCATCTCATATTTGCAAACAAACCTCAGTTAATTCGTTTCATTCGTTCTTTAGTTTTAATTAGTTTATTTTACTTTAGAATTAATATTCGAAAATCCCCAAACATACACCCATATTAACTACGACGCGTAGATCTTCAGGGATCTATTCGCATATACACTGTCCCTTGGGTTCGATACTACTTGGTCCCTATACTTGCCCATACTACTGTGAACCCGTACTCTTGCGGGGTAACTACTAGTAGAAAGCTAGTGTAGTTCGCTTCAAGTCAATGGCGCCGTTGCCGGGGATGGCGTTATATGCTTTTTGAATAGGACTTGTTGATAGCTTAGTAGTTAGTAGTGGGTGATTTATTTTCTGTTTTTATTTTTATTCCCATTCAGTAGGCAGTTGCGTTTTGATCCTTCTGCTAGTGTTTCAGGTTTATGAAAACACGCTCACAAGGCAATACGAGCGAAGAGAGGTTACCTGCAGATCCTGAGACAATAGCTAGAAGGAACCGAGCCTTCTTGAGAAGAACGACTACTGCCGCGGGAAACAAAGACAAGATTTCTGATGAACTTGGGGAGTTAGACAAAATAGCTGCAGAGTATACTGCTCTTGTGGAACGGGCAGAGGGTGCCAATGGAAACAGCAGTAATCAGCAGATACCCATAGGGGGAACTGAGAGCCCACACCCGAACCCACAAGACACAATCAACTCTGCACAAACACAACCCCAAAACCAGAACCAAAACCCTGCTTACCCACAAAACCCAAATAACCCTTTCAACAACCTAGTATACCAACATTACCCATACCCACCTTATCCTTACCCACCATACCCGTATCCTCCACCCCCAGTCTATAATCAACCACCTATTTACCCACCACCACCCCAACAAGTACCAGTACCTGCTGCTAAGCCACAGCGGTACTATGATGGAGTGGCTTTGCCTCCTGTTGAGGCGAACAACTTCTCAATATCCCCGGGAATTTTAAAGCTGCTGACCGAGAATCAGTTCAAGGGGGTGATCGGGAAGGAGAATCCTCATACACATCTGAGGAGTTTTCTCATGATAGCATCTATTTTCAATTACAATGGCATGTCTGAAGATGCCAAGAGGCTAAGGCTGTTCCCATTCTCACTGACGGGAATAGCCAAGGAGTGGTACGATAATACGCTCCCGCGGGGAGGTATTACCACGTGGGCCGAGCTCGAGCATCTGTTCCTCGAGCGATTCTACTCTCCATCTAGGACGATCAAGGCTAGAATTGAGATCTCTTCCTTCCGCCAGAAGCAAGGAGAGGACCTACGTCAAGCGTGGGAGAGATACTCAAACATGCTGATAAAGTGCCCGCAACACGGGTACAATGAGGGGGATATTATGGCATTATTCTATAGTGGTGCCAACAAGGTGGGGCAAGACCATTTAGACGCCTGTGCGGGTGGAGCATTCCTGAATCAAGTCATAGAGAGGTGTAGGGAGATCGTGGACAACATTGTCACGAATGCCGGTGCTTGGGGTTTGGATGCAGATTTTCAGAGAGTGCATCAGGTTGAAGAAGGTGAAGGAACGAGAAGGCTGTTGATGGCCATGATGGAGAAGATAAACAACCTCGAGTTGGGGAAGAGTTTGGTTGGAGAACATGCAGTAGAGAATGAGAGAGTAAACCAACCAAGTGGACAGCAAGAGGTAGCCAATTACATGGGAGGTCCGTATTACAACCAGAATGGCTACCAAGGTGGAAATCAGTATGGAAGACCTTCTTATGGTCAACCATTTGTACCTCCAGGCCCACAGCCACTTCAAAATCAATGGAGAAACACACAAGGAGTTCAAGGAGGCCAGCAACCTCCTCAAAACACATGGAGGAAAAATGAGAATTTTTCCTATGCTAACCCAAAAGCTGGTATTACTGTTCCTGCAGGTGTTGATCCAGGTTCTAAGCCTCCTGGTGGAGAAGGCGGTGCATCGACTGAGGAGATGTTGAGAGCGATTCTACAAAAGGTGGAGGAAGGAAGCAAGAGGCTGTCATCCTTGGAGTACGATGTGAAAGAGTTACATAAGAAGGGTGATCATCGAGATCAAGAGCTCCAGAAGATGAACGTTGAGTGGACTAGAACTCAACAAGAGAACAATCGAAGGTTCACTTCTTTAGAGTTCCAGATGAGCCAGATTGCAAAGTCAGTGAATAGCATGCCGGAGGGGAACCCGAAAGAGCATTGCAAGGCGATCCAGCTTAGAAGTGGAACCAACTATGAAGGTCCTCAGATGCCTGCTGATTCTGAGACGCCCCAAGTTGAGAAGGGGATTAAAAGTGAAGGGATTGAGAAGCATGAAGATATGGATGAGTCCCAGAAGGGCAAGGAAAGTAAGGAGAGAGAGAGAGAGTTCCTAAGTGGAAGAAGGCAAAGGAAGCAAGGGATAAAGTGAAAGAAACAGAAAGAGATGAATGGGGGGTACCCAAATCTGTGATACCCGTCCCGTATCCACAACGCTTCATGAAAAAGAAGCTTGATGAGCAGTTTGCTAAATTTCTTGATGTTTTTAAACAACTTCACATTAATATTCCTTTTTATGATGCTTTGGAACAGATGCCGCATTATGCAAAGTTTTTGAAGGACTTGATCGCGAAAAGACAGCGAGTGGATGAGCCGAAGTTGGTGCAGCTGAACCACGAGGTGAGTGCATTAGTGCACAAGGTGCTTCCACCGAAGCTAAAGGATCCCGGGAGTTTCACGATCCTATGTGACATTGGGAACGGGATCAAGAAGGGAGCGTTGTGCGATCTCGGAGCGAGCATTAATTTGATGCCGTTGTCGTTTTTCAAGAAGTTGGAAGGTGGTGAACTTCAACCCACAATGATGACGCTTCAACTTGCCGACCGGTCTATTACTAGACCTCAAGGTGTGGTTGAAGACGTCCTAGTGAGAGTTGGAGATCACATTTTTCCAGCCGACTTTGTAGTGCTTGAGATGGAGGAAGATGAGCACGTGCCCCTGATCTTGGGAAGACCATTCTTAGCTACGGCAGGGATGGTGCTAGACGTGGCAAATGGGAAGATTACGTTGAAGGTTGATGATCAAGAAGTGAAGATCTCCCTATATGAAGCCATGAAGCACCCGAAGGAGGATGAGAGCTTGTATTGCATGGATGCAATTGATCCTCGTGTTGAAGACACGCCTCTATCCCTAATCATTCTCATATTCATGATTTTGTTAGTCCTTCACTTGATTATTTAACCCATGAGCATTATGATCTTCATTATTTTGATAGGGATAAAGTGAAGAAGTTGAAGGATGAAGAGGTGAAGAAAGTGGACGTGGTCCAGTTAGAAGGGAAAGGAGGAGTTAAAAAGAAAAAGTCCAAACTCAAGAAATTGTTTAGTAAGACTCTTCCAGATAAAGGTGAGAAGGAGTTGAGACCTATACCACTTGAGGTGGGGAAGGAAGCAAAGGAACTCATGATGGAGGGACAACAAGGAAAAGAATGCAACCACCACTCTTATGAGAGTAAGGGAGGTAAATTTGAGTATGATGTCCCATAAGCTCCTTTGAGCTTGGTCCGGCATGAGGACCTTAAAAATAGCGCTGAATGGGAGGCAACCCATTATTTTTTATTTGCTTTGAGTTTTTTTTAGTTATTAGGGAGTTATTTTGAGTCGTATGTTTAACCTCGTACTTGAGAGTTTTATTTTTTAGGCTTGTCTCTAAAGGAGTAAAGGTATCATGGAGTTAACCAGGTTGAAGGAACCAACTTGAGACAAGGGAGTGTGCAAAGCTATTGAGAGAAACGGAATTATTTGGTTGAGGTAACCCACAACCCCAAACTTAGACCTCTAGCAAGGTCGAAGTTTGGGGGGTGGAGTTTTTTTTATGTTTCTTGTTACATTGTACATGCATGCACGCCCTTATCTTTGAGTTGAGTTTGATTGATTATTGGTTTGTGAGATACTCCTTGGGGTGATTTTGATTTGACTCGCTATTTCATATTTCATGCCTATCAATCATCTTATGCTTGTTGATTGCTATCTTTGAGTATGATTTGATGAATAGAGTGAGTTGTAAGGGTGAGTTAGAAATTTTTTTGTGTGAGTGTTTGAGTTTGAGCTGATTTGAGAAAGAACTTGTATGCTTGCGAGTTTTCTTTTGAGTACTTGTGTGATGAGAGTGAGAATGCACTAGACTAGCATGGATGTGAAAACTGTGAGATTTGAGCCATATGAGATTTTGATGCATAATTTGATCTCTTCGTTTGTGAGTGAATCATCACCTTAGAGGATGCTAGAACTTGTGTGTGCTCTTGCTTCTTGATTGTGTCTAGTTTGATATGCCGAATGTGATCTTAGGCCATCTTTGTTTTTATTGAGTCACTTAGCCAAAATTTTCCTTACCAATGACATGTATCCCTTGCTAGCCCCTTTGAGCCTAAAGCTTATTTTATTTGCTAGCACATTTAAACACTATTCCAAGTTCCTAAGCCTTTTTTTCCCAATTTGAGTGGAGAATAGGAAAAGTGTGAAGGTTGAAGGGATTGAGTTGATTTGAGAAAAGGAATTATGATGGTTGAGTGGTGATAAAATAAGGGTGTGAATGAGATATGAGTTGTGGGAAAGAAAAAAAATTGAGAATGAGCAAAAGAAAAAATGAGCTCATGTGTTGTGCGAAAAAGAAAAAAAAAGTGATTGAAAAAAAAAAGTGAAAAGAGTGAGAAAGAAAAAAATTGAAGTGTTGAGAAAAGTGGAATTGAAAGAGTGTTGATTGGATATGTTTGAAGTAGTCTGTTCCTAATCTCGAAGTGCCAAAGTTTGACTTTCTATTCTCCATTCACTTAAGTCACTTACCCATATTGTTATCCCACCTGTCCAAAGAGCCTACATTGCAACCTTGAGAAAAGTCCTTTTTGATTCGGCATTGATTTCTAGAGTACGGTCGAAGTTAAGAGCACGTACAAGCCTATGGCTGCCAATTTGTGTGATTGATTGTTTGAGTGAGTCCCTTGATCATTGTTATACACTTGTGAGGGAGCGAAACACATCGTTGAGTGCACATCCATGCTTGATCTTGGTGTTTCTTGTTATTGTTGCATGAGTATGATAAAAGAAAGTGAGTGAGTATACGGGTGATTGACTTTTGAAGCTTGAGTTCATTAGTTTGCATGATTGATTTTTTTTACTCATCCCTAACAATTTCACTTGACTTATTATTTCATTGCTTGGGGACAAGCAATATGTTAAGTTTGGGGGAGTTGATTAGGCGTGAAATTGTCATGATTCGTAGCTAGAAATGCCCTAGTTTTGGTCGAATTTATTGAGTTTTTAGAGCCAAATGAGTACTATTTCTATACATTGATGAATTTGTCTCTTTGATACTCATAGGTGAATCGAGGACGAAAAACGGAGTTCGTAGGACTTTGAATCGACTCAAACGGATGCCCGGATGAGAAGATATCGAAGAAATACGATTGGTATTAGTACGTGTGAAGAAAAGTGTTAGTTGCAAAGGAAGGAAGACCCATTCGAGCATCATCACTCGAGCGCCCCGCTCGAGTGAAGTAGCTCGAGCGCCTAAAAACATACAGAACGTTTGGGCCGCTCGAGGGAGATAGCTCGAGCGCCCCGCTCGAGCACCTGAACCGCTCGACCAAGAGAGCTCGAGCGCCCCGCTCGAGCACCTGATCCGCTCGACCACCATAGCTCGAGCGACCCGCTCGAGCGGGTCTGCTCGAGCGCTTCCAAGGCATTTTCTCCAACTTACGTTTTTCGGCCCACGAGTTCACGAATCGGCCCGTTGCCTATATATACCTCTTCCAAACACGTTTTGAAAGAGCCCGGAACTTTAGAAATAACTTTTAGACTTAGTTTTGGAGAGGAAGGAGAGAAGCAAGTTTACGTGTACGTTTTGGTGAGGTTTTTCGTACGAATTCTTAGTTTCTTTTCGTTTATTAGTTTCTTTTCATTAGTTTGATTTCTTTAAACACTTTGAAACTTCGTTTTAGTTAATTAAATTTCAGTTCTCAGATTTATTTTCTTTTAAAAACCCTAGTTCATGTTTCTTATTTTTTTCGTTCAATTCATTATGTTTATGTTCGTTGTTTCTTCTATTGCTTTTATGTTTGTTAAAGCCATGTCCGGCTAAAACCCTTGTATGCTTAGGGTAGGATGAACTCGTAGAAGTAGGATGTGGGTATGTAATTAGGGTAATTCGTGACGTTAGTTTTAATTCTCTTGATTAATGAATTCTTATAATTAATCTTAATTTTACCTTTGAATTTCGTACGAAAGTGTTAGAGAGAGGACGACCGCATCACTCAATAACAATTAGTAGTCTTAACGAGAGGGTTTAGGAGAGGTTAATTCATCTACCGATTTAGCGAAGGAGGACGACCGCATCACCTTAGTTAAATTAGGGTCTCATTAATTAAGCACAATCTATTAACTTGTTAGTAGATTAGTGAAGTCGAGTGTTAGGGTAAAGTATTAGGATTTTAAATCTTGAGCTTTCACCTTGCATTCTTAGACTTAGGTTAATTCTTGTGTGTCACAGTTATTCTGATCATGTACCTACTCCGTTAGTATACGTAGGTATTCCAATCTTAAGCATCACCGTCTCATATTTGCAAACAAATCTCAGTTAATTCGTTTCTTTCGTTCTTTAGTTTTAATTAGTTTATTTTACTTTAGAATTAATATTCGAAAATCCCCAAACATACACTCATATTAACTACGACGCGTAGATCTTCAGGGATCTATTCGCATATACACTGTCCCTTGGGTTCGATACTACTTGGTCCCTATACTTGCCCATACTACTGTGAACCCGTACTCTTGCGGGGTAACTACTAGTAGAAAGCTAGTGTAGTTCGCTTCAAGTCAATCCTATCTATTACAAAAATCAGGGTACAACTAGATCTTTCTCATCTCAGGTCGAAGTCCATAGCCATACTAGTAACTGTAATATCTGAAACTTTGCATTAGACCATACTAGTAACTGTAATATCTGAAACTTCATTCTTACCAAAACTCAGAATATTTAAGTGAAAAATGCATATCAAATGTACATGAACCTAACTAGCTTTTGAACATAAACCTCATGACAATGTCGTTTCTTCACTCTAATTACAACATTTCGTGGAATAAATCTAAGATTACTCAAGAATAGTAAAATCTATGTTTTACTACAGGAATAGAGTTATAGATGGTCCGAGAGTAATGCAATGTAGACAAAGATACAATCTCGTGTATACGGAACTATCATTCAACAACTCAGTCAAAGCCTTGCTCCATAGACCTATCATGCTAATAGCTCTACAGATTCAGTTCAGGAGCTTCTCAATAGCTTTTGAACAAAAAATATAATTTGAAAATCACTCGTAAAATATAAATTGAAATTTTGATATATAACCATTCAATATTTACCTTGAACTGTTGTATTTGAGATTTGTTGCTAGTCACAATGCAATAACTGGTCTCGCAATCATGTATCCAAGTTAGTTCAGTTCATTTCCTTGTTAGTAAGAGCTCATAACTACTTAACTAAATCAAGACAACACTAGTATAAAAGAATACAACATTAAGAAAAATGAGTAATTCTCTTGTGTACCAAATGCATCGTGCAATTCAAATGCATTTTTAAAAAGTCACCCCTAATATTACTGAAAATTTACCCCTATTTATACTGAAAAGTCACCCCTATTACAATTTAATAAGGGGTGACTTTTATAAACAAAAGTAACTTTTTAGTAATATATTAGGAATGTCTTTTGAAAAATACATTTGAATTTTACATTGCACCTTGTGCATAAAAACAAGCCAAGAAAAATATGGTTTCATCTGGTTATTTATAGAAATCACAAAAGTCTTTTCCCATATTCACTCTTATTAGGTGTCAATCATCTCATTTTGCTAATAAAGAGATAAATATATACACACACAATTTCTTATTGTTGAATGGTAAAAACAAATTGAGTATATTTAATTATTTGCAGGCATAACTAAATTACCAAGTATTTGATATTGATGGTAATTTATACTTACTAATATAATAATAAAATGTTCTAGAAATAGTAACTAGGTATACCAACAATCTTTCTAATTTTGATTAGTATCACATTTATTATTTGGACATAATTAATACTATATACACAATTAAAAAAGTCTTTTCATTATTTCTTTTAAAAAAGACTCTAACAACTAATATGCATCAAAGACTTAATCCATTAAAATAGGTTAATATATAAAAATTTACTATTAGATTTTATTTGGTTGTTTTTTTTATCTATTAAATCTATTATTTTCTTTAATTATCTCAAATAATCTAATAGTGATTTAAAAAAAAATGAATAGTAAAAATCTAATATTAATTAATTAAAAATCATAAAGTATAACAATGAAAATTTCTAACAAGTAACTAATAATATGTATTTTAGATTTAATTCACTCCATAGAAAAAAAATTGATCCCCTAAAATATACCACATACATAAAAATGTACCATTAGATTTCATTTGATTAATTCTTTTATTATTTATTCAATCTGATTTTATTTAATTATTGTAACTTATTATATTTTAATATTGATTAGTTAAAAATCATAATTAAAGTGTCAATTTTGGTAGCAATAGAAAATTTTACGGTATTTCATTTAAATATTTGAGTCATCTTCACTTTTAAAACATAGTTGGTTGGAGCTTCGTAAACTTATGAGTCGTATATTATAGTAAATGACATTTGTTTCATGTTCTATATATCATTATAAAAGTCATGATACATCTATTTTGATATAAATATAAAATTTATAATTGAACTTTTTTAAAAGGAACTCTTGTGTGAGACAGTTTGCCTTTTACATATGAGATGATGCTCCACTTAAACATTTTAGTCATACTCTTCTATTAAGTTGAGTTAGAGCCCAATGAACTCATAGGTCATATAGTACATGAGATTTGTTTCATGTGTTAGAATGTCTCATAACTATTATAATAAAATCATAATTTGAGACACAAAAATTGTATACGAAAAAAAAAATCAATAATGCAAATATTGAAATACTAAAATGAACACATATGTGTATAATTTTTTTATTAAAGTACTATATGTCAGTGTATTTAAAATATAATATATATATATATATATATATATGTTTTAATGTATCTCAAAAATATATTATTACTACTATATATTTATAAAATACATTGAGACTTTTAGTTTTGTTGTATAAGTTACTTAAAATATATGTGCAAGACATATATAAAGTGTATTTGTGTAAGTAATACTATTATATTAAAGGTGTATGACTATGATAAGGACCGCAAATGATAATACAAATTATTTTATTCATGTTGTGAAATTTGTTGTTTAAACTATATGATTTATTTTCTTTTTAATATGAATTTGTCATCATTACAATTTTTTTTTTTTTTTTGAAAAAGTAGAACACACAAAAATATATAAACAAAAATTTATATGAGGCGGTCTCATACATGACACGAATCTTATTTGTCATATTTTAAAGGTGAGTAAAATGTAAATACAAAAATAAAGTGTCATCCCACAGTGTAAGATTGTCTCACAGGTCAAGACTCCTAATAAAAAAATTTAAAAATTATAATACGCATTATATATATGCCGATCGTACATCGCACAGGTAACATACTATTTAGTATAATAGTATTAATGTGGGAGTGTTAGTATATGTGGGAGATAGTAAATGCATATTTAACGCCCCCACTTAATATAGTACGGAAAACCTAACCGATTATTCTCAGATCATAGCAAACTTCTACTATTCCTGCTATAGAGTCCAAAATCATAGCTCAACTTTGAAAAATCACCATGCATCGAATACTACTCCAAAAGCTATGAAATTTGAAACCTAAGTTCCTTCACAAGTCTATTTTCACATATAAAAATTTCAGATTTTTCCACCGAAAAATTGGATCAAAAACGAAATTCCTTCACAAGTTGTCCAGATTTTCGGTTTTCATGCATATATGAAGAACATAACATCTTAAACTCACTTTAAACCATATAAATTCATGATTTCTACTTCTAATGCATATATATTCAAGTAATAAACATGATTTTGGTCATAACTCATGAATAAATTGAATTAAACATTCAAACATGAAGTAAAACATGGATAAAATGCAAAATTACTCATCAAAACTCATTTTCCTATCATTTAATTCACATATCATGCATACACTTCATACTACCACTTAAATAATTACTCAAACAAGAAGAGAAGCTTACTTAGAGATAGGTAGCTACAAGAAATTTCTTCTCCTCCTTTCTATAAGTGTAGTAGTAATATTTGTAAAATTTTCTCTTTTTTTTTTTTCTTCTTCTTATGCTTAATTTTGCATGAAAGCTCATGTATTTATAGAAAAATTCAACCTTGGAGGCTACTCCCTTCCTTCTCTTGGCCGACTTTGAAGAAGAATGTGGAGGAAATTGGATAATCTTGGAGGTTAAGCATTAAACACATGGCAACTTAGTATTAGTTGCTAATTTTGACTTTTTTTCTTCAAATTTTGACCCTTAACTCTTGAAACTTCACCACTCTTCCTAACTTATCTTCTATTTTCGAAATTTAGGGAGATTTCAAGAGAAAACTTGTGTCTTGTAGTTAAGACACATGTAAGCTTTGAATTTGATAAATAAAAATAAAAGAAATTATGATTTTCTAATTTATTTAATGATTTTAAGGTACATTATGCATAAAATTACTTATACTATCTTATAAAATAAAATTAAAACTCTTCTAAGGCTCTAAATAAATTATAAAGTCTATATACTAATCATAAAAAAACATCGAGCAATCGATACGTAATTCGTTTCTTGAAGAAACGTTCATTTTTCAACTTATAACTTGTGAAATAAAATACTAGACGTAAGGACTATATTAATTTCTATATCAAATACTTTAAGACATAAAATAAAGAACATATAAAAATTATAAAGTCTCAAGAATAAGCATGTATTGAGCAAATAATATGTTAATTGTAAGTATCGGGTAAATAAAACACATAAACGTGTCTTGGCATGAATTTTGGATGTAAATGCATCACATAGATTCATATAGAATTATAAAGCATTTAGTAAAACAAATAAGCTCATGAAAGTCTAGGGTATTACAACATATATTATTTGGTGAGTATTTTAGAGTAATAGTAGTATTAGAGATAGTAGAGGTATTTGTTTTAAAAAAGGGCAATACGCTAGATGTTAAGAAATGACTCTGGTTATTGCTCTGTTTCGTTATCCACTATTACAAATGACCTATGTCATATTCAAGGATGAAAATATCGGTATTGGTGGAAATATCGGTACTTTAAATTTACGGATAAATTCGATGGAAATATCGATATCGGTAAAAAATAGAAAATTGACGAAAATTATATTAAAATGATGGAAATTTAACATGAAAGTTTAGGGTATATTGTAACTAACTTTAATATATATAAATTTAACTTAAATTCAAATAAAATGAATTATTTATGGTAAATATATCAATAACAAAATATTTAAGCAGTCTAAAATGATATAATAATTGTTCTTAATAATTTAATGCAATACAAATAATACAACTAAGCATAAAGAAACATTTTTCTTGCAAGATTTTTGAATAAATGGTGGTTTAGTAACTAAATCTTCTCAAAATCTAAAATAATATTAATGGACAATAAACGAAGAAGTGATTAAAAAAATTCTGATTGTTACCGATATATTTCTGATTTGTACTGATATTTCACCGATATTTCCTCGAAATTTCTGGATATTTGGTAAATTTTGAACTACAGCTCATCGATATCGATATTTCCTGATATTTATCGATATTTCCCGATATTTTACCGATATTTTGAAAAAATTCTCGTTCCGGTGGATATCCATATCGAGACTCCTAAAAAACCGAAAAATCGGCAAAATTTTGCGAAATTTTCATCCTTGGTCATATTTGTTGTAAATAAGTGCGTAAATTAAAGAGACAGCGTTTGTTGACCCAGTTCGTCGGGAACAACTACGTCTGGGGGCGATCCAAACCAGGAGTTTCACTAATGATCTTGTGTATGAGAGTGATTACAATAATGAATATAATGATCTATTTATAAGAATAAAACCCTAGTCTAAGCTATAAAGCCCGTTGGGTTTCTTGGTCCATTAGTAATGTCCACATTAAATCTTCTAGATTTACAACACTCCCCCTTGGACATTACGACATAACATAAATATCTTGTCATAAAAACTCCACATGCTAGGTATCGGTCAAATAATAAGTTAGGAAGGAATGTTATTGATCTTCTAGATCTAAATCTTCTAGATTTATTTCGGGGTTACCGCTCCCCCTGAAGACAACATCACTTTAAGTCTTTGCATCCCTATACAGCGAACGTACTTTTCAAAAGTAGACATAGATAATGATTTAGTAAACAGATCTGCTAGATTGTTACTAGATTGTACCTTTTGAATGGTAATTACGTTGCTCTTCTGGAGTTCGTATGGGTAGAAAAACTTAGGTGAAATATATTTCGTCAGGTTTTCCTTGACGTACCCATTACTCATTTGTGCGATGCAAGCAGCGTTGTCCTCAAATATAACGGTGGGAGGTGTATCGCCTTTGGCGATACTACACGAGTCACCAATGTGTTTTACCAAGGACCTTAACCAAACACATTCTCGTGCGGCTTCAAATAAAGCTATGATCTCTGAGTGGTTTGAAGATGTGGTAACCATGGATTGTTTAACCGACCTCCATGAGATTGCGGTTCCACCACAGAGAAAAACGTAACCAGTCTGGGATATGACGCTGTGGAGATCAGACAAATAGCCAACATCCGCATAACCTACTAAGGTTTTGTCTTGGTTCTTACGATAAAACAGTCCAAGGTCTTGTGACCCTTGGAGGTATCGTAGAACGTGCTTAACACCATTCCAATGTCTCCTTGTAGGAGAAGCGCTATATCTCGCAAGCAAATTGACAGCAAATGTAATGTCCGGCCGAGTGCAATTTGCAAGATAAAGCAAAGCTCCAACAGCGCTAAGATAAGGAACTTCTGGTCCCAAAATTTCTTCTGAATCTTCTCTTGGTCTAAATGGATCCTTATCCACTTCGAGGGATCGAACAACCATAGGGATGCTAAGTGGATGAGATTTATCCATGTGAAATCTCTCCAATACCTTCTTTACGTAGGTCGACTGATGTATAAGGATTCCTTCTGGGAGGTGCTCGATCTGCAAGCCGAGGCAGTACTTGGTTTTACCCAAGGACTTCATTTCGAATTCAGCTTTCAAGATTGAACTGGCTTCTTCAATCTCTTTGCATGTTCTGATTGTGTTTAGGTCATCAACATAAAAGGATATGATGCAAAAACCATCTTGCGATTTCTTCGTAAATACGCATGGAAAAGCTTTATCGAATGTGTATCCCTTCTTCTGAAGGAATTTACTAAGTCGGTTGTACCACATAAGGCCCGATTGCTTCAGGCCATACAACGACTTTTGCAGTTGTATGCTATACATACTGCGGTTTTCATCATCCCTCATTTGAGGAATGTCAAATTCATCTGGGATTTTCATGTAAATGTCGGCATCTAGTGATCCGTATAAGTACGTGGTTACTACGTCCATTAATCTCATTTGGAGATTTATTTTAACTGCCAAAGATATCAAGTAACGGAACGTTATTGAGTCCATGACGGGAGAATAGGTTTGATCAAAATCAATCCCGGGTCTCTGCGAAAACCTTTGTGCTACCAGCCTCGCTTTATACCTCTCCACGGTATTGTTCTCATTTTATTTTTCGTACAAATACCCATTTATATCCTATGGGGATAGCGCGTGAGGGTGTATGAACGATAGAGCCAAATACTTATCTTTTGTTAAGCGATGCGAGCTCTGCATCAATTGCCTCTTTCCATTTAATCCAATCGGAGCGCTTCCGGCACTCGGCGATTGTTTTGGGTTCTGGATCTAGATCATTTATAATGGAAAGGGCGATTGATGCTGCAAATGTGTCGTCGATGACAGTAATATTTCTATTGTATGTTTCTCCCGTATCTGTGAAGTTCACAGAGACTTCGACGTTTACGTCAAACAGACCTTCCTCATTTCCCATTGTATCTGGGTCTGGTCGTTCCACAGTCCTAGTGCATGGAATATTTTGTGCACGTGCTTCATCACTAGGACTCTCGTCTCCTTGAGACTTGGGGTTATCTAGACGGATCTCTTATAGAGATTTTACATTCGACTGACCAGATTTGCTAGCTTTTCGTTTAGGTGTGTTACTATCTCTTGAGGGTCCCTTACGCTTTTGGCGTGTGGTGGCATGAGTACTCATTTTGCTTGGGACCTCAACCCTTTGGGGAGCATTTACTGCAGGTATATGCGATTTAGTTACACCTCTATGGTTAGTGAACACGTCTGACAGATTATTTGCTAAGTTTTGCAAGTTAATGATCTTCTGAACTTCTAGTTTAGATTGATTAGTGCGCGGATCTAGATACTGAAGATTACTTACATTCCACGTAAGTTCCCGACATTCATTTAATTTTGAATTCGGATCTCCCCCTAATGCTGGGAAGTAATCTTCATCGAACGTGCAATCAGTGAACCGGACCGTTAATTGATCCCCGGACAAAGGCTCGAGGTATTTCACGATGGATGGAGAGTCATATCCGACGTAAATACCGAGTTTCCTTTGTGGGCCCATAGAGGTCCGCTTTGGTATCGTTATTGGAACGTATACCGCACATCCAAAAATACGCAGATGGGAAATGCTAGGTTCTTTCTCACGCACTAACTGTAGGGGGGAATGATCATTATATGAAGTTGGACGGATTTGGATTAAGTGCGATGCATGTAGGGCTGCATGCCCCCAGCATGAAGTGGGTAGTTTGAAGTTCATAAGCAATGGTCTCGCGATAAGTTTGATACGTTTTATTAGGGCCTCAGCAAGACCATTTTGGGTATGGACGTAGGGGACCGAATGCTCCACTTTAATTTCCAGGGCCATACAGTAATCTGTAAAGGCCTTCGAGCTGAACTCAGCTGCATTATCCATGCGAATCAATTTGATTGGATAATCCAGGAATTGAGCTCTAAGCTCGATAGTCTTCGCAATGAGCTTTGCAAAAGCTTGATTGCGGGTGGACAACAAACATGCAAATGTCCACCTAGTGGAGGCATCAATAAGGACCATGAAATAACGAAACGATCCTGATGCTGGGTGAATCGGTCCGCAAATGTCTCCTTGAATTCGTTCAAGAAAAACCGGACACTCTAGTCCAACCTTAGTGCGCGACGGGCGCACTATTAACTTACCTCTAGAACATGCATCACAAAAATATTCATCAACAGGAGGGATTCTATTATTCGTAATATTATGACCAGTTGAATTAGATAGAATCCTGCGTATCATTGTTTGTCCCGGATGACCTAACCGCTGATGACATAATTTAAAGGAATTTAGGTCATGGAATTTCATACTCATCGCTAGATGGGAACTAGACGGCCGGATGTAGGAATAGTACAATCCGGAAGAGAATGAAGGAAGTTTCTCAATAACTTGTTTACGGCTACCTCGAGTACTAGTCATCAAAAGGTATTCGTCATTGTTCTCAGTTTTAGTTTCAATATGATACCCGTTTATCCTAATGTCCCTAAAACTGAGTAGGGTACGCTTAGATTGTGGAAACAATAAAATATTATCAATTATGAGTTCGGTACCCATGGGGAGGACAATGAAAGCTCTCCCGGAGCCCACTATCAACGTACTATCATTGGCTATTGTACTTATACTCCCCTTACGTTCTATCATGTTATGAAAATACTTCCTATCTTTTAGGATCGTATGTGTGGTGGCGCTATCTACCAAACATAAATCACTATGGGCGTCCATCATGCAAGAGGAAATAGTCCAAACCTAGTAGCTGATTTGTTTACAAGTCATAAATGAGAACAACAATATCCGAATAAATACTATGGACAGCTATTGAGGTAAACATATCAAAGCTAAAAATGATAAATTCATTCATAAAATAAAATATCCGAAAGAAAGGATCCAAAAACATAAAATGAAATTATTTTATTCAAAATAAAATAAAATACTAGAATTAATTAAATATGCGAATCTACTCGTTGTCTCCTCAATTTCGAGCTACGGGCTCAAGAGATCATCATTTTCTTGATCAAATTCTGCTTTAGGCAGGTTGTCGTCTTCAGGTTCATAAACGGGAGCCTTCCCCTTGTCGTCCTTCCGCATCATTAAGTAAGCCTCGACCAAGCGTTTGGGAGTACGACACGTACGTGACCAATGGCCTTTGCATCCGCATCTGAAGCAGGACTGCTCAATCATGCTTTGAGAGCTAGATTTTTGTGGAGCGGAAAACCGGGTTTTGTGACCATCGAATGAACTATGACTTCGGCCATAAGTCCAGAACTTCTTACCCACTCTCCCCCTTCCACGGTTACGACCAAACGAGGGTTTGGCCCTATACTACTGCTGCTGGAGTACAGGGTTGCTAGCGTGGAACTTTGATACAAAATTTTGGATCAGGTTGGTTACAATACGCTGTAATGCAGAGTTGTACTCCGTTATCGACTTAAGGTCTTGATAACGGATGTTCAACCACTCGTATTGTGACGGAGGGAGGAGTATATAATCTTGTTGTTGGAAACGTTCCTTCAGGGACTTCCACAACATTCCGGGGTCCCTTTATGTGATATATTGAAATTTCAGACCTTCATTCATGTGGTTCCTAAGAAAAATCAACACTTTTGCCTTCTGGGCGTTAGTAGATTTTGAACCTTCCATGATGGTTTCGCTCAACCTATTTGAGGCTAGATGGAATTCTACATCTAGCATCCATGTCGGGTAGTTGCTACCATCGAGAGCAAGCTCATCGAATTCTTTCATAGTGATGTCAGACATAATTCACTATAATTAATAAAAGCGACATGGTAAGGGAGATGACGAAATTCATTGACAACGGGGAAAAACAAGGATTCATTTAATTATTCTAAAGCACATAGATGCACGTATTGGGCGTCGTCTACCCAAAACATAGATTTACGGTCCGACAAATACCGGGCACCGCCTACTCGGGCATAATATGCGGACTATAAAGAAATAAACTATGTGCGGAAATAGTAATACACGTAGGATAATTAAATCACATAAACATGCATAAACAAGTAAGAGAGATAATCACATGAAAATAATTTCTAGAAAATATACGATTTAATAGACAGAGGAAATAATCATAAGAATAATTATTTCATGTATATTAACGGAATTTAACGAAATATTTTCAGGATTAAAAATAAATTAAACATGGATTTTATGATATCAAGAACGCAAACGAAATAGAGTTAAGAGATCACAAGAATCAGAGGAAAAATGCCACGTGGGTCGCGCACGGCGGACGGGGGGCATCGCACGTAGGGCGAACGGGCGCGGGCGTGCGCGGCAGGCGTGCGCGAGCGCGCGCGGCGACTGGCGCGACGTGGGTACGCGCGGCGCTGGGGCGAGACGGGCGCGCACAGCGACTGGCGCGACGTGCACGTGGGTACGTGGGGTGCTGGGCGCGCGACGGGCGCTGCTCTCGTGCGGCGGACAGCGACGATCGTACGCCTTTGGGACGTCGGTCGTTGCACGTCAATTCAATACACAATAATTAAATCCATCAATCAATCATGAATCAAATAAATTCATAGCAAAGTTACACATGAAAACATGGAAATTCATATGAAAATAAATTAAGGGTGTACCATATGATCTCGATTAAAGACTCGTGCTGATAACGTGTTGTAAATAAGTGCGTAAATTAAAGAGACAGCGTTTGTTGACCCAGTTTGTCGGGAATGACTACGTCTGGGGGCGATCAAAGCCAGGAGTTTCACTAATGATCTTGTGTATGAGAGTGATTATAATAATGAATACAATGATCTATTTATAAGAATAAAACCCTAGTCTAAGATATAAAGCCCGCTGGGTTTCTTGGTCCATTAGTAATGTCCACATCAAATCTTCTAGATTTGGAATAAATCTTCTAGATTTACAACAATATTTACAGGTAATTGATGTCGGTTAGTGACTCTCGACCGACTTAGTGTATGTGGCTAAAGGCAATCTAGATTTTTTTTTCTCTACAACTTTCTACAATGTTTGTATATTTGTTTAGATTTACCTATTGTACAAATAGTACAGTTGGATGTTTTTATTTTTAATTTTGGCCAGTGTGATAGTAAATATATAATGTGGTAGTGATATATATATATATATATATATATATATATATATATATATATTGTAACGCCCCGAACGCAATATATATTAATTATATCGAATTCGAAGTGTTATTGTGATCAAAAGTCCGAACTATAAAATTTTTGAAGGAAATATAACGGAAATGAGAGATGATGAGTTTTATGCAGCGGAAGAAATGAATAGAATAATTTTAATGTGTATCTCTCACACATATATGTGTACATAAGACATAGTATTAACATAATGTTTTATTTAAGTAGGGAACTCCGTGTCGTCTCTATTACTGTCCTTGCTCCACGAAATCATAATCTGCAAGGGGTTTAGGGAAAAAGGGGCGTGAGAATTGAATTCTCACATATGGGTGATTTGCAACATCATGGGATTGGTAAATCCGAAATATATTAAGTTATACTCATTGATAAAGTGTTTATTTTATTTAAGCAGTTGACATATAAACAAGGTTACAATATATCACAGAAGAAACAGTTTATATAGTAATTCATCGGCATTAAGCATATTTCACATAATATAATTGAAATAGCACAAGTTGGTTCACATTAAGGCAAAACCCAAGGTCATATCACATATTATCACAACTGTCAAACCATAAACGTACAATCATTCCACTTCCATCATAGTTACTCTTTTCAACTCCAACCATCAACAGCCTTGATTCCGAGGGCGTCCAACGACAGCTGTCCCCGGAGACCGGAAAAATAATCAACGACCTTGATTCCGAGGGCGTCAAACGACAGCTGTCCCCGGAGGCCGGAAAAACAATCAACGACCTTGATTCCGAGGGCGTCCAACGACAGCTGTCCCCGGAGGCCGGAAAAACAATCAACGACCTTGATTCTGAGGGCGTCCAACGACAGATGTCCCCGGAGGCCGGAAAAACAATACCCAAATCACAACTCCGTACTTACTGACTTTCCATAAAACTGATACAACCAACTCCACTGAGAAAATACTTGACTGATAACTGAACTGATTCATGCTCACGTAAGGTGTTTACTCATGCAGTGGTGATCGATTCACAAAACAACAGGCTAAATATATAACATATGTAGTTATATCACATAATCCAAACAGTTATATAGATAGGTGTTACATTTATGTTGGATTAGATACTTTTGATTTGATTTAGTCGAGTTCAGAAAATACCGGCACGACGTTATTAATAGCAGATCAATCAACGGATCATCACCCACCTGTTAACTCCGGGTCCCGTGAATGATGTACAAACAGATGGTCGGAAATCTCGTGCGCGTTCCAACTAGTACCGAATCCTAGTAGGAAACCATTTGATTAAAAGTTGACCTTTGAAAACGTTTAGGAAAACTTGAGAGTTTGTGTTACGAGAATCGAGAAAGTTGTGGTCTTATAAACTCAAAAAGGACTTGCTTAAGGGTCACACCCTATTTTGGTAAATACACCACTTCTAAAAATGTGAGTGTATTGAGGGAGTGTATTTACTAGTATACTTGTGGTATGACTACTTCGATTACTACAAAACAATCTTTTGATAAGTACACCCCTTTTTAAGAGGAGGTGTATTAGGGGGTGTATTTACTGATTTTAGTGGTGTCTTAACAAATGCCCATTAAGGAAGAAAATATAAGAATTCATCTTGGAATTACTTAGAAAAATAAGAATTTACTTAGAAAAATATTAATAAAATTAAAGAAAAGGTTTTTCTTTCTTAAGAATTCTATTTCTTATTTTAAAAGAAATCTTGAATATAATTAATCATATTTTATAAATAAAAACCCTTTATTAATCTTATTAATAAACTTAGACTTTCTAAGAAGTTTATAAAAAGTACTTTTCTTTTCTAATATTAGTAACACTTCTAAAATTGATTTGTAATACTTCTAAAACAAAAGAATTATACTATTTTCCACCTTTTCATTTGTTTACTAAATTTTGAATATTAAACGACTTGTCTTTTCGTTCCTAATTTTCTAACAGTCGCACAAGGGGAAGACGAGTTTTCATTTGTCTCCAAAAACTCAACTAACACTAAAACAAACTAATTTCATCACTTTATCATCAGCTAACCAAACCAAACTAATTCATCCATTCACTAATACCCTCCAACTAAAACAACAATACTAAACAGCTAAACCAACAATATTAATCGACAAACTCAATATTACCAAACCTAACAACTAACACTATATAACAATTTCAATAATACTAATACCAACAACACCAACAGCTATGAAATTCAACAGAATAAAATCTTCATCTACAACTTATAGGATTCCAAGCCAAAAACAATTGTTCTTAAACTTACACAGTCTCAACGGGGAAACTAACACAGTTCAATTCCTATCTTAAATACTACGAAAATTAAAGAGAAAAGACGAGCAGTCTTACGAGTCCCAAATTCGGCAGCCTAACGGCATAGTAAAAGGATTCGATTGTTTGTAGAATTATTTGGACAGCCTAACGGCATCGTTTTGATTTTTCCAAAATTGAACGGGCAGCGGTTCGAATCAAAGGCGTCATCTCGATTGGAAATCAAACGGAGAAGGTGTATAGTTAGAAATCATAATTTAAACGGGATCGAAATTGAAATTGAAATGAAAAGGGAACCTAATAATTTCTTAATGGAAAAGAAAAGAGGCGGTGGCTTCGGCTTCGATCGAAGAACAGAGGAGGCGGCGGCGCTCGCTTGGTGGTGGCGACTTCGGGTCGCCGGAAAAGGAAGGAGGAGGAGGGAGGCTCGGCGCGGCCTGCTTCGAACAGAGGACGACAGCGGAGCGGCGGTCACCGGAAAAAAAATGAAGAGGCGTCGCGGCACCGGGTTGAGCAACGCGGCCGATTGGGCGGCGCTTTGGGGTTCGGCGGTGGTGAGCGATGAGCAGGGGCGTCGCGGTGGCTTCGTCGGAGGGAGAAGGGAGAGAAAGGGGCACGGCGGCGTTGCGACGGCAGGCGCCGCTGTTGATCGGAGGAGGACAGAGGCGGTGCGTTCGGAGCGGGGAAGCGGCTTGGTTGGAGAGATGGCGCGACGCGACGGGCGCTGAGGCCACGGCGGCGCTGGCCTGGGCACGGCGGCTGAAGGCGGAAACGAGGAAGAAGAGTGGTGATACCCAATTCAGTAGAGAGAGAAAGAGACGGTTTTGAGAGAGAGAAAGTGAATGAAGGAAATGAGAAAAGTCGTACGCGTTTTCTTAGTTTGAGAGCAAAGAGAAGGATAATTGATTGGAAATAAATTTCTTTATTAATTAATTTTAAAGGATGGAATAATATGTGGTGGGAAAAAAAATACTTAATTATTTTAATTCTAAAAGGAAAGTAATTTATGTGGCAAGAAATTAACCCCCTTTAATTCGGATATTTTCGTTCTCAATTGATACGGTTTAGGGATCGTTTGGTTCACGAGATTAATCCCGAATTGAGAATTAATACAGTTTTAAAAATTCGAATAATATTTTAATGTATTTTAATTATTCTCAATAAATTATACGGATCGAAATCCTTAATTTCAAACTTGAATATTTAATTTCTCGTAGTCCTTTATTCGTTTTGAAAGATTCGATTCTTTCTACGAATTTAGGAATTTGTAAAAAGGGTATATATTTAAATTACACAAAAGCACACAAAATAATAAAATAAAAAGAAACAAAGATAAGAAAAATAAAATAAGGGTTCTAGGAATATAAAAGGTATAAAACGGGACGGGGTATTACATCCTCACCCCCTTAACAGAATTTCGCCCCCGAAATTCAGCTTCTAGGTATTGCTTAGGTATTGAGGGTATTTTGGTTAGGACTTCATCCTCTATTTCCCAAGTTGTTTCTTCTTTCTCGTGTCGGTTTCACTGGACTAGAACTAATTGTATCTCTCAATTTCTTAATAAGTGTAACTTCCTTCCTAGGATAGTAACTGGAACTTCTTCATAAGTCAAGTCACAACTTAAACTTAAATCTATACGACTAAAAACAGGGTTTGAATCGCTTATGTACTTCCTGAGTGTAGATATGTGGAACACATCATGCACTCGCGGTAACTCTGGTGGTAGTGCTAAGCGATAAGCCACATCCCCGATTCTATTTAGGATGTCAAATGGCCCATTGTATCGCGACTTTAGCTTACCTCTTTTACCAAAACGGATTAAACCTTTCATTGGTGTCACTCGGAGAAATACTTTATCGCCAATGTCGAATTGTAAATCTCTTCTCCTAGCGTCCGCATATGACTTCTGACGGTTTTGAGCCGCTTTGATTCTTCCTTTAATCTTTGCGACTATCTCAACCGATCTTTCAACTAGTTCGGGTTTGAGAATCTTTCGAATTCCGACTTCATCCCAACAAACTAGTGATCTACACCTTTTCCCGTAACATTCTTCGTACGGTGCCGTTTGTATTGTCGCCTGATAACTATTGTTATATGCGAACTCTACAAATGGCAGGTGGCTCTTCCAACTTCCTGCAAGATCTAGAGCGTAGCTCTCAGCATACCTTTGAGTGTCTGGATAGTTCTTTTCGATTGTCCGTCAGTCTGCGAGTGGTATGCGGTGCTGAATTTCAATTCAGTACCCAAGGCTCATTGCAGACTTCCCCAGAACTTAGAGGTAAAACGGGATCTCTATTGGACACTATCGAGACTGGTACACCGTGCAGTCTAATTACCTCTGCTATGTATAGTTAGGTGAGCTTGTCTAACGTATACGTCATTATAACAGGGATAAAGTGGGCAGTTATCGTAAGTCTATCTACGATAACCTAAATGGCATCGTGATTTTTCACCGTTTTCGGAATTCCGGTGACAAAATCCATAGTGATGTTCTCCCATTTCCACTCTGGCATCTCCAGAGGATGCAACAACTCGAGAGGTCATTGGTGATCTGCTTTAACTCGTTGGCAGGTTAAACAGCTCCTGGCGAATTGAGCTATCGATCTCTTCATACTCTTCACCAAAAGTTTTCTTCCAGTCCCCGATACATCATCGTCTATCCGGGGTGAATGGTGTATGGAGTGTTATGTACCTCTTTCAGAATTTTATTCCTCATTCCTTCATCCTTAGGCACACAGATTTTTGTTATCGAACATCAAATCTCACTCAGTATTCAACACGAACCCCTGAATGGTTCCTTCCTTAGCGCGCTTACGTATTCCTTTCAAGAATTTATCGTCCTTTTGCGCTCCTAGGATTTTCTCTCGTAAGGTCGGTTGTAGGGTGAACGCGTAAACCATGGTATCTGCACAATTCTGCGTGGAAAAAATCTAGGTTTAGGATGAACTGATACTATATCTTACTCCACTCAAAATAGTTTTGTCTAACTACTTACTCTAAAACTTTTGGTCCAAAAAGAGTGGCTTAGTGGAGAGGTTTGGTTTTTTTTTTTTTTTTTGAAAGCTTTCTCATTAGTTAAAACCAAAATAACTTCTCGGTTTTCTTGGTCGACTAAGTTTGTTGTCACTCTACCTGATTTAAGACTTAGAAGGTTTTCTAATCCTCAAGCATGCAAACTTTTCTTCCTACATAGTTGCAAATTTCCTCTACTTCGAAGTCCACTATGTATCCCATAGATAAAAATCAATTGTCCTTTCTTTTTCAACTAAATTATTCTCATAACATATAAATGTTAATCTTAACACGTAAGACTTAAGATTACATCTAGCTTACTCGTTCCACAAAAAGGCTCTACTTAAGCTTAAAATCTTATGTTATCCCAAAAGAAAGTAACTATGCCCATGTTTCATATTTCTTCTTATGCATAGAACTAGTTCGTTTTCAATAACGTCCAACTATTCAACTTAAGAACGTGCAGTTCAGTTTCTATTTGATGTTCATCCAAGTCTATCTCCAAATCAATTCACTCGGCTTAGGTTCTCATTGTATTCCTCAAAAGTTCACTTTTACTTAAGGTCTATCCTTCTACACTCTATATCCTCAAGTTTTCTTAAATTCTTATACACAAGGGAGTGAGATGCTCTAATACTAACCGATACATAAACAGCTGATCCGAAATTCACACTTACTGAAATTGGAATAAAACTTCTCTCGTCTCATTGTCTTTAAGACTGCCTTGAGATGTTCTTCGTGTTGCTCTTTGTCTTTAGAGTACACAAGAATGTCGTCGATGAAGACGATGACGAATTAGTCCAGGTACGGGTGAAACACTCTATTCATCAGATCCATGAAAATTATCGGAGCATTTGTTACTCTGAAAGGCATCACGGTGAACTCGTAATGTCCATATCGAGTCCGGAATGCTGTCTTCGGGATACTCTCGCTCTTGACCTTTAGTCGGTGGTAACCAGACCTTAGATCGATCTTTGAGAATACGGTAGCATTCTTCAACTGGTCGAACAAGTCTTCTATCCTTGGAGAAGGATATTTGTTCTTAATGATCAGTTGCTTGAGACCTCGATAGTCTATGCACATACGGAAAGTTCCATCTTTCTTCTTTACGAATAACACGGGTGCTCCCCATGGTGATGCACTAGGCCTGATGAACTTCTTTTCAAGCAAGCATTGCAGTTGTTCCTTCGGTTCTTCTAATGCCTTTGGCGCCATTCAATAGTGTACTTTAGATACTGGTGCTGCCCCAGGTATCAAGTCGATGGAGAACTCTATCTGACAATCAGAAGGTAACCCAATTAATTCCTCGGGAAACACGTCAAGATATCCATCCACAATTGGCACTTTGATGCGCAACTTGTCGTCTTTCTCTCATGCCGAGATGTGGGCAAGGTAAGCTTGGCATTTCTCCTTTCGTAATATTACTGCAGCTTGGATTGCTGATATTACTCGGGTTTCCTTCTTGGTCTTGATTTCACGAAATGTGAAGCATTGAACATTTCGGGTTTCGAGGTTGATCTCTCATTCTGCGCATTCTATTATCGCTTCGTCCTTTGTTAACTAGTCAAAGCCTAAGATTACGCCAACGATTTTCATCTTAAGGATGTGGAGGTCGAACTCTACTAAGTAATCGCTTAGCGTTAGGGGTAAATCTCAAATTCGGTCCTTAATTTCCATAGTAGTTCCAGACATTTCTTAGCGCGGCCTGCTGAGGTGGCTTAGGTTCAGCCTGAGAAGGTAGGTTCTGTCCTGTAGGATTCATTGGTACATGAATGGGGTTAACGTGGGGTCGTCCACGTCTACGTCCTGGTGACATTCTAAAGGTGGTTCTGATCGGAAAAGAATAATATTTTTACAATATGTATAGGTGCGAGAAAGTTATAAGAACATAATCGGACTAACCAAAATTAACACAAAACGTTCACTGAAAACACGTGTGGTACATAATTCACCAGCTGCGCATTGGGGCCCCAATGGTACAGTGCTCACATTCACACAGTATTCTAGGAACAACTAATGTGTCATTAAGTGATAATCAGATAAAATATGACATTTAATATATAAAGCAAGTAAAACATATTGACAAGTAGTGAGCACATAATAAGTATATATATATCTAAAAAGTTTTGGTCCTACGGAGGTCAGTCTCCTTACATTACGTCATAGAACACAAAAGGTTTCTAAGTACAATTCTAACGCATTTCCTTGCATCAGAACGGTCCACAGGCGACAAAAGGAGCGGGTTAGAGTTATGCTGCTACGGTCTGAGTAAAACGGTCATACGTCTGACTACTACTATATGTCAGGAAAGGGTATTACATCTAGGGTGTATGTATTTGTGACTACATCAAAAGGATAACTGTTTAAAAGGGTTTGATCACTCTGACTGATCACTACTATCAAACGGGAATACCCATTGTCAGCTTCTTTCTAGGTATGTCTCCAAGTGAATGTGGGGCCTTTGTACTGGGTCTTCTATTCTCGTCCGTTCGAGTAGTCTTACTGCGATAGGACGGAGAACAACTCAGCAACCTTTCTGGCAAAACGAATAACGGCTGTCAGATATGTCTCGTCTGGGGATATTGGAGTGGCTCTTGCCTTTGCACGTAGTCTCGTGAACTGGGTTATAAACACACTGATAGAATTCTAAGGTTAGCTAAATGTCTTCTAATTATCGGGATATAACTATCTTAGGTGGATTTTTATATGGAAAGGAGATTCCTAATCAAAATTTTAGTTATTCAGAAACATTATTTAAACAATTAAGGCACATAGTTCAAATAATTATATAACATCATGTATGAAGTTTATAAATTTACACAGATATATTTATTTCTATCATTTACTAATTATCTGCATTTCAATAGTAATATAAACGACATTTCGTGGTTCTTTCCACACCTCGTAGGTGCTGTTTCGAGTTTGCGATCTTTTGATTGGAGTTTTGTTATGAAAGTCAAGTTGTCGTAATATCACAAACTTTTAGGCAATAAAATAAGAACATACCTTCGAGGAGCTTCTGACGGTAATAGGAGACACATTTCCCCTCAAGTGAATTAATTAGTGATCTATACTTACATGATAAGAAAATTTATTTTAAGAAAAGGAAATTTTGGTTTAATGAAAACAATGATTTTGAGTTTAGGTCCGAAAGTTTGAACCTAAGCTCTGATACCACCTGTAACGCCCCGAACCCAATATATATTAATTATATCGAATTCGAAGTGTTATTGTGATCAAAAGTCCGAACTATAAAATTTTTGAAGGAAATATAACGGAAATGAGAGATGATGAGTTTTATGCAGCGGAAGAAATGAATAGAATAATTTTAATGTGTATCTCTCACACATATATGTGTACATAAGGCATAGTATTAACAGAATGTTTTATTTAAGTGGGGAACTCCGTGTCGTCTCTATTACTGTCCTTGCTCCAAGAAATCATAATCTGCAAGGGGTTTAGGGAAAAAGGGGCGTGAGAATTGAATTCTCACATATGGGTGATTTGCAACATCATGGGATTGGTAAATCCGAAATATATTAAGTTATACTCATTGATAAAGTGTTTATTTTATTTAAGCAGTTGACATATAAACAAGGTTACAATATATCACAGAAGAAACAGTTTATATAGTAATTCATCGGCATTAAGCATATTTCACATAATATAATTGAAATAGCACAAGTTGGTTCACATTAAGGCAAAGCCCAAGGTCATATCACATATTATCACAACTGTCAAACCATAAACGTACAATCATTCCACTTCCATCATAGTTACTCTTTTCAACTCCAACCATCAACAGCCTTGATTCCGAGGGCGTCCAACGACAGCTGTCCCCGGAGACCGGAAAAATAATCAATGACCTTGATTCCGAGGGCGTCAAACGACAGCTGTCCCCGGAGGCCGGAAAAACAATCAACGACCTTGATTCCGAGGGCGTCCAACGACAGCTGTCCCCGGAGGCCGGAAAAACAATCAACGACCTTGATTCTGAGGGCGTCCAACGACAGCTGTCCCCGGAGGCCGGAAAAACAATACCCAAATCACAACTCCGTACTTACTGACTTTCCAAAAAACTGATACAACCAACTCCACTGAGAAAATACTTGACTGATAACTGAACTGATTCATGCTCACGTAAGGTGTTTACTCATGCAGTGGTGATCGATTCACAAAACAACAGGCTAAATATATAACATATGTAGTTATATCACATAATCCAAACAATTATATAGATAGGTGTTACATTTATGTTGGATTAGATACTTTTGATTTGATTTAGTCGAGTTCAGAAAATACCGGCACGACGTTATTAATAGCAGATCAATCAACGGATCATCACCCACCTGTTAACTCCGGGTCCCGTGAATGATGTACAAACAGATGGTCGGAAATCTCGTGCGCGTTCCAACTAGTACCGAATCCTAGTAGGAAACCATTTGATTAAAAGTTGACCTTTGAAAACGTTTAGGAAAACTTGAGAGTTTGTGTTACGAGAATCGAGAAAGTTGTGGTCTTATAAACTCAAAAAGGACTTGCTTAAGGGTCACACCCTATTTTGGTAAATACACCACTTCTGAAAATGTGAGTGTATTGAGGGAGTGTATTTACTAGTATACTTGTGGTATGACTACTTCGATTACTACAAAACAATCTTTTGATAAGTACACCCCTTTTTAAGAGGAGGTGTATTAGGGGGTGTATTTACTGATTTCAGTGGTGTCTTAACAAAGGCCCTTTAAGGAAGAAAATATAAGAATTCATCTTGGAATTACTTAGAAAAATAAGAATTTACTTAGAAAAATATTAATAAAATTAAAGAAAATGTTTTTCTTTCTTAAGAATTCTATTTCTTATTTTAAAAGAAATCTTGAATATAATTAATCATATTTTATAAATAAAAACCCTTTATTAATCTTATTAATAAACTTAGACTTTCTAAGAAGTTTATAAAAAGTACTTTTCTTTTCTAATATTAGTAACACTTCTAAAATTGATTTGTAATACTTCTAAAACAAAAGAATTATATTATTTTCCACCTTTTCATTTGTTTACTAAATTTTGAATATTAAACGACTTGTCTTTTCGTTCCTAATTTTCTAACAGTCGCACAAGGGGAAGACGAGTTTCCATTTGTCTCCAAAAACTCAACTAACACTAAAACAAACTAATTTCATCACTTTATCATCAGCTAACCAAACCAAACTAATTCATCCATTCACTAATACCCTCCAACTAAAACAACAATACTAAACAGCTAAACCAACAATATTAATCGATAAACTCAATATTACCAAACCTAACAACTAACACTATATAACAATTTCAATAATACTAATACCAACAACACCAACAGCTATGAAATTCAACAGAATAAAATCTTCATCTACAACTTATAGGCTTCCAAGCCAAAAACAATTGTTCTTAAACTTACACAGTCTCAACGGGGAAACTAACACAGTTCAATTCCTATCTTAAATACTACGAAAATTAAAGAGAAAAGACGAGCAGTCTTACGAGTCCCAAATTCGGCAGCCTAACGGCGTAGTAAAAGGATTCGATTGTTCGTAGAATTATTTGGACAGCCTAACGGCATCGTTTCGATTTTTCCAAAATTGAACGGGCAGCGGTTCGAATCAAAGGCGTCATCTCGATTGGAAATCAAACGGAGAAGGTTTATAGTTAGAAATCATAATTTAAACGGGATCGAAATTGAAATTGAAATGAAAAGGGAACCTAATAATTTCTTACTGGAAAAGAAAAGAGGCGGTGGCTTCGGCTTCGATCGAAGAACAGAGGAGGCGGCGGCGCTCGCTTGGTGGTGGCGACTTCGGGTCGCCGGAAAAGGAAGGAAGAGGAGGGAGGCTCGGCGCGGCCTGCTTCGAACAGAGGACGACGGTGGAGCGGCGGTCGCCGGAAAAAAAATGAAGAGGCGTCGCGGCACCGGGTTGAGCGACGCGGCCGATTGGGCGGCGCTTTGGGGTCGGCGGTGGTGAGCGATGAGCAGGGGCGTCGCGGTGGCTTCGTCGGAGGGAGAAGGGAGAGAAAGGGGCACGGCGGCGTTGCGACGGCAGGCGCCGCTGTTGATCGGAGGAGGACAGAGGCGGCGCGTTCGGAGCGGGGAAGCGGCTTGGTGGGAGAGACGGCGCGACGCGACGGGCGCTGAGGCCACGGCGGCGCTGGCCTGGGCACGGCGGCTGAAGGCGGAAAGGAGGAAGAAGAGTGGTGATACCCAATTCAGTAGAGAGAGAAAGAGACGGTTTTGAGAGAGAGAAAGTGAATGAAGGAAATGAGAAAAGTCGTACGCGTTTTCTTAGTTTGAGAGCAAAGAGAAGGATAATTGATTGGAAATAAATTTCTTTATTAATTAATTTTAAAGGATGGAATAATATGTGGTGGGAAAAAAATACTTAATTAATTTAATTCTAAAAGGAAAGTAATTTATGTGGCCAGAAATTAACCCCCTTTAATTCGGATATTTTCGTTCTCAATTGATACGGTTTAGGGATCGTTTGGTCCACGAGATTAATCCCGAATTGAGAATTAATACAGTTTTAAAAATTCGAATAATATTTTAATGTATTTTAATTATTCTCAATAAATTATACGGATCGAAATCCTTAATTTCAAACTTGAATATTTAATTTCTCGTAGTCCTTTATTCGTTTTGAAAGATTCGATTCTTTCTACGAATTTAGGAATTTGTAAAAAGGGTATATATTTAAATTACACAAAAGCACACAAAATAATAAAATAAAAAGAAACAAAGATAAGAAAAATAAAATAAGGGTTCTAGGAATATAAAAGGTATAAAACGGGACGGGGTATTACATATATATATATATATATATATATTTCTTTTGAGTAGTTCTAGTGTACACTTGAGTGCATAGTATGCACTTGGGATTTGAAAAAAATATCCCAAACAGAAATTAACAATATCCCAAGAAGTAATCAGTAGGAATGGCAAAATGACCCTCCCCTTGGCCGCCCCGCCCTGCCCCGCCCCGGTTGGGCCAGGTCAGCCCCGCCCTGTCCTGAAAATGGGGCAGGTCCGCCCCGCCCCACGCGTGGAGCAGATTGGGTATTGCCCCACCTTGTCCCGCCCTCCTCACAATCTATTTAATATATACATATAAATATATCTCTATGAAATATTATATATATATATATATATATAGTAAATATATAAAAATATCTCTAATAAATATATCAACAAACGTGCATATTAATTATTGACTCAATTGATTTAATTCTATCATTCAAATTAACATAATCACATCCATAAATTAATATTTTTTATTAATATATATTAAACCCTATGCTTACAATTAATTATTCATTCACACTATTAATTATAATTTTTTTTGTTAATTCTAGACTCGTAATTATCTTTAATTTATTGATTAGATTTATTGTCATTTTTGACATGAGATTGGGATGAATTTGTGGTTTGATAATTATGTTTATTGTTTAATTTAATTGTGAATTTAAGTTCATAATATACATGTGCTTATATATTAAAAAAAATAAAAATTTTGGGATAAGAATGGGGCGGGGCGGACCTGCCCCGTGCAGGGCGGGCATGGGGCACAAAATGCCGCCCCGCAGTGGGGCACGGGGCAGGGCGGGGCAACTGGGGATAGGCGCGGGGCAGGTCTGGGTAATTAGGTACGCGTCCTGCCCCGCCCCATTGCCATCCCTAGTAATCAGTAATACCCTAAGAAGACAATAGTAATACCCCAAGAAAGCATCAATAATACCCCAACTACAAAAAAATACACAGTTTGGTGTATTTGTGTGTATTTAAAAAAAATTTAAAATTGAAGTCAAAATTGAGCTTAAAATTCAAGTGCACGCTATGCACTTGGATGCACCCTAGAATTTGTCATTTTTTTTAGGTCGAGTTTCAATATTTCAAACTAAAAATTAATTTTAAATTTAAAATTCAAATTGTGATTTTTAAAACCCAAAACTACATATCCTTATAGCAATACGGAGTTTCTCATGTAAACACGTCTTCAAATTACGATTATGATTTTCTCTTTGAAAAAAGACTTGCCTTTTCTTTTTCCCTTGAACATAAACACTCACTAAGTTTCTTTTTTATAAAAATTGAGATTTGTGTCTCACTTTGGAAAAGTTGCACAAAGTTGATCTCTTGTCTCCACTTTTGTGGATCATCAACACCAAGGTTGCAAATTCAATGCAACTTGCCAAAAGCATAAATAAAACATTATAAATTGTCATGAAATTCAGAAAAACTATTATAAGTAAAATAGTCACATGCAATTTTTAATTCATCAATATCATGTGTAAAGAGAGCCATGATTACAACACTTTATCGAAGTCTGAATTTTCTTGAGTGGCAAACATACCATCAATAAAAATGTTGAATTCTAGTTTGACATATAACTTTCTTCGATATAAAACCACTCGTGAAAGTCTTAAATCCATCGATGTACATATACACAATAAATAAATAATATATAATATATATATATATATATATATATATATATATATATATATATATATATATATATGACAATATGCATTTGGATTTATCTACCCAATTAAAAATTTGGGTTCTTTTCTTGTATCTAATTAAAATTCCGGGTCTTTTACACGTCGCACCTAGGTTGTTTTTTTTTGTAGTTTCTAGTGTGCACTTGAGTGCATGGTATGCACTTGAATTTTGAAAAAAAAAACATTTTAAGTAGAAATCAGTAATACTCAAAGAAGTAATTAGTTATACCCCAAGAAGACATCGGTAATATCTCAAGAAGGTATCAACAATACCTCAACAGTAAAAAAACACACAGTTCGGTGTGTTTGTGTGTATTTTGAAAAATATCAAAATTGAGCTTAAAATGCACCCTCAAATTTGTCTTTTTTTTTTTTACTTTCATTTCTTTCATCACCATTTCAATTTTTAATCCCCAAACCACTGCAATCTTTGATCCTATAATCTCATTTATTGCTTTATTCAGAATTAAATTCATCCCCTTAATCAATCTAATTTTTTAATTCCACTTGAGATCCCTAAATTAGTGTCGCACCACCAAATTCATCCCCACAATTGCGCGCGCTTTTGGAGCTCTAAGCGCAGGACTTATATAAAATTTCATCCGGGGCAAAATATATGGGGCAAAAAAATAAAATTGTAAAAGAAATGAAATGAAATGACAAAATTTTATGAATTCAAGACATATAAAAAACACGACCTTCGAATATTATAGAATATATGAATTAACAGAGTCGCCAAAAGCAATTTTTCAAATGCTAAACATAAGGATTTAGTAGCGACTTTTTTTTTTTTATTAAAATGGTGACTCGAACCCATGATCTATTGATTATAGATAGTGATCATTTTCAATGAGAAGACAAATAATGTGGCAAAAATAAATTTGCCTTCAATGTGCGGTCCAATGGAGGAGGCAAATCAAGTGGCGAATTGCCATGGAAGATATTGGGGGGACTAATTCTCCTCCTCCCTTTTGGAAGGTAAACTGATTTTCTTTACTTCTTTTCATTTTATTACTTTATATATTATGTGATATATATTTTGAGTTAATATAATATTATGTATTGATTTTAGATTTATTTATAATATTATGTGACATAAAAATTTAATATTAAAAATATAAACCTTCGTTTAAAAAAAATACAAATTGTAATTAATTGAAATATAATAAGACAACACTAAAGAAAATACCAATTTGCATTATGTTGTATTAATTATGTAAGTTTCTTTAGTATTAATATATAATTGTGATGAATTATGTTATTGAACTTTGTTATTTTAAATAAAATATTTTGAAAAAAAAATCTTATACCATTAAATCATTATTATTTAATATTTTATTAATCATATCGTATTTTTATTTTGTTTAAATTTTTAAGGATATAAACATTAATATCAAATTATAATTATATTTTATACAAATATAAGATAAAATAGGAAATAAAATTGAATAAATTAAGAATATTTCATGAGAATATTCTTTTTGAGTTTAGATTTGAGTCCGATGGTTGGAGATGATTTTACTTGAGGTAAATTTAGTGGCAAGTGATGATTTTTTAGACAAATTTGCCTCTTACTATTGAGAATGCTCTAACAACACTTGAGTTATACCGCTTCTTCCTGTAGCGACCTTCTCTAGTTGCTGCAATTTTAATCCTCATTTTATATGCTAACTAGTGATTGTTCCATCCGTGCTTCGCGCGGAAGGTTTATTTACAATTTTTTTACTATAGTAATTAACAAAATTAAACTTTAATACTAAAAATATTTCAATTTGTTTTCTTTTTCACATATAACTAAACTTATAACATTTTTTTAACAATAAAAAAAGATTCTCTTTAATTTTTTACATAATAAACCAATATTTGAACAATTTGCATTTTTTTTACATTAAAATAGTTATTGCTTTCAAACATACATGTAATTTTTAAGGGATACAAAATAAAATAATTAATAGTATATCAATGATATACAAAAGATATGTGATACATTCTTTACAAACATCACATAATTTGACTTGTCAGTGGTATAATAAATTGTCATAAATGTCTACGATGATTTCAAATTTAAACCAATTATGAATACATTATGAGTAACTATATTTTTTGTGGGTTGTAAAGAAATGATTTAGGTTTAAAAAGTTATCCTTGTTAACAAAAAGTTGAAAAAATATATGCTTATGTAGACTTATAATTTATATTTATTGTAGATCATATTTGATATATATTAGCAAGTCGTGGGAGTAGATACTGACATATTTTACACATGAATTTATGGTATCGCTGGATCACAGTTGATTTTTTAAATTTACCCAATTTTTTCTGATTCCGAAGTTATTAACAATGTATTAAGCGTTAGAAAAATTAAAACACTTATTATATTTATAATTTAAGTAAAAAAAATAAAAATAAAAAATAAACAAAGATTTATGCATACAAAGAAATATAAATCACAACAAACAATATTTAAATTCAATATTATTGCATTTCATATAAAACTCAATAATTTTACTAACATTTGTGGTATCTAATTTTCATACAACATCATCTTCTAAAATGATTGAATTGACTTTCAGAAAAAACAATTTGGAACCTAAACTTTTTATAAATGAGCTAGTACCATTTTCTATTACTGTTCAAATATAAATTAATAAAAATAATATAGTACAAAACAAAAAAAAATATTGTCATTTAACATTAAAAATATATATACATATCAACAAATTTTTTTTTTTCTTTTCTTTCACCCAATTTTAAGCCCTTCCCTAATAGACACTTTTGTACGAAGATGCTAATTATACATTTTGCAGCTTGATTAGAGAGAAAGGGGGTAGGTATATTTGATGGTTATAGTGAAACTGAATGAGATTGATGGGTGAATTTTTTAGGGATATGTGAGTATTATATGCTGGATAAAATTATAATTTTATAATGGATATATTTAGTAAAAATTAATCCATTTTCTCCAAAAAATATGTTAATTTATTTTGGACATATTTTATTTTAAAAAATAGCTAAAGTAGATAAAAATAAGTATATTTTGGGCTATTGGGTGGTCCATTTACGAATTAGGTGGTTCTTTGTAAATGTAAAGTCAATGACATGTGAAGTAGTTAAGTGGTGGTTGGATTATGAAGAAAAAAATTGTTGAAAAAAAAAATAGACTGAGCATACTCTTGAGGATGGAGGAAGTATAAAATTAGGTGGATGAACTTAATAAAACAGTGTGCATAGATAATTATACATATAATAAGTTTATCTATAAGCAATTTCATATTTAATCTGATTGAGAAATAATAATTTTTAAAATATCAACTTTATTTTAATAACGGTAGCAACCACACAAAATAAAATTAAATAACAAATTATTTAAGATAAATATAAACAAAATAAGTACCTCAAGAATAAAAATCATCAAACTCAAATCTATATAACCAGATAATGAATGTTGATGATCTTGATTCAATGTGATTGATTAGTGGTTGTTTAAGCTTGGAAGATCATCAAACAAGGTGTATAACCTGAGATTAAACATTAGATTAGGCTAAGTAAGGTTTGAGGAATAAATGTGCAAGAGTTTGATCTTGTTTTGAATAAATGAACCTATTTTCCTTTGCTTATGAAGGGGTATTTATATAGTACAAGCAAGTAGGAGGTGTCACCTTCTTAATCACCTAGGTTTATATATTGACAAGTGTTTAGACACTTGTTTTACTCCTAAGCTATTACATGTTGTACAATGACAAGTGTTAAGACACTTGTTTGTTCCTAATGTAATGCCTAATTAGTGGGATCATTGATGATCTTCCGAGGTGCCCTGTTGCTCGCCTGCTCGCCCCTTTGATTTATTCTTGGATCTTCTTGTTCAAGTTGCTCGCTTGTTTTTGTTCTTTTGGTGACCTGCTGCTCGTCTGACCTGCTGTTCGTCCATTGTGTTCTGACATTATTCCCAGCTGCTCGCCTTATCTCATTCACTAAAGACAAGTCCCTGCTGCCCGCCTCTTTTGACCCTTTTATTCTTAATGACCTTTTAGTCATTCGATTACTTTTAATTACCTTAATACATGTTGCTCGGTTGCTCGCCTATCAACAATGCCCCCTAGTTTGACTTATTAGGATAAAAATTATCACTCTTATGTCAAACAATAGTTTTTAGGCGATGTGCTAAGGTTATGGGCGAGCAACAGGAATTTGAAAATTAATTTTGGCGGGATCATGGGCGAGCAGCTGGGGTCCGACCTTTGACTTGCGACGGTTCGCCTCCCGAGGCACTCTTTACGAAATGACGTGGGCAGTTGGTGATGTCACCACCGCCCACGCGTGCGCCCCTAATTTGCTCATAGAGGTCTAATACTTTTATACTCTCTCAATTAGACCCCCACTTCCTCCCTTATAAATATCCAAATTGTTTCATTTCTTTTCCTTTTCGCGATTATACACAAGAATCTTCCATTGTTGTTTCTTCAAGCTTTTAAGTTTCTTCAATTTCTGCTTTTCTTCGGCTAATCACCATAATTTCGTAAGGTAATTCCTCACTCTCTTCATTTGTAATTTGTCTTTTCGTTTTTGCATTTCAGTTTTCTTCAATTTTCCAAATTTCTCCTTCGATTTCCACTATTATCACGCCATTATCGTCGCCGTTCCATTATCACCGTTGCCATCGCCTCCCGTCTCCGGCGTCGTCATTAATCTCTCTTTAATTTTGCCTTTGAACTTTTCCCATCGAAAAACCTCCGATCTTAGATCCCATGGCATCTCCGACTTCAAGCAATACTATTTCTGGTGAAAATATCGGTCGGAATCCGGGAAAAAGACCAATGGAATTTGAAACATCGCCCCCTACTTCGCCAAGCTATCACTCGGAATCCGCGTACTCTACTTGTAGATAAAGGTACGGGCTCGGAGGCGAGCTCTGTTGTTCGTCCTATCGATGTGTTCTATGTTGTGGATAGCTCGGGCGAGCAGGACGTCGTTTAACCAGCTGCTCGCCCGTCCACAGGAGGAAATACCTCTTCCAATTTGGGTGAAGTTTCCACCGAAGTTGCTGCCAAAATCGAGGAGATGAGTGTCCCTGAATTTGTAGGGGCGAGCAGCGAGCAACAGGGTCGCAGCGAGCAGGTGGCTCAATTGAGAGGCAACCAACGGGATCCTTCTCCCCCTGGCATAACCTGGAGGTTTCTTAAGGAGATCAACTTCCCCATATCCAAGCCTATCCCAGAATCCCAAATTCCCGAAGCAATTGTCCGTAGACAAGAATGGGTTGAGTACGCCAATCGCTATCACAACTCCTTTCCGCCTCCCACGAGAACTATTATGGCTGCTCAGGAGACCCCCTTATATACGGCGGGCCGAATAGCAAGTCTAATCACAGAGGATGACCTAGCTCGTATTCGTTCATCCTTCTGGATCACGTATGATATCCATTTGTACACTTCGCAGAAAGGGGAAACAGCTGATCGTCTGCCTCCTGGTTGCACTGCCATTAACTTGGATGTTTTAAATGCTGGGTTCCCGCTGCCTCTACACCCCGTGATCGGCCGATTCCTTGAAGATACAAACTTGGCCATTACACAGATCACCCCGAACAGATGGAGCAATCTACTGGCTTTTATAACCCTCTTCGGGCTTGAGGGTTACAAGAATAAGATAAGCACCGTTGAGATACATTATGCAATGACCATCTCTTCGGCTGCTAACGAGGAAGGACTGGGGTGGTATTACATTAAGGCCCGAAGTGGTGTGAAATTGATCGAAGGAGTGTCGAACAAGGTGAAGGGCTGGTATAAACAGTTCTTTTTTATTAGTGGTGACTGGCGGGCGTCTTCAGACTTTTCTGGTGGACCTAGTCGCATCAATTCTCCTGAAGGCTTTGGTGAAATAAAGCGTAAGTTTCACCTTTATCTTTTGATGGACAGGATGAAACTAATTTTAATTTTTTCTTTCTTGTTGTTTTGCAGGTCCGCATATCTTAAAGTGGGGACACCCTGAATTGAGTGAAGAGTTCCTGCATGTCCTTACGGTGATCACCATTCGGAACGCGAGTGATCGTAGCATTAAACACCTCTCCAAACCTCATTGTCGAAAGCTTGCCCAGTTGACTAGCAGTGCTCATCACTTAGAGGCTCAAGCTGCTGTCCCGGAAGGTATAAAGTTTTCTTCTTATCTTTGTATTAATATTCTTTGGACGCCTGGTCGCCTCCTTTACTACTCTGATTCTATGCTTGTCTTATTTTCAGCGCAAAGGGTGACTGTTGCTGTTTCGGAAATACCAGAGTGCTATCACCTCCTTGCTCTCCGTGTTAAACAGATGGCTGCTGCTCAACCTTCCAAGAAGAAAAAGCTCGATCCTCCCACTTCACTCATCAAGCTAAGGGCCGAGGAGGATGAAGAAGAAGCTCCCCCTGTGCCGGATCCTGCTCCTCGCCCCCTTCCTCGTTCCTCGCCCCCAAGGGACAATCGGGGCAAGAAAAGACTCACTAAGGAAGTTGCCCCTGCCAGAAAGGAGGATGACCGCTCCAAGCGAGCAAAAGGTCAGGCCCAAGCGAGCAAGAGGGATGCGCCTCGTTCCTCTTCTATTGAAGAAGTGATCGAGCAACAGGTGATCAGCGCCATGGTGGCAAGCAAAGAGACTCTCCGGACAACTCTTACATGGGTTATGACCCTGTTAAACTGAGAGAGTAAGCCCTTCCCAATTGCTCAGCTGGTCGCCCCCTACCCTTCTTGTCTGACCGTTATGTTTTCTTTTGTAGGTACAAGAAAAAAGAGTACCCAGGGCGGGCTAAAGTTCTCCACAAGCTCAGCTGTGTAAAATCTGCCCAGGCTTACCAGGATATCCGAGACTCGCATGTGAGGTGAGCAACTGAGCTCATACCTCGCTCCTGGACTAAACTGGGTGAAGAAATCCTTCAGAGCCAAAGTTTGAGCGATAATGCTCGTCTCTTGAGCTACAATGCCAGTCATCAGGCAATATCTGCTCAACGGATCCTCGACCAAGCTACCGAGTTGGAGATGACAAACAGGGGACTGGGCCGGAGGATCGAGCAACTTGAGGCCGAGAGGGACACTCTGTTGAAGAGGAAGGATGATGAGCTGGCCAAGCTGAAGGCTAAGTTTGAGAAGGTTAAGCTCAATTGGGAGAGAGGTTTAAAGGTTGCGGAGGAGCGCGAGCAGGTGGCCCTCAATACATCTGAAAAGCTCCAGTTAGATTTGGGGGTTGCGACTGACCGCCTCAAGGTCTTAGAGACTGAGCGTGTTGGCCTAGTGGAGTGGGTTGAGTCCTTGAAGGTCCATGTCGACCGGCTGGAAAAGGAGAAGTAGCGTGCCATTCCATACACCACTAACGTACAAGATGTAACTTATAACACGAACTTTGGTTACATTTGTGTGTATGCTGACTGTGTGAGGTCCGTGAAGTATGCTCTAGATAATGGCCTCGATGTCATGACTTGTACTACAAAAGACTTCACGGACTACGTTATCGAGAACCCTCCAGTTGCCGGCTTTGATATCCCTGTTGCCGATTTTGGGGATATGGGCGTGAATTTGGACATTTTTAAAGACAATGTCCGGGTGATCGCCCCCAAGGAGAGGACCGAGGAAGTGAACAGGGATGCCACAGTTTTTTATGCCTTGAGTCCTCTCTTCCCAAACCCCTTGGATGGGGCTGGAACCTCTACTGCAGTTGTCAAGCAGCAAGCTACCGCGGTGACCAAGCCCGATGCTCCTCCTCTTCAAGCTCCCCCTGCTCCCCCGACTCCTCAAAATTGAAGATCCATTTTTTTATTTCCTGCTCTCTAGTTTTTGTAATAGGAGTTGCCATGTATTTCTCCTCGAGCTGTATTATCTTTTCGATTATCAACGAAATGAACTCGTTATTTGGTATGAATGCAATGAGCTTGTTCTTTGTCATATCTTTATCTTTGTTCATGTTTCTTCCATATTTGCCTTACTATTCGCCCTTCGTATTATGTTTTTTTTATTTCTGCTTAAGTACTTTTTTTTAAGAGTAAAGTACTGTTTGTTTGCAAATCTACATGTATATGGGTCTTCATGGTTCTATAGGAACTCGACCATCATTTAATTGGGCTTTTATGGTCCTTTTTGGACTTAGCCTCTTATTTCTCACATTTGAGTCTTGCTTCTCGCCCCATATTGAGCTTGCATTTGATACGCTTTGCTTTGGGCGAGCAATGGGGCAAGAGGGTAGTATGGGCGAACAGATGGGCTTTTAAGCCTTCGAGCCTTGCTGCTCACCACACGTTGGGCTTGTGTTTATTAACACTCTTTAGCTTCTAGCGAGCAACTCCTTCTTTTAGGCGAACACATGAGCTTTTCGTATCTTCTAAACTAACTAATTGTTCGATACAATACAACAAAAATGACCAATGTTCTCCCTATTTACATACTATTCTAAGAGAGTTTGAAATTTTTATCAAATTTACAAAATATCAAGTGACATACTTCTTTATTAACCTACATAGTAACATAAAAAGAACTTTACATCGACTTTCAACTACTGATAATATTTTTTCAATAAAGCTGCATTCCAAGAGTATTGGGCCGAGTTGCCTTCCATGTCTTCAAGATCATACGTGTCGTTGTACCATTTATGAGTCAACCTGAACGGGCCCTCCCAAGTCGGTCCAAATACTCCTGGTGGTGGTGCTAAAACCTTCCGAAGTACCAGGTCTCCAACTTCAAATTCTCTGATTTTTACTTGCGAATGTAGTATTTTGCAGTTCTTTTTTTATATATTGCATTCTTCATTTCTGTCGAGATTCTTTTTTCATCGATCAGGCCCATTTCTGCAGCCAAAGCCGCGTTGTTCGACTGCTCGTCGAACCCTGCTGTTCGCTCCGTAGGTACCTTGAGCTCTACTGGTATGACTGCCTCGCTGCCAAATGCTATTGTAAATAGTGTTTCTCCGGTGCTCGTCCTATACGACACTCTGTAAGCCCAAAGTACTTCTGGCAGTTCTTCCGACCATTTGTCTTTCTTATCGACTAGACGAATTTTCAAAATATGTTTGATTATTTTGTTAACTGCTTCAACTTGTCCATTGGACTGGGGATGATACGGAGTTGAAAAATGCTTCTTGATTCCCCATTTTTTGCAAAAATCTCTTATTTTTTTGCCTTCGAACTACCTTCCGTTGTCCGTTAAAATTACTTGTGGGACTCCAAATCGGCACACGATATTTTTTCAAATAAAGTTGATCATTTTTTCTTGCGTGATTATTACGAGTGCTTCTGCTTCGACCCATTTTGTAAAATAGTCCACGGCCACTACCGCAAATCTTACATTCCCCTTTCCCGTCGGGAAAGGTCCTATGATGTCTATCCCCCACTTTGCGAATGGCCATGGACTATTTACTGATATTAGTTCAGTTGGTGGCCTGTGAATGCTGGGGGCGAACAGCTGACACCTGTGGCATATTTTTGCAACTTTGATTGCGTCTTGTAATAGAGTTGGCCAATAATATCCTTGTCTCACGGTCTTGTATGCTAATGCTCGCCCTCCTGCATGATTCCCACACACGCCTTCGTGGATTTCTTCCAATACTTCTTGGCCTTGCTCCCTTGCTAAACACTTTAATAAAGGAAGTGAAAATCCTCTCTTGAAGAGTTGTCCATCCATGATAGTGAACCTTGCTGCTCGCCTGGTCATCTTGGCTGCTTCCTGTGGGTCTTCGGGTACTTTACCATTCTTGAGATATTTGAGTATTGGTGTTCGCCGGTCATCTTCCCCGATTTCTTCCTCAGCTTGGTTGACTTTGTAATCACAAGCTGATGGGTGCATCATTTTGGTTATTGTGACTTCTGTGAATCTGCTGGTCCCATATATTTGGGTGCAAGTGCGTCAGCTTGAGTATTATTATCTCTTGGTACTTATTCGATATAAATTTGTTCGAACAAGGAGGCCAGATGAGCTACGATCTTTTGATACAAGACCATATTCTCATCCTTTGCTTCGTATTCTCCTCGGACCTGGTTGACTATCAACTGGGAATCTCCATATATTTGCAACTTTCGTACTCCCACAGCTAATGCTAATCGAAGCCCGATAATCAATGCTTCATACTCAACTTCGTTGTTTGTTGCCATGAACTCAAATCTGATAGCTGAGGTAAATACTTGTCTATCAGGGTTGATTAGCACTATTCCAGCTCCTGATGCCATGTTGGTTGATGACCCGTCGACATATATATGTCATGGATGATTACGACCTCTCGTCGGATCTTGAGGAAAGGTTAGTTCGACTATGAAGTCAGCTAACGCTTGTCCTTTGATCGATGTTCGAGGTGCATAAGTTATTCCAAACTGGCTTATTTCGAGAGACCACTTGAGGAAGAGACCAGCAGTGTCAGGCCTTTGCAAAATTTGTTTTAGTGGAAATGTTGTTAACACCTCTACCTGATGGTCAAAGAAGTATGGACATAGCTTTCTTACACTCATTACTAGTGCATAGGCTAATTTTTCCATTGTGAATATTTGATTTCTACTTCGTGTAAGGCCTGACTCACGTAGTAAATCAGCAAGTGGAATTTTCCTTCTGCATGAACTAAAATCGAGCTGATCGCCACTTCTGAGACAGCTAGGTATAGGTACAACTTTTCTCCTGAGACCGGCTTTGACAGGATCTTGGTATCGCCAAGGTATTCTTTTAGTTGTTCAAATGCCTGTTGACAATTGTTTGTCCATTGGAACTGTCATTTCTTGATAGCATCAAAGAAAGGTCGGCATCTATCACCAGATCTTGAAATGAACATATTCAAGGCTGCTAAACATCCAGTGAGCCGTTGGACCTTCTTGACCGATCTTGGTGGTTGTATATCCATGATTGCTTTCACTTTTGAGGGATTTGCTTCGATGCCCCGTTGACTGACCAGGTGTCCGAGGAACTTTCCTGAATGCACTCCAAAGCTGCTCTTCTTTGGGTTTAGTTTCACATTATAAGTTCGGAGTATTCCAAATGCTTGCGATAAGTGCTCCAAATGATCTTTCTTCCTCGGGCTTTTGACGACTATGTCATCCACGTGTACTTCCATCATCTTGCCGATGTGTTCGTCGAACATTTTATTGACAAGTCTTTGGTACGTGGCTCCTGCGTTAATCAACCCGAACGACATCCTCTTCCAACACAACAAGTTTTTGTTAGTGTAGATTGTTGTGTTCTCCTGGTCGTCCGGGTGTATTGAGATTTGGTTATAGCCAGCGAATGCATCCATGAAGGTGAGAAGTTCATGTCCGGCCGTGTTGTCCACCAGCTGGTCAATGTGTGGTAATGGGAAGTTGTCTTTAGAGCAGCCGGCATTTAGATCGGTGAAATCGATACACAGTCTCCATGTATTGTTTGGCTTTCGGACCAACACTGGGTTCGCCACCCATCTTGGACATAGTGCTTGCTTGATAAGGTCATTGTCTAGCAACTTCTTCACCTCCGCATCTAATGCCTCGTACTTGTCAGGTCCAAACTTTCTTCTTTTTTGCTTCACTGGTTTCTTTGTTGGATCAATGTTTAGCTTGTGGCAAGCATGCTCAGGGCTAATACCTACCATGTCAACATGTGACCGTGCGAATACATCGAGGTTAGACTTTAGGAATTTTTCCATTCTGGATCTGTATGGCTCGGGGAGCTTAGATCCAATGAAGAGTTCCAAGTCCCCTTGGTTAGGGTCAATTTTTATTGCTTCCAACTCTTCAACCGGTGTTGCTCTTCTCTTTTAACCTTTCCAACGTGGGTCAATTATGGGCCCTTCTCGGTTAAGTTCATCCTTGACCATCGGCTCCGCTCCTAGCCTTGACTCAATATCTTCAACTTTACTTGGGATATGTACGGCCTCTTCTCCTTGTTGCTCGTCTTGGACCTCCTGCTCGCCCTCACCCTGCTGGTCGTCTACTTCCATCATCTCAGTGTCTATGGAATCCTTGATTTCATCTAAGATGGAAGGTTCATTTTCAGTCCTGCTGCTCGGCTGCTCATCCATGACAGACACTTTGTTGTCTTTAGGCTGTAACTGCATGAGGCATTCTCGAGCTTTCTTCTGATCACCTTTTACCGTACCTGAACCTTTTGGAGTTGGGAATTTTAGATAGTAGTAGTACGTTGAAACGGTCGCTTTAAATTTATTTATAAAAGGACGACCGAGAAACCCATTGTAGGCAGACTACTGATCTACAACTAGGAACTCTACCATCCTAGTCAGTCTCCTTTCGGGATTCTCGGTCGATACAAGTTCAACCGACAATGTTACTAAACCTAAAAGAATGGTTACAACATCTCCGAATCCCACTATCTTATGATTACAATCTTTGACATATTTAGCACAATCTTCTAACTGATCTAATGTACTTTTGAACAAAATATTTGTCTAGGAGCCAGTGTCTACTAGTAGGCGATGGACTCGAGTCCCCATAATGTTAGCACAGATGATCAACGAGTTATTGTGAGGAGTGAGTATCCCGTCCAAGTCTTTTTCTGAAAACGTTAAGTCCCCCGTCTTTTTAGTTACCGGGTTTACTCCCACCTCTTTTACTTAAGCCACGGCCCTTAACTCTGCCTTCCTCTTTCTCTTGGACAATTGAGGCCTTCCGTCCGAACAACCTCCTATCAACCCCGTTGGTTCGAGCATGAAGATTTCTCGCATTGGCTCAGCTGGTGCTGTCATTGTCTTTTTTCTTTTCTGGTCCCTCCTACTCGGCTGTTCGTCACTCTCACCATCTTTCGAGCTGAAGGATACTACTGCTCTCGGTATCTTTCCCGGTTGTCTTTTCACGAACTCAGATAGTTTTCCCTCTTTGTAGAACCTCCATAACTACTTCAAAAGGTCCCGACATTCACTTGTAAAGTGGCCTATGCTCTGATGATACGCGCATTATTTATTTGGGTTTAACTTTCCTCTTTCTTGCCGAATTTTTCGAGGTTCTGATAACATGTCCTTGTCTTTTACACTGTTGTAAACAGCTTCCACTGATGCAGATAGGACATGGTTCAGCTTTTCTTTCAACTCCGCACCTTCATTAAGAGCTTTCATATTTTTAGGGGCTTTGTATTCTCCTCCCGATTTCTTTCCCGGCTTCTTGGAATCGGCCTTGTCTCCCAACTCCTTCTGAAGAGTTTCTTGCATTGAAATGTACACTCCAGCTTTGTGTCTGAATTCTGAATAAGTCTTGGGAAAAGCCAAGTGCATTTCCTTCCATAGGTCTATTCCTTTCTTGAGTCTCGCCATTACTGCCACAATCTTGGTGTCCTCGCTCACCATTTCTCCCTCCAACAGAACCTTATCGAACCTTTCAAGGAACGCTCTATCAGACTCATCATCTCCTTGCTTCAGGTTCGCCAACCGGTGTCTTTGTGTAAGATAGGACCCGACCGTAAAGAAGTGAGATAGAAATTCCTTGTTTAACTGAGCAAAGGAGTTGATAGATCCCGAAGTTAATGCTGAGAACCACCGATGAGGCCCGTCTCCAAGTGTGAGTGGAAAGTTACGGCATTGAGTTGTATCTGTAGCCCCTATTGATATCATGAAATCTGAATATTTTGTTGAGTGAACTCTCGGATCTGTAGTCCCCTCGTATAAACTGATAGCCAGGAATTGTATCTTCTTTTGTATAGGAGTATTCAAGATTATAGAAAATAATGGTGACGATGGCAACACCGTCGATCCAATGCCCTTTTGGGTCTCCAACTGTTTCTGCATTTCTTCCACTGCTTTCTTCAAAGCTTGCCACTCGTCTAGAGACGTTCTTCCATTAGAAGGTTGTTCGTCATGGTCGGGTTCAATGACCTCTTCATGATGCAGTCCCTTACTAACGGGACATTTCTCCTATGTGACATGCCTAGCAACGTTGCTAGCTCCATTGGGACCCAAACGACCGAAAGCTGGTCTTCTCAACCTATCATGAACAGAGGGGCGAGCAGCAGGGTGTGCTCGCTCTTCGCTTCTTTGAGGTACCTCCCTTCTATGTCTTCCTTGACCTTCCATTTCTCCCCTTGTTCGGGTATGACTTATACTCCTTCAATCCACGCTGCTCGACTCCTCACCCGCACCTGGGGTGGACTCTCCTCGACTTTCCAATCGTTCACTTACTGGGATTTTTCCCTTGGCCTTTCTTGCTTGAGTACTATCTACTTCATCTACCTGCACATCCTCATTTTGCTTAGTTCTGTGCTCAGCTGCCCGGTTGCTCGCCTCCTGGGCTCTTGATGGTCCGGCAGCCTATTGTCATCTTTGTAGCGATTACAAAATGACAATCGTTTTTGCCAATTCCTCCGGGTTTTGGGCCAAGGCTTCCACTTCAGAGGGAAGAGTATCGACTGTAACTTGTATGTTCCTTCGGGACGTCGTTCGTACCGTTCGTGCATGTTCGCTCGTCGATGATACCCTAGTTCGCGACTTGTTCGACGGGTGAGAACTTGATGATTGTTGTTCTTGCAATCTTGCCATTTGTCAAATGTGAGGTGTTTCTTGATGAGAAATTTGTGTTTATGAGTGTTGATTTAAAAATAACTAGTCTTGTATGTGCGAATTTGGCTATTTACAAACTCTTATTCACACATGCATGCATTCAAATTTTTAAACCTTGCTCAAATCTTCACAAATGGTCAATTAACACTTTTATTCCCAGTTTCCGGTGACCTCCTGCCGGATTTTGGCTCCAATTTGCAAAATCTGGCAACTTTTTACAAAAAATTTCAAATCTTTATCCAATCGGAGGTTCAGACTCTCCTTCTAGCGCCAATTGTTGATGATCTTGATTCAATGTGATTGATTAGTGGCTATTTAAGCTTGGAATATCATCAAACAAGGTGTATAACCTGAGATTAAACATTAGATTAAGCTAAGTAAGGTTTGAGGAATAAATTTGCAAGAGTTTGGTCTTGTTTTGAATAAATGAACCTATTTTCCTTTTCTCATGAAGGGGTATTTATAGAGTACAAGCAAGTAGGAGGTGTTACCTTCTTAATCACCTAGGTTTATATATTGACAAGTGTTTAGACACTTATTTTACTCCTGAGCTATTACATGTTGTACAATGACAAGTGTTAAGGCAATTGTTTGTTCCTAATGTAATGCCTAATTAGTGGGATCCTTGATGATCTTCCGAGGTGCCCTGTTGCTCGTCTGCTCGCCCCTTTGATGTATTCTTGGATCTTCTTGTTCAAGTTGCTAGCTTGTTTTTGTTCTTTTGGTGACCTGCTGCTCGTCTGACCTGCTTTTCGTCCATTGTGTTCTGACATTATTCCCAGTTGCTCGCCTTATCTCATTCACTAAAGACAAGTCCCTGTTGCTCGCCTCCTTTGACTATTTTATTCTTAATGACCTTTTAATCATTCGATTACTTTTAATTATCTTAATCCCTGTTGCTCGGCTGCTCGCCTATCAACAATAAACTTTTTCTAAACTTAAACATCCACATTAAATTATAAATATTTGATAAAATAACAAAATGTTATTCTGTCGTTGAAATTGAGCAATACAAACAAAGAAATTAACAAAATGACTCAATTAAAAATATCAATACCAAACACTCAAGTTTGATGCACAAAAAAAAAAAAATTCTTCCTCCAATATCAAAATTATTATAATTCTTGTCCCCCGGATTAGTCAGTCAATGAGTTGGATATCGAGTATCAAAAATACTAATATAATTCTTATATATAATTTTATCATTTTAATTTATACAATTCAACATTCTTAATAAATTTATACAAAGTTTAGTGAGACGAAGAATGTGACGACCGGTGTTACCAATAAAATTGGATTCATATTAAATCAGTAAGGAATATTTATTTTGACATACTTCAATATAAGAAAACTCGATTATTCTCCAAAAAAAAAAAAAAAAAAAACTTCACCCGACAATGTTATGTAACAAAAAAAATAAAATAAAAAACATATGAGATTTACAATTCCAGTAAGAAATTAAAAAAATAGATATGCATCTAAATAACTATACCAAATGACGTTTAAATTCAATATTAATGTATATCACAGAAGCGCAATAAATTTACCAAAATTCACTGGTTCTAATTTTCCTTCAAAATAATCTTCAAAATGATCAATTTGACTTTCAGCCAAAATATTTTGAGGAAAAGCTAAATTGTCTATAAATGCTCCAATAACATTTTTCCATCATTGTTCAAGCACAAACTGATAAAAAATATAACATAATACAACGAAAAAAGAGTATTACATTAAGTTAAAAGTCAAAATATTATTGTACAAAGACGTTTATCATATTTTTCATCGCTGGATTAAAGAGGTGTGGAAGTGAATATATTTGGAGGTTGTACACCACACAAACATAAAGGATCAACATCCAAATGGATTAAGGTTAAACATAAATAAAAAAAAATCTGAGATGAAAATGATTTAGAAGTTCGTTAACATAATAAAGAATAAAAAAAATATTCACTCAATGTTTTAACAATATTAAAAAATATTCACTCAATGTTTTTTTAATTCACAAATTCAAGATCTTCTCCCACATTTGTGCAGCACATTATTGGGAAAAAAATATTTTAATAATATTAATTTCTTTTCAATAACACCAAATTAATACGACAACGATGCATATGTATTTTTTTAATGTAAGTAAAGAAATATCTTGAGAATTAATTGTACATCATATAAAAAAAACCATATAAATATTTTTTGTTGATATAAGTTTCTTATTAAAATTGTGCATCGCCAAATATATTGCAAAATTTAAATATTACAGCAAAAAATTTATTAAATAAAATTTTAAAAATGGTTAATGAAATAAATAAATTGCAAATTACATTTTTAAGGCAATATTTTTTAATTAAATTTTTTTTTCTGATTTATTTGAAATAATTTTGTTTGAATTACACAATCTTGATATCAAGAAAATTTTAATATTTAATAATAATTTTTTTATTAAAATTGGATATGCATCATTATAATTTTATTTTAAGACCTTCAAGGATTAGCTAAGTGGCGAGGGCTTGAGACTTAAATTCACAAGATGCAATCAATTTCAAGAATGGACCAGTTCATACAGTACTCAAACGGTGGATTATGAGTCCCGCAGATTAGTCGATCCTTGGGCCGAATACCCAGTATTAAAAAATAAAATTTAATTTTAAAAAAAATAATTAAAAAAAATATTTAATAAAAATGTAATTAAAATTTTTTAATATTTCTGTGATGCAAAATTTTTTATTTTACGAAATGAACGATATTTTTTTTTTAAAAGTTAGAGGGTCCAATTTAGTAAATAAGAAATGTAAATCAACTGTTTTTAAAATAAAAAAATTAACGAATTTATATTTACTTGACGTGCAATACGTAGCATAGTTAATTAATGCTTGTAGTCGTACATTAATAGTATTATATGCATTGATATAATATTATTTTATAATTGTGAAAGTAAATTAATATTATTAGAGTAGGTTTTATATGAAAACGCTTCATAATAAGCTTAACATGAAATAGTTTTAGAGTATTATTAATCTCATCGAGAATATCATTAAACCTGTCAGGGGTATCACTAATTTGAGTCAGTGGTATTATGTTGTAATTTTTTAAAATTTTCTTGAACTCAGACTAATGATACCCCTGATGAGATTAATGATACTCCCGATGAGATTAATGATATTTTAAAATTATTTCATGATAAACTTATCATGAACTATTTTCATATAATACTTTGCCATATTATTAAAATGTTTTTTTTTCCAAGAGTATGGTGCACAAATGTGGGAGAAGATCTTGAATTTATGAATTAAAATATACCAAAATTATAATATAGATATGAGAGTGATAAATAAGGATTAAAGATCTCATAATATTATGTATAGTGATGTGGCAATGCCACATAAGCGGTGGACATAAGAAATGTGTCCACTGGTGGGCTCTATATCATTCCCGTAGATACATAATACCAAAAAAACCAAATTAAACATTAGGAAACTAAAATGAACAAATTCAATTGTGGAACCCATAAATAAAGAAATTATCGAAGCTAAATTAAAGTAAGAAATTACAAATTTTTTAAAACCAGTCCATATTCAACAATAAATTGAATTTTTTGATAATCCGTCTTTCCGAAATTTGTAATAATTCTTGATGGCAAGAAATAACATTTAAGGATTCCTGCAAATTTATAGAAGTCATACAATTAACTTAGTTATTGAATTAATTCTAAACTGGACTGTAATCTAATGTTCCATACGTGAAACACATAAACTATGAGTACACAATTATTTAAAGTTAGGAATAAATAAATAAAAGTTATAAATCAAATGTTATTGCTAAAATTTATAATAATTCATAAGAGTTGGTAGAATCACATCTACAAATATCAAAACCACCAATTCTAAATAAAAACCACCGCCCCCAAACTATCAACTAAACTCAGGTTTTTAATAACTCCACCATCGAGTTTGATTGTTTGGGAGAATTTACTAACCTGCAAAAAATTTATTATGCTTAAATGATATGCTCTCCATCTCAACTCTATCTTTACTTTTTTTTTTATCCGTTCCACCTCTATCTTCACACCTTTAAAAAGTAAACAAAACTCAATATAAAATTAATATTTGACCATTTTATACACTAAAAAATAAAAGCATTCACTTTCATTGGTTGGATACCCAACAAAGTAGTTTTTTCTTAATATGTGTGCTCAAACAAGTATGAAGATAAAGTTGAGACGGAGTGAGTAGTAGATCAAATATTAAACTCAAATGACCCTTTAATAAATTACGGACGTCATGACCTCCAATAGTTCATGTCCGAGCCATTTTCACTCTATACTTTGTCAAAAGAGTATATGCACTTAGAAATTTATGGCAAACTAGTACGTTTAGACAATTCATAATAAAATTAAATAAAATACACAATTCAGCACCGATTTAACAATCATACAAAATATTAAATTCTTTAGATTCTTGATAACTGCCATCAATGATCTTCGAACCAATATAAATCTTCAAATACATCCAAAAGTACAAATTATAAAGGGTATTCACCTAGAATTTAAAATAAAAAAATCTAAATACATACAATAGATATATAGTACTATAATAAAACAACTAATACTTTTCAGTAAAAATAACTAATATTTTTTAATTAAAACAATTAATAGATTTTGAGTGTCAGTTACCAATTTAATCTTATTTCTATATACAAGATATATTGTCTCATTTAATAGCCAAAGAATCAATTTGGTATCCTTTTTTTTTTTTTTAGTGTGGTATACGATTTGGGTATTTATTCATACTCATAGTGATAGAAAAAGTCTAAGTGATTAAAACATCTTTCAATGGCTAATGAGAAATTTAGGGATGATTTTTTAGATACATAATATGCTTTATTTGATATAGATAAAATTTTGACGTATGTATATACATGCTTCTATTCTCCATAAGTACATACACGTCTCTATTGTCCATATATAATGTAATAAATAAACTACTAAATATAATTTTATATCATAAAACCACCATGAACTAATTGCTATAGAAAATCTAGAGAAATAATATGTTCTCTACATTTAAATAAAAATAAACGAAGACAAAATATTACATTAGATAAGCACCAAAATTCATAAACTACCAACAAACTATGACTCATTCAATATCGCACCACATTCGGCAATCAAATAATTCAAAATAACTTTTCAAAATTATTTAATTTTTTTTTCACATGATGGTTATACAAAAAAATAAAAATCAAATTAGATTATATAATACTAAAAATAAATTAGATTTATTGAGATGTATACCTATATTATATATAAAATTAGACTAAATAAAATCATTTTCCACATATTAATTTTTTGAAGAAAGCTTTTAGCATGACGATTTCAACAAATCACGTCCCAAATATGCGCACATGAACGTCAGCTAAATAATAGCAACCATATAAATCACATAACCTAGAAAAAATAGGAGAAAATTATAAAATTATTTAAAAAAAAATTATATATATATATATATACATCTACACTGCAGTATTTCAACAGAACAATATAATTATTCCACACTACAATATTTACTAATCAATAGTGCTAATTTTCTCAATATTTTTTTTTTGACGGGAAAATTAAATTCATAAATTAAGTAGCCAAACCGGCACCAACATCCAAATCAACATCGAAAGGAAGAACATCCCCAATAAAAGGAGTAGAAATTGAAAAACTATAAAAAGCTAACTTATGAGCAACTCCGTTTGCCGACCGTCGTACCCAAACACACTCAAAATCATCGAAAGATTTCCCCAGCTCAATGATATCCTCCACAATCAAGCCAAAATACGAGAAATCCCTGTCTCGATGACGAAATGCAAAAAATAGATTCTGCGAATCTACCTCAAGAATCAACTTGCGTTCACCCCGTAAGACCGCCATCTCCACACCAAACCGTGCCGCCAAAGCTTCCGCCAAATCAACAGCAATCGGTCCCTCCCTTCCACACGCAAAACACCACCGTACCACCCCTGAATCTTCCCTAGCAACCCATCCAATACCTACAGCACCATCCCTTCTCACCGAGGCGTCAACATTTACCTTTGTAATCCCAGGTCCAGGCTTCTCCCAACATGCTCCAGCCCCCCTCCTAGCAGCAGTACGTTGTACACCACCCCAACACAGCGCCACAACACACAACGGAATCTGCCATGACTTCTTTGCTCTATTATTAAAGATAACAGAATTTCGGTCAAGCCATATACACCACAGAGTATTAAAAAACTGTGTTTGCTGCTGTGATGAGCTTCCCGATATAACATCCATTAACCACACCTCCATCAACCTATTCTCCTGCGTACCGATCACCACCCCCGAACACTCCCACACTTGTCTTGCCCACACACAATCTCGAAGCACATGCTCCGTCGTTTCAATATGAAGGCCACATCGTTGGCAAACCGGATCCACATCTACAAACCGACTCACCAAATTTATTTTTGTAGGGAGTATATCATGAACAACTCTCCACAAAAAATATTGTATTTTCGGAGCCACGTTTGCTTGCCAAATCATTCTCCAGACATCTCTACGCCCATCTCCCTCTGGAAGCCCACCATGAACAGCATGCCAATATCCCGAACGAACGGAGTAGACCCCATCTCGGGAAAATCTCCAGTAAATAGAATCCGGCCGCTGTTCACGGCCTATAGGAGTAGCCAAAACTTTCGCAGCTTCATCTTCAACTGTTGGGAAAATAGGGGTGCCCGGAATCTATTCGGGATGAACTTTAAATACGAATTTAAATACAATTATTACTAGCATGAATTAATCCCAATTAATTCAAATAATAATTCCAACAACTAATTATCATCATGCATGTTAAATTAATTTCACATATTTAACTAGGCGGAATTAAACAAGTAAATATGCGATTAACGTACCTCTCGTAGTAATGGCCTTTGGATATACGGGACACTTGTAATCACTTTCTATCAACCCAAAGCCTTCTCAAGTATTTCCCTTTTCACCTCACTTGATCGCCGGTGGGAGACGCTTTCAAGCAATTTAATAACTAAGGAAAAAAAAAATATCTATGCTTCTTGATTTTTCCAACACATGGAATTATATACTTGGGGATGAAATAATCATCCCCTATTTATAGGACTAGGGTGGCCGATTTTTTCAATGAAATATGGGCTTTGGAAAAAATCTTTTCTTAGCTTCTAAGAAATCTTGAATATATCCCATATATTCTTTTCTCCAAATAAAATATTCCACAAAAATCACACCCTCCTAATTTGGTGTAATTTTCGAAAATAATAGGATGAAAAACCAAGATTTGGATTTTCTTGAATATATGAGATATTCTTGTACTTCTAGAATACATATCTTCCATAATATCTTTTCAAGAAAATCAACAAAATCTTTTTTTCTTCTTATCTTGCAATTTTCGATTTTTACTTAGAAAAATCAGCATAATATATTCTTTTTATTTTAATCACCTTATCATTATTGGGCTACTTAATGGGCTACTTGAGGGGCCTTAAGGAGAATTAAGATTAGACCTCCTAATGGACTTCTGAATTTCAATATTGAGCCCCAATATAATTCAGCCCATTAATATTAATTATTACCACTAATAAATTAATATTGCACTATCCATCTTAATCCATATTACGATAATATGGGCTCCCGGTTATTATTTCCCGCGTTTAAGATTATCAAGTCCATTAATTAATCAAGCTTCCGAATAGCTCCAAATTAATTAACATCTTTCACCTTGGAGTAAAGACAGCTCAACATTATTATTCGTACCGAAGAAACTAATTCTTCACTTGCAAGATTTGGTACAATAAAACTTCTGAGCCCACCAAGGGGACTAATCACACGAGCCGTACTCGCACGCGTTTCTCCGTATTAAATCTTAGCAACCGTCGTATGATTAATATTACTGCCCAAGACACAAAGTTCGAAGTCACAATGATTCTCACCCAACATGAATCAAAGCAGTAACTACTAAGCACACACGGTCCTATTTAAGTGACGGAGATTAAGAAATCAACAACCACTGAGGTCTAATTCTTCACCTTTCAGAACAGAAGAATTTCTCCTCGCTGTAGGACCTCTTCAACACATACTAAATGTGCTAGTGCAATCTCTTGGTCAAGACAGACCAATCTGAGCCTTACACATCGACCTTTCACGGCGGATTGTTCAATTCCACCTGGGTCGTGAAAATGTACGTTTAGTTACAAGTAAACTGTTAATGTCGTCTTCCGTGATCGGGTATCACCACATTAACTACAATGTAACACGTACTATATATTGAACGGTTTGCAATAGAAATTCAACATTCAATCATAACTAAAGCAAATGCGATAAAAGAATTATTCTCATAAAACGAGTGTTTGATACACGAGTTATACAAAGTAAAAGCATACTTTCACGTATAACTCCAACAATCTCCCACTTATACTTAAAGTCTGCTTTTAGTATACATCACTCATGTCTTAGTGTAGTAGCTCTACGTGACATCTCATGTCAACCTACACTAACCTAATAATTCCTCCCACTTATACTTAAAGCAGATTGGCAATAGTCTTGACTCCCATTCCATCCACATGTCTCTCGAATGTAGTCTGAGGCAGACCCTTTGTGAATGGATCCGCTAGGTTGTCACCCGACGCTATCTTTGCCACCTCTATATCTCCTCTCTTAACGATTTCTCGTATCAGATGGTATTTTCTTTCTATGTGTTTGCTGGCCTTGTGGGCTCTCGGTTCCTTTGAATTTGCAACTACTCCGGCATTGTCACAAAAGACAGTTATCTTGTCGGGCAAATTCGGAACAACGTCCAAGTCCACTAAGAAGTTCTTGAGCCAAACTGCCTCTTTCGCTGCTTCACAAGCAGCTACATACTCGGCTTCCATGGTCGAATCGGCGATGCATTTCTGCTTAACGCTTCTCCATGAAATGGCTCCTCCTCCCATGCAAAACACACTACCCGAGGTTGACTTTCTTGAGTCTATGTCTGATTGGAAATCCGAGTCCGTGTATCCTACGGGAACTAGACTATCCGACTGGTAAATCAGCATCCGCTCCCGAGTTCTTTTCAGATACCTCAAGATGCACTTTACGGCAGTCCAATGGTCTTTCCCGGGATTACTTTGATATCTTGCCACCATGCCCACGGCAAAGCAGATATCCGGTCTCGTACACAGCATTGCATACATAAGGCTTCCTACTGCCGAAGCGTACAGAACACCTTTCATGTCATCTATCGCCGCTTGCGTCTTAGGGCTCATTTCTTTCGATAGATGGATTCCGTGCCTAAAAGGTACAAAACCTTTCTTGGAATCTTGCATGCTGAAACGCTTCAAAACAGTGTCAATGTATGAAGCTTGCGATAAGCCCAACATCCTCTTCTTGCGATCGCGAGTGATTTTGATCCCAAGGATGTGACCGGCTTCCCCTAAGTCCTTCATATCAAATTGTTTTGACAGCCATACCTTTACGTCTGACAATACCTTTACATTGTTTCCAATGAGCAGAATATCGTCTACGTATAATACTAAGAATACCACCGCAGTTCCGTCACGCTTCTTATACACACAACTTTCGAACTCGTTTTGATCAAACCCATAAGACTTTATCACTTGATCAAAACACTGGTTCCAAGTACGCGATGCTTGCTTAAGTCCGTAAATGGATCTCTTGAGCTTGCATACGAGATTCTCTTGGCCTTTTTCAATGAAACCTTTGGGCTGTTGCATATAGATATCTAAGCCGTCAAGACTTCCGTTAAGGAAAGCCGTCTTGACATCCATTTGCCAGATCTCGTAATCTAGGTGCGCAGCGATCGACAAGAGAATACGGATGGACTTAAGCATAGCTACAGGCGAAAAGGTTTCCTCATAATCGATCCCTTCTTTCTGAGTATACCCTTTGGCCACAAGCCTTGCTTTGAAGGTTTCAACCCTTCCGTCCGGTCCTCTTTTCCTCTTGTACACCCACTTGCATCCAATGGGTTCTACCCCACTGGGTGGCTCGACCAACTCCCACACTTGATTATGATCCATCGAACCCATCTCGGCTTCCATTGCCGTTTGCCATGACTCCGCGTCTTTGTCTTGGATTGCCTCATCGTACGTCCATGGGTCTGATTCAACACCGGGAACCAAATCCGAAGATTCTCCTATCCCCATGAATCTCTCGGGTTGTCTAGGAACCCTCCCACTACGACGGGGTTCCGGTTGTGAAGATGTGACGTGTGGTACATCATCTTGTATACTTGGTATCGAGGTTTGACCTCTCAATTCTTCTAAGGTAATTTCACTTTTAGGTTTCCGATTGTTCATATAGTCTTCCTCCAAGAATTTAAAGTGTGTACTAATCACGGTCTTTTGATCCTTGGGACTATAGAACATGCACCCTTTCGTTCCGGCCGGGTATCCTATAAAAAGCCTTAATTCCGAACGTGGATCCAACTTACCGGCTTCCTTGTCTAGCACGTATGCCGGACAACCCCAAATCCGCAAATGTCTTAGACTGGGCTTGCGCCCGGTCCACAATTCCATTGGGGTTTAGGAACCGATTTGGATGGTACCAAGTTTAGAATATAAGCCGCCGTTTCCAAGGCATTACCCCAAAATGACTTGGGTAAATCCGAATAACTCATCATGGATCTGACCATCTCTAAAAGAGTCCGGTTCCTTCGTTCCGCCACACCGTTCTGTTGAGGGGTTCCCGGTGCGGTCAACTGGGATACAATCCCTTCGTCCGATAGGTAGTTCAAGAATTCATCGCTGAGGTATTCGCCTCCACGATCTGATCGTAGAAACTTGATACTCTTTTCCCTATGTTTCTCGGCTTCGGCCTTAAACTCTTTAAACTTTTCAAAAGTTTCAGACTTATGCCGCATAAGGTAAATGTACCCATATCTTGAGTAATCGTCAATGAAGGTAACGAAATACTCATACCCCATTCTCGCTTTGATCGTCATTGGACCACACACATCGGTATGAACGAGTTCTAACACTTCCATGGCTCTATTCCCCTTGGCTCCAAATGCCCTCTTGGTCATCTTACCCTCTAAACAGGATTCACAAGTTGGAAACGGCTCGACTTGGAGCGATTCCAAGGATCCGTCTTTCACCAATCTCTCTATCCGCTTTAGATTAATATGACCTAGTCTAAGATGCCATAGAAGTGTTTCGTTCATCTCCGAAGAACGCTTTCTTTTATTGCTCGAAATGATCGACGTGTTATTAGATTCATTATTTGAGTGGTGTGCACACTTAATCGTATAGAGATTGTTTACCAACGTTCCATGACAGATAATATCATTCTTAAAAGAAACAGTAACAACTTTATTAAAAGTAACTGAATATCCATCAAAAAACAACTTAGAAACCGAAATTAAATTCTTTCTAAAGTTCGGAACGTATAAAACATCTCTTAAAATTAAAACTCTATCTTCAAAAGATAGGTGCACGACTCCCACTGCTTCGGCTGCCACTCTCGTAGCATCGCCCAAAGTGATGGTGATCTCATTCTTGCTAAGTCGCCGGGTTAGCTGGAACCCCTGAAGAGTGAAACAAATATGATCAGTTGCCCCGGTATCCACTACCCAAACGTGGGCAGCATACGCCGCAACATATGTTTCAACGACTAAAGCATGAGACTTACCTTTCTTTACCGCCTTCTTAGGCTTAGAACAGGTAGACCTCCAATGTCCTCTTTCCCCGCAATTGAAGCACTTACTCTTACCGGGTATCTTCACGCCGTACGGCTTGAAAGCTCTTTTCTTGCCTCCCAAAGTGAGTCTACTGGTTTGGTTCCGATCAACTACCTCCTTCTCAATCTCACCTTCCATTGGCCTAGATTTCGAGAAAAGGTTCTTGATCACCAAAGCCTCGTCCCTACTCCCCAAGTATGACTCTACCGTTATCAGAGCTTTGAGCAGGGTATCCAAAGTGAACTTGTGTTCAGATAACACGTATTCCCAAAAGAACCCATCAAAACTACTCGATAGCTTTAGGAGTATGGAATCGATTTGACTTTCTTCACTTTGTCCGGCACCAAGAAACTCGAGTTTCTCAAACTCGCGCCTAAAATTGAGAACATGATCCCTTACGGGTGTTCCCTTCACCATTTCCTTCGTGAGCTTCTCACGAATGGTGAACAGATTCGCCATGGGGTTCTGATGTTGAAACATCTCTTCAAGGCTATTCATGATATCAACAGCCGCTTCAATGCCTTCATGAATGCGCCTCAAATCCTCAGACATAAATGTCAAGATGATGTGCTTCATGTGCTCATTGGAATGCTTCCAATCATCGAATATCGCCTTTTCCCCATTACTTGACTTATCATTAGGTTTCTTGGGTACGTCAACGCTAAATATCCAATAGTGTTCTTGCGCAGGAAGGACCATGTTTATATTACGTTTCCAATCAACATAGTTTTCACCAACAAGTTTGTTATCTTTAAGTATACTAAACAGTGGATTAAAAGGTTGCGACATGATGAACTGAGAATAAAACATACATTCATATCAATATCTAGAAAAATACGAAATTATCACATAAATTTGATCACATCAATTATATTGAAACCTTAAAACAATATAATCATGCATCAGCCAACATCTCGAAACAATTTAAATGCGCCACGAGGGGTGGTCTATACATTTAAACACATTCAAGCGGATTACAAACTTAAAAGTTACAAATCCTTAATTCAAAATTAATAGTTGGCTCCCACTTTGACCACATAGAAACTGACAGGGACTCCGAGGGGAGTAAGTTAATATCAATTTCCTATGCCTAAGTAATAACCATAATTAAATACAGGATTATTATTTCGCTTTGAGCAAGCCACTCGTGGTGAGGGTCAATACCGCCACTAGTAATAATCCACAATCATCCTTTCGGAATTTATTCATGTGAAATCCGTTCTTTTGGCCGATCCGAGGGGGAAATGTATTCCAAAAGAACTTCACAAATAAATAAATTATGGAGGTCAAATTAATCCAATTTTAATATCCGGGATAAAATTGCGATTATAAAACATACTTAGTAATTTTCGAAAGTAAGGTTTTTCTTGGACAATTAAATTCATGCAAACACATATTAACAAATAATAATAAGTGCACGAAATAAAACATCCATCAAAACAAAATTAAACACATTGGAGCACTCGAATCCAATTGTCACGGTTTAATTTCTTCACGTCTTGATGCGAAAAAATTGTCCTTGTTACTTTCCGACGTTCGTCTCGACGTGCTCCCACTCGAACAGCAACACTTCATCAAAACAGCATCGTTTGGGGTTCGGGACGACGTTTAAAATCACACGGAAGAAAAACACGAACCGAAAAAATTCCACGGCCTGAGATACAGCGCGCGTCGGCCCACGAAGTGGGCCCGCGCGCTTCCCGGCCCGAGAAGTGCTGGAAAAGCGCCCGAGGCGCGCCGAAGCGCAGCCCCGAGGCGCACCCAAGGCGCGCCCGAGGCGCTGCACAGAAGCGCGCCGAGGCGCTACCTGGGGCGCCCCGAGGCGCTGCCGACCCCAGCTGAGGCGCGCGTGCGCCGTGCGCGCGGCGCCGTGCGTCCGTTGCGCACGGTGTGCGCCGTGCACCCCCGTGCACCGTTTTTTCGCCGTTCGTCCTCGTTTTCTTCACCCCTTGCATGATTTTACCTCCATACACGCGCCACACATGTATGCGTCGTCCGGGTACGCCGTTTTTAATTCTTCGTTCTTCGTCACGATCCGGTTACAATTTATTTTTACAAAAAAATAAATACTAGATCTAGACTAGTCTATTACAATGATCGAATCAAAATAAAAACAACTAATCTACTCGTGGATTTTCTCACGAGAAAAACGAATTCGAACGAATCGAATTAAAAACAATTAATTTACACGCATGAAATTAACAACATTAAAAACCATGACAATTGGATACCTGCAAAAAGATCTAACAATTCTAATATCCAATTTCAAATTTAATGTTCAACAATTTAAATTCCAATTTAAAATTCAGAGCCCGAAACCGTGGCTCTGATACTAGTTGTTGGGAAAATAGGGGTGCCCGGAATCTATTCGGGATGAACTTTAAATACGAATTTAAATACAATTATTACTAGCATGAATTAATCCCAATTAATTCAAATAATAATTCCAACAACTAATTATCATCATGCATGTTAAATTAATTTCACATATTTAACTAGGCGGAATTAAACAAGTAAATATGCGATTAACGTACCTCTCGTAGTAATGGCCTTTGGATATACGGGACACTTGTAATCACTTTCTATCAACCCAAAGCCTTCTCAAGTATTTCCCTTTTCACCTCACTTGATCGCCGGTGGGAGACGCTTTCAAGCAATTTAATAACTAAGGAAAAAGAAAAATATCTATGCTTCTTGATTTTTCCAACACATGGAATTATATACTTGGGGATGAAATAATCATCCCCTATTTATAGGACTAGGGTGGCCGATTTTTTCAATGAAATATGGGCTTTGGAAAAAATCTTTTCTTATCTTCTAAGAAATCTTGAATATATCCCATATATTCTTTTCTCCAAAATAAAATATTCCACAAAAATCCCACCCTCCTAATTTGGTGTAATTTTCAAAAATAATAGGATGAAAAACCAAGATTTGGATTTTCTTGAATATATGAGATATTCTTGTACTTCTAGAATACATATCTTCCATAATATCTTTTCAAGAAAATCAACAAAATCTTTTTTTCTTCTTATCTTGCAATTTTCGATTTTTACTTAGAAAAATCAGCATAATATATTCTTTTTATTTTAATCACCTTATCATTATTGGGCTACTTAATGGGCTACTTGAGGGGCCTTAAGGAGAATTAAGATTAGACCTCCTAATGGACTTCTGAATTTCAATATTGAGCCCCAATATAATTCAGCCCATTAATATTAATTATTACCACTAATAAATTAATATTGCACTATCCATCTTAATCCATATTACGATAATATGGGCTCCCGGTTATTATTTCCCGCGTTTAAGATTATCAAGTCCATTAATTAATCAAGCTTCCGAATAGCTCCAAATTAATTAACATCTTTCACCTTGGAGTAAAGACAGCTCAACATTATTATTCGTACCGAAGAAACTAATTCTTCACTTGCAAGATTTGATACAATAAAACTTCTGAGCCCACCAAGGGGACTAATCACACGAGCCGTACTCGCACGCGTTTCTCCGTATTAAATCTTAGCAACCGTCGTATGATTAATATTACTGCCCAAGACACAAAGTTCGAAGTCACAATGATTCTCACCCAACATGAATCAAAGCAGTAACTACTAAGCACACACGGTCCTATTTAAGTGACGGAGATTAAGAAATCAACAACCACTAAGGTCTAATTCTTCACCTTTCAGAACAGAAGAATTTCTCCTCGCTGTAGGACCTCTTCAACACATACTAAATGTGCTAGTGCAATCTCTTGGTCAAGACAGACCAATCTGAGCCTTACACATCGACCTTTCACGGCGGATTGTTCTATTCCACCTGGGTCGTGAAAATGTACGTTTAGTTACAAGTAAACTGTTAATGTCGTCTTCCGTGATCGGGTATCACCACATTAACTACAATGTAACACGTACTATATATTGAACGGTTTGCAATAGAAATTCAACATTCAATCATAACTAAAGCAAATGCGATAAAAGAATTATTCTCATAAAACGAGTGTTTGATACACGAGTTATACAAAGTAAAAGCATACTTTCACGTATAACTCCAACATCAACAAGGCACCGTCTAACCTTGTTCTCATCCCACTCACATCTACCATGCAACATGAAATCTGCCACAATTTCACCCCCATCCACCTGATCGCCCAGCAACTCCAATCGGACCCCCTCAACTACCCAAATCTCCCTCCCAAGCTTGAGCGATCGACCATCACCAAGTCTCCAAGCTAGACCTCCCAACAAGACCTCTCTCCCTTTCAACAAGCTATACCATGTATAACTTGCATTATGACCTTGAACAGCATCCGAAAAACTGGAATTCCAGAAATATCGAGCTTTAAGTGTTAATGCAAGCAAGGATGTCGAATCATGAAGTAATCTCCACCCTTGCTTAGCTAACATCGCTCTGTTAAATGCTGTCAAATCACGAACCCCAAGACCTCCTTCCATTTTCGGCCGACACAACTTCTCCCACCTATGCCAATGCACACGATTTGAAATTGAACATAAAATCCAAATACATGCAATGCAATTGAGTGCACGTAAAAATCACCCTGTAATAAAATTTATTGTTGATGTGTCAATTGAATTGAAATGTTGATTGACATAAATTAAGAAATACATTATACGATTTATATAATTTATTAAAATTTAAAATGTGAAATATAATTAAATAAATTCAATAATTTTTAAAAATTAATAAATGAGGTATAATTAGTTACAAATAAATTTACAGTATATATTTGATGCATATCAATACCCATATATCATCTATGACTTTAGGAAGAATGAAGATATACTCCTAATATCATGGGATGTGGGGTGATATCATATCCAATTATTTAATTTTTTCATTCAATAGTATTAAATATTTTTAATAGCCAAAATGAATCAACAAATAAAGAAAAAGTATTCATTGTAAATATCAATCGATAGCCGGGATCAAATAATAAATTTCGAAATGATCCAAACAGAAAATTTAATATACGGAACAAATTGCAACACATCCCGAACAACAAATAAGAGAAAGGAGTCCGACACAAAACAACCACAACAAATGATCATCAACGATCAATCACCATACGAACTATTACAACAGCCTCTCCACTAAAGTACTAAAATCTAGAAAAAAATATCGATTGAAATCTCAAATCCACGACCAAAAACAAATCCCAGACAATGCAGAAATCACACCGCGAAGAACTCCACAACGACGGCCAGAACCTACAGCCAACATCAAGTGCAAACGAATGTTAATTAAATCGGAAAGTAATCACAGAAGGAGGAAAAAAAAAAGAGATCACCAAATGGTCACAGCCTCACAACGAAAAAAGTACACGGTGAGCCGTATATAAAAGACAGCAAAAAACATAACTGATCCAAGATTGACGTGGATTAACACAGAGGACATTCCCAAACGATTACATAATGTACGGTCAGGATAAAAAAAGAAAGGCAAAAACTTATATGACACCGTACAAATTAACACCTACCCCTACCCCTACCAAAGTGTTGATGAGTCAATGCCCCAGTTACACCTATTCCCATTGTCTCATGCCATGAGACGGTCTCATACAAGACACACTCAAAAAGAAAAATAACCGAGAGGCTGAAATTAAACTAAATTTAGAAAGGTAGGGTGTATTATATATTATAGATTATATGGTCGTTCTTTAAGGCATTTTCAAGATGTATTTTTTCATGTTAATGATAAATAACATAGGTTGGTCTTTGAACTGTAAGTTTGTGTTTGAATCTCATAATGGAAAAGCGATTGGTGTTGTAAACAAAGGTTTACAAATTATTTCTCCTTAGCTTTAATTCAGCACAACCAAACATCATAACATGTAAAAGGGAAGATCGCGACATGGAGGGGAGGTGCGGTGAACGGCATCAAAGTGGTGGCAATGGTGAACAACGTCGGAGTGGTGGTGGTTGGCGCACATATTGAAGAAAAGAATTGGTGTGACAAAATAAAAAGAAACGGACGGTGCAACAAATTAAAGAAGATGGAATTTAGGGTTTTGAAATAAGAGTATAGTTGGTAGTTCATAGTTAAATAGGGTGTATTTAATAATAATGGAGGGGTATTTAGCTGGACTCTTAAAATTATTTAAGCCGCATCTTGAGGCCTGACTTACAAGGTGAAGTTAATGGGCTTAACAAAAGTTAAAATTCTTTAGGCCGGACACACAAAATAAGAAAATTTAGTAATGACTAATGACTGGAATTTTGAGAAATAAATTTGTAAATCTTTACATATAAAGTAAAAAAAGGAGTTTGATTGAAAATAACGACATTTTTATGTTGAATTATAGATATTATATGAGTAGAGTTTATAGAGGGTTTCTATTTTTTAGGTTGTCCAGACTCCAGATTATTTTGGAACATTCGGGAAAAAAAAAAAATCAAAACCCTTTTCCGAAATTTCATAAATTTTCGAAAAAAAAGTTGAGGGTAGTGTATTTAACAAAAGTGCTAGTTGGGCTGAATAGACCATTAACACTTATACATCCACAATTGTGGCCCAATCACTCAAAAAGCCGGGCTCAAAAGATTATAAACAAACGATTGTGAAATTTTCCCGGGATTGCCACTGTAAACTGTTCTCGTTATCCTTTTCTTCTCGACCCGAAAATGAAAGCTGTGATACCGGCGTCTGCTCCTCCTACGCTGAAACGGCAGTGTTTCAGACAATTTCTCCCGAATAATCGGAATTCCAACCAATGTTTTCGTCTCAAGGTACTTGTTTTTTTTTCTCATCTTTTCCTAAAATCGTGGTTGCTATCTTCTTGTTTGGCGTAAAAAAATGTAATTCAGACAATTGCTTGTTATACTGTACTAATTTTATGGTAAAGTAATTTGTTATAGTTTTTTTGGTTGGTTTGATTCGTTTGTGTTGGAAATGTGGTGCTGTATTATGAGTTATGATGAAGGGAAAAACTGGATTCGTGTAGTCGGATTTACAATTACACACACACAAACACATATATATATATATATGTATGTATGTATGTATGTATGTATGTATGTATGTATGTATGTATGTATGTTGTATGAAGAATTAATAAATTTCTCATCTCCAATTAAATGTTGATTTGAAAGTTGAATTAAATGAACTATAGTTCTTAGCAAGATTGGGCAGTTCAGTTGTTACGTGGCTTTGTGAATGATTATGCATTTTTTTTGGTGGCTTTATGCACGTTTAATTGTTATGTTGCCATTGTATATGCTAGCATATCCGAAAGAACAGTTTTGGATGATTTTAGATCTGAGTTTGCAGGGAAAATATGGGGATTATGTTGACAGGCAAAGCTTAAGTGGAGAAGGATTGCTTCTGGTTTCCGAAAAGATCGTTCCCAAGAATAAATCAGAAGGGCTCTTGCCCAAAAATACTACCCTATCAACACTGCTACTATACTATATTCGTAATGGTTTGTTCTCTAAAGCATTGGGAATTTGGGATGAAATGATGAACAGTTCATTCGTTCCTGATGCCGAAGTAGTTTCTCAAATGATCTTTATCTATGGTAGCATACAAGATTTTAAAATGGTGACCACAATTTTGCATCAAATGCAATTAAAAGATGTTGAAGTATTACCCGACACTTTTAGCCGGGCTATCTCTTATTTTGGCAAGAGTGGACAGCTTGACTGCATGGAGATTATGATCAAGGAGATGGTTTCAATGGGATTTCCTGTAGATTCAGCCACTGGGAATGCTTATATATCCTATTATAGTACTTTTGGTTCGTTGGCTGATATGGAAGCTGCTTATGGTCGTCTCAAGAAGTCAATGATTCTAGTTGAAGAAGAAGCAATTAGAGCTATTTCATTAGCGTATATAAAGGAAAAGAGGTTTTATACTTTAGGTCGTTTTGTGCATGATGTAGGTCTTGGTAGGAGAAATGTTGGTAATCTTCTTTGGAACCTTCTGTTATTATCTTATGCTGCAAACTTCAAAATGAAAAGCTTACAGAGGGAATTTGTGAGAATGGTTGAAGCAGGATTTAGTCCCGATCTCAATACTTTTAATATAAGAGCACTTGCATTCTCCAGAATGTCTTTGCTATGGGATCTCCATTTGAGCCTTGACCATATGAGGCACGAAGCTGTGGCTCCTGATCTTGTGACTTATGGCTGCGTTGTCGATGCATACCTGGACAAAAGGCTGGGAAGGAATTTGAAATTTGTGTTGAGAAAACTTGACTCGGATGATTCAGTAACAGTGATGACGGATCCACTTGTTTTCGAGGTTATGGGAAAAGGGGACTTCCATATGAACTCGGAAGTAGTTTTGGAGAATGTAAAGAAAAGTAATTGGAACTACAAAAAGCTCATCTCCATCTATCTTAAGAAAAAGTTCCGAAGCAATCAAATCTTTTGGAATTACTGATGAAAGTGATGAGTAACCACCACCATCACGTGGAGCAAATACATTCTTATATTCTTTTGTTTGACAATTCACATTTCTGAGGAGAACTACCGTTACCTATTCCTCTTGCTCTTTAGTGAAGAAACGGCACATGGGCAACATTTTTTTGTGGAAAACCATGGTTGTAGATGTACAGGGGCATCCAATTAGGAGGGTGGTGGACAGAAACATTAGACTCTGTACAGAAATTGCAGAAGCTGTTAGATTTGAGATTCACTTTACTGATAGATATAGACTCTGATGTGATTGATGAAGTGCTTGTATATCCTTTAAAATATTAGATCAGCTGACAAATTGAGGCTCTGTGGAATCCTTAGTAAGGTACATTTCATGAAACCAATTTTTCAATTCTGCATGTATTTCTCCAGTTCATATCATTTTATTAGAGGGTGATGAAAGGTTGTCTCCTCTAGTTGGTGTTTATTTCTTAGTTGAGCAGAGCATAGTGTTACCATGTGTAAAGTTGTGGGATACTGTAACCCATATTAGAAAAGAAATGCTTGAGTTTTGAAATGAAAGCTCTGTTGCTTGCATTGAAATATAATAAAGAAAACTCTGTAGCAATTATAGCATGCTCATTTCATTTCACTTACTGTATAATTTTAATTTATTTAAAGTGTTACTTCGGACCATTATACTCTCTCCTTTTCTTTTGGTGACTGTTGTGTGTATATCATATTGCACTGCTTATGCTTAAAGAAATTAAATAAATACACACAAAAAATAAAAATAAAAGTGGGGTGATTGTTTTCTGGAATGCTACCTAAAAGCCAATCAGTCCTGTATTGGGTTTTAATACCAACTACATGTGCACAACTACACACATACTATGTCTTATGTTAATAAATATGAATATTGTGGGTACTATGTTCTACAGGATTTTGTATGTTTAAAGATGATCATAAAAGTTTCTTATACCGTGGCATCCTTAGTTTTGTTAGTAAACAGGATGAGAAATATGGTCTCGATGACAGTTCTAGAGGATTGTTCCTTTGCTTTGAGCAGGTTAATGTTTTACTCTAAGATCATCTAATGATAATAATTTTTTCCAATTACCTGTAGCTAAGTTCGATAGCTTTGTGACAATGACCAGATATAATAGTTCTGGAGTTTAAATATAGACTCGACTTTATCCATATCTCATCTGAAAAGGGAAAAAAGGTCATTTGAGTTGTTCTTAATGAAAAACGCAGTCTTCAACATGTTCAATAATATAATATACTGGAGGTGGATCTCACTGCATATTTTACATATGTATTTGTTAAGTAATGTGATGAAATGCACATCTGATCTACCAATTCCTAGACCAAAATAGTTTTCTTTTCAATTTACGCAAGCTTAAATTCCACAAAGTGCACTCAAACGAATTAAAAAGAGAAGAAAATGGAATGCTTACACAGTGAATGACACGCACTCTTTCGACCTGAGTTTCAGTCTGAATTATTTGTTACAATTGGGGGTAGTATCTTATAGTACACTTAATATACAAAAAAGTGTAACAAATATTTCTCTTAATATAGTACTCCCTCCGTCCCAAACCAATTTGCACACTACTTAAAAAGGAAACATTGATTTGCGTGCACACTCACATAAAATAATACTATATTTGGATACCAAGTCTCGGTAATATCACTAAAATAATACTATATTTGAAGCAAGTGCAATTGCAAACATATCATTGTCTTTGTGTATGAAAATGTATAATTACAAGAATATACTGTTTGACTTAACAGCTAACACGTAGCTGCAAGATTGCAGGATATGCTCAACCATTTGCTGGGAACGCATCTTAATTCTTAGTAGTCCTGCAAAACTGTATGCACGACAACCTGAAGCAGAATTAGATGCATAAAAGTTGCCTTGCCCTGAAACAACAAAAATAATTATAGGTGGTTCTCTCCACACTTTTATTCTGGCAGCCGTCCAGCCACCGAATGTCCTTTTGCACCATTTTGGTCAGAGTATAGCTTCTGAGTTTCAATGACCTAAAAATAAAGTTGATCAAAATTTTGTTATAAAATAGAAGGTTTATTAATTTTTTTGTCCCCCAACTATAGCCAGTTTTGAAATATAGTCACCATAACTTTCACGGTTTGATTTTAATCCCTTATTTTGTATTTTTCAAATTTTTGTCCAGTTACCAGCTATAGCAGGTAACTGCTGACGTGTAAAATCAAAATAGACTATAATTAGGGGACAAAAAATAAATAAACCCTACAATAAAAGAGGCGCGAACATTGACAGGACCAACTCACATGAGAATGAGAATTGTTGTAAATTGGAGGTTTCCTTGGACTTGTAGCGAATGCATAGTTTGGCATTGAATCTTCAGCTAGTGCTCTCAATCTGTTGAGTTCAGGCAACACTACTTTTCCAAGGTCAGGTCTGTCTTTCCTCCTCAATTCAGTGCATTTAAGTGCTAGCTTAGCAAAATTCAATGCCTCTTCCACAGGCCAATCGTGAACTTCAGGGTCCAGCATCTGTTCAAACGTCCCATTCTCGATCGCCCTCTCAACGTGATGAGTCAAACCCATTGGGGACTTGGCTGTTACAATCTGAAGCAGCATTACTCCAAGTGAGTAAACGTCAGACTTTATACCAAGCATACCAGTTTGCTGATATTCAGGATCTATGTAGCAGAAAGTCCCTGCTGTTGATGTCATTCTGTATTGTGTAACAGTATTAGCTACCGAAGGAGGAACAAGCCTAGCTAATCCGACATCACTAATTTTGCTCACAAAGTTCCGGTCGAGCAAAATGTTGCCTGGTTTCAAGTCTCTGTGTACGAGTGGTTCTGGCTTAGTTTGGTGCAGGAAGAGTAGGCCCGTGGCTATTTCTGCTGCTATACGGAACCTGAATTGCCAAGGGAGCACTGGATTGTTGCCTCTCCTGAATAGGCAATCGTCCAAGCTGCCATTAGCCATGTACTCGTAGACTAGGCAACCGTATTCTGGACATGCTCCAAGGAGGAGAACCATGTTGGGATGTCGAATGCAACTCAAAACTTCGACCTATATCACGATGTTTGCAAGAAAAACTGAATATCAGGTATGTGTTTAGAAGTGGAAATCGTATGTGCACACATTATCATAAGTCATTACCAGTTATGTAAGAATGTAAGATAAGGTTCTCTTCATAAATTAATCTTGTTTGATTTTATTGTCTGTATAGAGAAAACAAGCTTGAGGGGGACAATGTTTTTTTTAGGCCCATAACTTTGGATGGTTGCAAAATGACATTATGTTTACGGATCTCTAAATTAAGGACAATACTTTCAATTTATGTAAATGTAGCCTGAATTAGCCCAAATTGGGTTAAAATCACACATGAGGACCAAAAAATCGGGGTTTGGCCCTATAATATGTAGACAATACTTTTTAATTTGTGTAAATAGTCAAATTGGCCTGAATCAACCCAATTTGGCTTACATTTACATAAATAAAAAAGTATTGTCCTTAATTAACTGGCCAGGAACATAATGTACTTCTTTTGCAACCCCTAAAAAATTAGGAAGCTAATTTTTATCTTTTTTCGAAATAATAAGTGATTGGTTGATTGAGATATTGTAAGATGAATTTAGTATTTGAAACTTATGCACCTCTTGTTGAAACTGTGATCTTCCTTGGGCTGCATCAGGGCGAAGAACCTTTACTGCAACCGGTGTATGATCTAGGTAGCACTTGTAAACTGGCCCGTATCCACCTTCCCCAATTTTACGGGACGCATTGAAGTACTCCGTAGCTGTTTCAATCTCCTCGATAGTGTACTTGCGATATCTAACATCAGTATGCGACATCTTGTCCATCACCTTCTTCCTCTCCTCTGCTTCTCTGAGTGCTTTCTTTTCAGCATTGATTCTTTTCTGTGCCTCCAGTTCAGCTATTCTCTGAGCTACTTCAGCTTTCTCAAGAGCAGCCCTGCATTTCTCTTTCTCCATCTCTGCAATTGCCAATGCCGCCCCCTCAGCTTGTTTCGCCTCCTCGAGTCTTTGTTGTTCTTCGACTTTCCAACGGTGAAGCTCTGTAGCCTAGAAAGACATTCACAACGCCATATTTTAGTGATCACAAAAACTCGCATAAAACTGTCTCATGCATGAAATGTGATATTTTTGCATATTTTAGTGTTACATTTAGAATTTCAGCACAAAATTTTCTACATAACATATGTTTTAAGGAAATCTAATTAATACTCCTTCCGTCCCTGAACTCGTGCAACATTTACTGTTTGCAGGTTTAATATAAGAGTTGTTTACTAGTTTTAAAGTAGATATAATGATTCTTTGTTGAGGTTAGTTTTGTCATTTCAAAGTAAAAGTAGATTAGTGTATGAAAAGTAATGACATATTGTGTAATATTGTGATGATTTAGGGGTATATAAAATGATAAAATGGATTTTAAGGGGTATATTAGGAAATGTAGCACGAGTTGAGGGACAGAGAGAATACCTAAAATGAAAACATTTTTTTTTTTAAGTTTTGTAGGTTAACCTTATTTTGATTTTAGTCTTGTCGACTTTTACGAATTGAAATTGGTCACATAACTTTAAAATTTTTGACATCTTGATCTGGTGCCCGTCTATAAAAGGTAAAATATTCGGTTGACCAATCAGACCTTGCCACGTGGACAAATTAGACTATGTCAAGTCAGCGGAATGTTTCACCCCCTACAACCGGTTACTGGATCAAAATCCAAAGTTATAGGACTATTTTCAATTCGTGAAAGTTAGGACTAACAAAAATATTTTCCTAGTTAAAATTGGGAGTAATACTTTCTGCTTTGCTGTGAGTGCTTCCTTGCAAGCTGTGCTATACATGTCCATTGTCTGTTTGAGCTCCTGCTTGAGCCTTCTCATCTCTGCTTCCACCTCTTCCTGCATCTATACTTCATTCATTCTGTATCATACTTATAGCAAAAAACTAATTAAAGTTAGTGATGATCTTTGATATTTATATGTTTGCTTTACCATGCTTTGGGATCCGGACCATGAATTGGGTCCACTTTCCATTGAGCTGGATGAATAGACTCCAAAACTGTTGGTTGCATCAGATGATCTGCCATTAGAGAAGGGAGACCCGAAGCTCAGTCGGCTCTCTTGGTCCGAACTGTTGGATAGACGAGGGGGCAGCATCGAATCGTATTCTAATGGCGACATCATTCGTTCGCTCATTGGCTTGGCCGACCCCACGAAAGATATGTCGCAGTCGATCATTGAAAGCTCTCCATATGATCGGTTAGCTTTGCCTCTTGTGAATGGTGACCTGTTTTATTAAGCACACACTCTTTCTATCAATCCTTTTGCCTCTAAACTCTTAATTAGGGTCCTTTTGAGATTTAGATGATTTTCAAAATGTTGGTGTTTTGAGATTTAAATAGTGTAAGTTTAACTTTATGTTAAGGGTGTGTAGTGTTGTATTATTACATATTTTTTTAATTGTAATTGTAATAATCGAGTGATTGTGTAATAATTAGTGTCTTTTATTGGAAGTGTAAAGTGAGAATAAAAGGAGATTAAACTAAAAATGAGAAATAAAAAATCATATGGGTAATTAGGGAGAGTGTGATATAGAAAATAATTTTTTTTGGATGGTACTGCAGAAAATATTTCATCCGTCCCATTATTTCTTTCACATTTGGGGGTGTCACATTTTTTAAGAAAAAAAGGGTATGTAAATGTGAGGTTGAATAAAATAATGACAACTTTCGGGAGAATTATTTCCTTATTTGGAATGTGAAAGTAATTGTGGGACGTCCAAATATAATAAGTATGAAAGCAACCGCGGTGAATGTTTTTTATAGGGTCAGTAGACATGTGTTGGACAAATGTACTATTGTTTCTAAAGATTTGAATTTCAAAATCTCAAATCAAAGATATCATAAATGTTGGTTGTTGTGCATAGTTAAGAATCGTCTTGTTTACCTGATTGAATCCAAGTCCTCTGACGAGAGGGATGTCTTCGTTGAAAATCCAGAACCTGCCGAAATTGAACTCTTTAGCTTGATGGAAGACTTGGGATTGTAATCAAATCATGCCGTTTGTGAATAACACGTAATTCGACTAGAAAAATATTCGTCAATATAAACAAACTCAACATATTTGATTTGTTAGCTCATGAATAGAGATAAAAAAACATTTGATGAATTGAAATTATAGAATTTAGTAAAAATATATAGTTTTATTATTTGATTGAAATTTTAATTTAAGATTGTTGTTATGTGTAGGCTCGAAGCTCAAAGATCCCTAAGCCTGAGTAAAGAAATGGAAATGGAAATGGAGACGGAGACGGACCTCGATTTGATCCAGCGCTTTGGGCGAAGCGGGGATCGGAAGAAGCTAGAGAAGAGTTGGTGTTCAACGAGGAACGGGACGAGCTTTCCTTTGATGCAACATTGGATTGCCTGCAGGAGGCTACTTTCCCTTTGGAGATGACATAAACGGTGCAAAACTCCGGTGCCATTTTCGTACAGTTGCCCGGGATATCAACCGTCTTGAATCTTCTGTGCCCAAATATTTGTAACATTCATATATGGATGGATATATTACTATTTGGGTAAAAAAATATCATATAACCTATGAATTATGCACAAAATTCCTTTAAATCTTATTAATTCCACAAAGTTTATATAAGCAAAAAATACAAACACCAAGAAGTGGATGTATTTCGTGCATAACGCAATGGGGTTTTATCCATTTAATAAACATAGGAAGTGTTTTTATCAAATATAAGAGGGTTATATGAGTTTTACCCGATTGATGGTGATCAAAATGCAAACAAAATTAGTGATTAATTATATAAATACCTAACAAATCCATTTTTGGGAGAGGAACCAACCACCAAGGTCTCAATGGAGTTGTTCTTGACGTAGTCGCATACAGCCTTTGCTACATCTGTATCTTCCAATACTACTTCTGTCACTTGTATCTGATATATGCCAAAATTGGTCCTGTTACTATTCCTACAGTTTGTTTCAGTTGCAAGTAATATGAGTACGAGTTTAGTAGAGGAATTCTCACGTCTTTACGCGTGCAGAAGCACCGGAAAGGAAGGAACAGTTCCTTGGCTTGGCTATCCCTGCCATCATTATCTGACAACACAAACATTGCCTTAATTTTCTCCATGAGTGAAATCACTTCTTTTAGTCCCCTGAGTTATCCCTATTTCAACTCTAGCCCCGACGACTTGAAAATAGTCATGTAACATTAATTTTTGATATTTTAGTCCGGTGGTTGGCTATAGAAGGTGAAACATTCGGTTGACACCGACGTAACGGAGTCTGATTTGTCCACATGATAGAGTCTGCTGAACCGAATGTTTCACCTTTTGCAGTAGGTTACTGGGCCAAAATGTCGAAAAGTGAAAATTATAGAACTATTTTAAATTCGTAAAAGTTACACAGAGATTATCATATTGAAATTAGTTCTTTTGGGGGGTGTTTGCAAACTCTAGGGAAGAGAATACAAGTATTAATTTATAAAGCTGCCCCCTCACAGCTTTAGCTTTTGAGAAGTGTTTTTAAGTTGTGAGTAAAGTTTGCAAATACCCATAATTTGTAAGTTATTCCTATTTCGATTCTAGTACCATAACTTTAATTTTTTTATATTTTAGTCAGGTGGTTGGCTATAGGAGGTGAAACATTTAGTTGACGCTTACGTGATAAGAGTCTGATTTGTCCACGTGGTAGAGTTTGGTCAACCGAATGTTTTAACTCTTATAGCCGGTTACTATATCAAAATATCGAAAAGTAAAAGTTATAGGACTATTTTCAATTCGTGAAAGTTAACAGTACTGAAATTGTAACTTGTGAGACTAAAAAAAATATTTTCACTAAAAAAAATTATATAAGATTTTCTAAGTCATCAGAAATCTCCTATTTTCTACCCTAGTTTATATGCAAAAGAGGGAAAACGCAGAGGAAAAGAAGAAAATAATGCATATATCTACATAATACTCTAATGTTGACATAATCAATAGTAATTCACAAACCAAGCATACATATACTCCTTCATTTCTGTTGCTTAAACCAAAAGTTCATTAATGATTGAATTTAGCATATACCCCTTTTTTATGAATGAATTCTATTTTATACATGCATATATATTCACAAAACAAGAAATTAGATGTTTTTTCTCACAACATTTTAGAGAAAAAAAAAGGGGGATTCCAGAAAACGTAATTAATGGGATGCATGGAGAAATAAAATTAGAAAGAAAGAGAATTAAAAAAATACACGAGGAAGAAGAAGTTCTGAGTTTAACATGGAGGAGGGTGACACATTTGCCCTTGCCCAAGAGATTATCAACTGCCCATTTCAATGCAGCTTGGCTCCCTTTATCTTTATCTATCGCCACTGCTACCATCTCTTGCTTCTTTGTTTCTCCATATCCTCTTTGGCTCATTCTTTTTTAATATTAATTAACTATATATTATTACAGATTTTTTTTTTGATAGATTAAATGGCCAAAGGGAAATGGATTTTTCAGAAGACAAACGCAGGTCTCTCTCCCTCTCCTTGGAAAACTTTTCTTCTTAGTTTCTGAGAATGATGAATTTGGTCTGAGTTAGATTGAGGCAACCCCCCCCCCCCCCCCCCCCCCCCCCCCTAAGAACATGGGATTTGTCTACACCATCCATTGTTTGTTTTATGTGTTCAATGATGATTGTGGTTCCCATTATAAATTCAATCCGAATTATGGGGGATTAATTATATATATAGTCTACATTAGTAATTACCTACTTGTTTTGGGACTCCTATAAATAACAATTATTTGGTTCGAAGTCATGCATTCTTGGAAATTTTACTGAAAGTATTGACTAATTTTATTTGTACCAAAAATTTCTTGACAAAGAATTTTGTGAATCCAAAATCACGTGAAATCGATTTTTTTTTTTAAATATTACTGTTATTCATATTTACCATCACTATTATTCATATGCACTATCATTATTTAAAAATCAAAGTATTTATTAAATAATAATATACATAAAAGTAGGGATGACAAAATGATCCGCTCCGACCCGCTCTGATTGGACCAGACCCGTCCTGCCCCATTCTGAGAATGGAGCAGATCAGCCTTATCCCGCTCACGGAGCAGATCAAACATGGATCTATATATTTATTGCTCTATCCCGCCCTGCTCTGCACCATATAATATTAAATACATTTATAATATTATATAATATATATAAATTTAATTTTACATTAAATCTATATATATATATATATATAAAAGTAGAAGTGAGGAGAGAGAAAAAAATGTTATTATTGGAGCAAGTGAAGTCAACTTGCTTTGTAGTGCAATGGTGAGTCTCACTCTCCATTAGAGAGTGTGGATTAACTTTACCATTTTTTTTTCTTTTTTAATTTGCACCAATAATTTCAAAATTCTTTAAGCTATTAATTTTAAATCTATTTTCAACACATTATATATCAAATAAATTATCTTTTGAATATTTTTAATTTAGCTTATATATTGCACATCTAAAAAGAAAAATTATATTTTAAATATTTATTTTATTATTTTTAAAGTATTTTTTATTGACTTTAACTATATATGATGGATTGAATTTAAATAATTTTTATTTAGACTATATAAATTTTGTTAAATATTAAAATTATTTTATGAATTTTAGTATTTGTTGTGAATTTAAATAATTGAAAATTGTATGATTAATTAAACAATTATAATACTCACATAATATACAATATAAATTTTATATATTAATTGATTTATGGATTAAATAAATTTAATTTTTTTTATATAATTCATTATGCAATTTCGCATTTAAAATTTGTAATATTCAAACCGTGCATCGCACGGGAGAAACACTAGTATATTCAATAATGAAACATCTACTTGCCATTTATTTCCTACTTCTTCATTCTCACAATCCCACCACACGGCCGTTGAAGTCACGATACGAATATATATGTTTCTTTTTGTATATATAGACTTTGAAAAATTATAAACTTGCATTAAATGGGAAAGAGCGGATCAGATTTGCTCCGCGCGGAACAAACATGGATCACAAAATGTTGCCCCGCAGCGGGGCATGGAGCAGGACGGGGCCGCGGGGCAGAGGCGTGGGGCAGACATGGATATTGAGATATCCGCCTTGATCTGCTCCATTGTCATTCTTACATAAAAGTTTAAGTAATAGAGTATATTTTATATGAAAACGCTTCATAATAAGTTTAACATGAAATAGTTTTAGAATATCATTAATCTCATCAGAAGTATCATTAAACCTGTCAGGGGTATCATTAGTCTGAGTTCAAGAAAATTTTAAAACAATTTTCTTGAATTCAGACTAATGATACCTCTGATGAGATTAATGATACTTCCGGTGAAATTAATGATACTTTAAAATTATTTCATAATAAGCTTATTATAAACTATTTTCATATAATACTTTGCCAAAGTAATAGTATAAATAAATATATAAAAATTGTAATACTTGAAAAGAGAGTTCACCTGAACACGAGCTTACATACTATGTAATGGTGCACAAAAGCCGTATTAAATAACTTGATAAGATAAAATTAAATAATTTCCTAAAAGGTGGAAAAGTAATTCAACGTTTAAAAAATATAGTATAGTAATTTAGTAGTATAATATGACTACAAAAAAATTCGTAGTGGGGATTGCCTACGAAATTGTCTACAAAACTTTTTGAATTATATAGGCATTTTCATTCCTTGCCTACAAAGAATTTGCCTACGAAATCAATTTAATACGGAATGAAATTTCTAAGTATTAGTTACCTACAAACAATTTACCTACAAAACTTTTTTATTAAGAAAATTTTGTAGGCAATTTTTGTTTTCTTATAGTGAAAATTTCAACAACAATTAATTTTTTAACTATTTAAATTAATTATATTTAATTTAAAAAATAATATTATAATATTTAAGTTTAAAGTATCAAGTCGTAAAAAAAATATTAAATGTTTGACCAAGAATATCTAAAAATTAGATAATGGTTCATAAAATTAAAAAGTGATTAATATCATGAATTATTTCATATAAAACCTACTTTAAAAAAAAAAGCAACTCACAACTTATTCTGTGAGTGTGTTTGGGTTATATTTAATTGGTTTGTGTTTTGGATTAATTAAATGTAACAAGTGACATTCACAATGAGTTGGCTAGATATGTTTAAGTTATGTTATACATCAATAATAAATGTCCATTATAATATTATTTATGTCCACCATTGATTTGCTCATGAGATTAGTTATTTACTAATGACTCATTATTAGGTTAACATATTTAACGTTTATGTATGATTATAAAAAGGATCTTGTATCAATTGTTGAGATGTACAAGAAAATATATTAAAAATAGTAAAATCCTTCATGCTTGGTATGCCCCAAATGTAGTCATTCATGACGAACTGAATAAACAAATTTTTTGTGTATTCGCGTTTTTTTTTTATTATTTTACAACACATTAGCAACATAAATATTCTACCCAATTAGGTTTTAGAATTTCCTAACCTTCAAATTGGACGAGTGCTCTACCCTATCAAAGGAAGAGACAGTTTTGAACCCACAACTTAAGCGGCCATCTGCTTCGTCTTTGTCTCGCAGGGACAGTTCGACATACTGGTATAAAAGTGATTTATATGTGTTTATTATAGTCTGCTATTGTGTGGTTTTTGTCTTGGAAATTTTCAATGATATATGCGAATAATGTGTAATGCATATTTTATATATTTCTAGATCTCCTAACTTACTACTATCTTTCAACAATTGTCTATACGAAGTTAGTACTCCTAAATAAGCAGCGTGCTTAGTGAGACAATTAGTTTAGATAATGTGTGATGCGTACAAAAGAGGATCTGGCCCAAAGAAGACCAGCCCACTTTCTATCATCAAACAATAAGGTCCACATGGCTTAACCAAGCCCAAGATGTAAATAATCTGGCGAAAGGAGCCAGGTCTCCTCGAGAGTTGATGCATAAAGGAAGAAGGTCCTCAAGAGACCTGATGAATAAAGTTTGCTAATATGAAGAAACGCATCCAAATACTTGGGCAATATCAACTATGAGAAAACTACTTGCAGTAGCCTCAAAAGGCTATCAGGTCTCTAAGAGACTTGTTAGGTCTATGACGGACCTGTTAGGTCTCCTCACGACCTGATATATGATTACAAAATCATACATAAAACCCTTTATAATAATGTCAAAATAATCATTTCTACTCTGAAGAATCAATACTCTTCTCATACGGATAAGGACTAAATCAAGTGCCTATCCGTCCTTTACTAAAGACCTGACTCATAGTACAAAAAGTCTTCTGCTAATATCGTGATAATAACCCTTGGCACAACATAAATTGTCCCTCCTTTTTTCTGGAATATTCTTGACACGTGTCTAGGATTTCTTGGCCCTCAATTCACCTAAAATTGCACTTAGGCCGCTGACCTCTTAAGGTATAAATATCTTCTCTCCCCCAGGTGAAAGTTAATTTTTGTCTTACACTCTTACACACAAACACACACTAAATCTCTTTGATATTATCTTCTTCAATCACTTGCTCCGGCCACTGACTTGAGCGTCGGAGGCCCAATGCCGGGCAAATCCACGACAGGTTTTTGCAGGTCCACCACAGAGCTGGCAAGTTGAGTTCCCGAAGCATTATTCTCGACATAATTCTCTCTCTTATTCCTTTTTAAGAAAATTTATTAGGTAACAACCTCTTTAAATTGTATTTTCCTTTTATAAATATTATTTGATGAGATCTTTTCGCATCAAATGGCGTCGTCTGTGGGAATCTCAGCTAAGGCGTGAGGTTTTTTAAAATATCTTTCGAAAATCATGCATGTTCTTCGTGAATATTTTCCATTCAAATCATGAGCATCCCGTTTGTGTTTGTGGCATGAGTTTGTTAATCTCTATTGTGTTATTAGGCTTCGATCTGTGTGTTTGGGTATTTTTATCAATGATTTTGGAAAATAAATCGTTATTAGTCGGATTGATGCTTGCGAATTTGTGAAAAATCCTTTAGCTGCGAGAATTCCATGGAGTTATTGCTGTTAATTGCATTTGTTTTGAAAACGGAGTATATTTACCCTTATGTGAGTAGATCTCCTATTTATTGTTATTATTAGGCTTTAAATGTGGTACATATTAATTATCGTCGTTAATATCTCTTGTTCCTTGTGAGAATTTGGTAATTATTTGTGTATATTCTTATGGATTAGTTGGAAAAACGGATTCCCCAAGTAATCCTCTATTAAAATCATTATGGCTAAAATTTGGAGAATATTTCTCTTTATTAGCTATGATGGAATCTACACAAGTCTCTCGGGATCTAAACAAAGATTTTGATAATGCGGCTAATGCCGAAGGAGGTGCAAGCACTCCTACACCTGCTGCCACAACAGCCCTCTCAAAACAACCAAGCCAACTCTATAGTGGCGGGTCCATGGTCACTATGACTCTGGACCAGATCAATGCTCTTATTGATGAGGCCATAAGAAGGACTCGAATGGACATATTGAGTTCTGTGGGAATTCCCCATAGTACCTCAGCACCTGTCACAGGAGCTGATACAACAATTGAAACTGCACCAGATCTACCTTCGCCAGGTAGTACTCTGGACACTTCTATCCCAATGGTCCCTAATGGGGAAAAAGGTGCTAGCAATCCTGGTGAAGGAGAGTTAGCTGGAAAGTTCGATTCGAGCAAGGAGCTCAGAATTATAAGCCAATAGATGAAAGAAATGAAGGAACGTTATGAGAAGTTGGGCACCCAGGTCTTTCGACCGGTAGGATCACCCTTTGTTGCTGAAATCCTTGAGGATCCATTTCCTCTAAATTTCAAGACCCTCTCGTACGAGTATGATGGAACTACAGATCCGCAGGATCACCTCTTAAGGTTTGAAAATAGAGTTATGCTTCATCAGTACACTGATGGTGTAAAGTGTAAGGTGTTTCTCACTACCCTCACCAAGATAGCTCAAAAATGGTTCGGACAGCTACCTTTAAGTTCGATCAGCTCATTTGCGGAATTCGGCTCGTTATTTCTGCATCAATTTGCCAGCGACAGACACTAAAAGAAAACCTCGCTACATCTGCTGAGTATTAAGCAGGATGTGGGAGAAAACATTAAAGAGTTTATTGGAAAGTTTAACAAAGCGGCTTTGGAGGTGCCTGCTGCGACGGATGAAGTAAAAATCAATGCTCTCACTAGAGGTTTGATGAACAATGACCTATTCAGGTCTCTGGCAAAGAATCCACCCAAAACCTTTGATGAGCTCCTGGGGAGTGCTGATAAGTACATTAACCTGGGGGATATCAAGTGGGCATGGAGAAACGAGGATAAGAATCCAAGGGTCCAGAAGGAGCCCAAGAAGAAGAAGAAAGAAAGTAATGATAAGAACACCAATCTGAGGGGAAAGGACAGATTTGAGAAATTTATGCCCCTAACTTTGCAGCCAGCCGAGATGCTAGAGGTTGCAGCGACGCATCCAGTTTTCCGCTATCCACGCTCAGCGGTGGATGCTCCTAGGAATCTAAGATCATGGCACCAATGATTGTAGGCATCTAAAGAATTCCATTGAAAAAATGATACAAGATGGTCACCTTCGTGACTTTATTAAAGTTGAGGAAGCGCAAACAAAAAGATGACGGAAATAGGGGGAAAGAGGCTTATTAACCCCCAAGAAAAAATGGTCCCAACCACAAGAGGGGCTATATTCAAATGATTGTGGGAGGACCTGTTGACGGTGACTCCAATCGTGCAAGAAGGGGTCTGCTAGGAATGCAAGAGCGTGGGCAGAAAGAGAAGTATATGAAATAGGAGGAATGAAGAGCTCTCCAATTATTCACTTCTGATCTGCGGAAGAAGGTCCCATTTTAAGGCCTCATAATGATGCCTTAGTAATTACTGCAGAAATTGGAGGCTTTGATGTGGGCAGGGTCTTCGTGGATACTGGCAGCTCCGCTGATATTATCTTACAAAGTTGCTTTGAAAAAATAAACCTTAATGTGGAGCTACAACCAATTAAGACGTCTCTCTTTGGTTTTACGGGTGGCGCGATTCATGACTTGAAGCGAATATACTAGCTTCTACTAGTAGCTTCCCCGCAAGAGTACGGGTTCACTGTAGTATGGACAAGTACAGGGACCAAGTAGTATCGAACCCAAGGGATGAAGTGTATGCAAATAGATCCCTGAAGATCTACGCGTCGTAGTTAATATGAGTGAAATATTTTTGGATTTTTTTGAATAATTAATTCTAAAATAAAAATAAACTAATTAAACTAAAATACTAAAGAAGACAAATTAACTAAGGTTTGTGTTCAAGTAATAGATGGTGATGCTCAGGATAGGAATCCCTACGTATACTAACGGAGCAAGTACATAATCAAAGTAACCGTGACGCACAAGAAATAACCTAAGTAAAAGAATGCAAGGTGAAAGCTCAAGATTCTAAACCCTAATACTTTACCCTAACACTCGACTTCACTAATCCACTAACAAGTTAATAGATTGTGCTTAATTAATGAGACCCTAATTTAACTAAGGTGATGCGGCCGTCCTCCTTCGCTAAACTGGTAGATGAATTAACCCTTTCTAAACCCTCTAGTTAAGTCTACTCATTGTTAAAGAGTGATACGGCCGTCCTCTCTCTAATACTTTTCGAACGCAATTCAAAAGTAAAGTTAAGATTAATTTTAAGAATTCATTAATTAAGAGAATTAAAACCTAACGTCACGAATTATCCTAATTACGTACACACAACCTACTTCTACGAGTTCATCCTACCCCAAGCATGCAAGGGTTTTAGCTAGTCATGGTTATAGCGATAACAAAAGCAATTGAATAAATGACGAACATGAACATAATGAATTGAATTGAAAATTTAGAAAGCATAAACTAGGGTTTTGAAAGCAAATAAATTTAAGAACTGAAATTAAATTACTAAGATGAAATTTAAACGTGTTCAATAACGAAGGTATGAAGAAACGAAACTAAAAAGTAAAATCGTTATGCGAATTCGTAAAGTAAAACCTCGAAACGTAAAACTAAAGCTTGCTCCCCTTTCTCTCTCTAAAAACTAAGCCTAAAAGTGATTTGGTATGTGGTAATTCGTGGATTCCTCCCTCAAAACGTGTTCGGGGAGGTATATATAGGCAACGGGTCGAGTCGGGAACGTATGGGCCGAATTTCCACGCTTGCTCGTGCACTGCTAGTGCACGAGCTCCTTCAACTCGAGCACTCCAACCTTCCAGGGACGCAAAACTGCACGACCTCTCGAGCTCGTGCAGGGGTGCACGACCATGTTCACTCGTGCACTATGCACGACCGCTCGAGCACTAGTGCTCGAGCTCTTCTAGCTTGTGCACTCCAATGATACTTTTGCTCCCCCGAACTAGTATTTTTCGTATTTCTTCGATATCTTCTCATCCGGGCGTCCGTTTGAGTCGATTCAAAGTCCTACGAACTCCTCTTTTCGCCCTCTATTTATCTATGAGCATCTAAGAAACAAATTCATTAGTTTATGAAAATGATACGCAAATGACTCTAAATACTCAACAAAATCAATCAAAACTAGGGCATTTCAAGCGACGAATCATGACAATTTCACGCCTAATCAACCCCCCCAAACTTACCATGTTGCTTGTCCTCAAGCAACGAAATAATAAGTCAAGTGAAATTGTTAAGAATGAGTCAACGAATCAAATCATGCAAGCAAATGAATTCGAGCTTCAAAGATCAATCACAAGTATACTCACTCACCTTCCCTCATCGTACTCATGCAACAACAACAAGAATCACCAAAATCAAACATGGATGTGCACTCTACGATGTGTTTCACTCCCTCACAAGTGTATATCAATGATAAAGGGACTCACTCAAACAATCAATCACACATATTGGCAGCCATAGGCTTGTAAGCACTCTTAACTCCGACCGTACTCTAGAAATCAATGTCGAATCAAAAAGAACTTTTCTCAAGGTTGTAATGTAGGCTCTTTGGACAGGTGGGAATCAATATGGTAAAGTGACTCAAGTGAATGGAGACTAGAAAATCAAACTTTCGCACTTCGAGATTAGGAACATAATACTTCAAATATTTTCAATCAACACATTTTCAGTTCCACTACTCTCAACACTTCAATTTTTTTTTCTTTCTCACTCTTTTCACTTTTTTTTTTCAATCACTTCACTTTTTTCTCCTTTTTTGCACAAACACATGAGCTCATTTTCTTTTGCTCATTCTCAATTTTTTCTTTTTTCCACAACTCATAACTTCATCACACCTTCTTCTCATACTCACTCAACAAACCACATTTTCCTTTTTCAACTCAATTTAATCCCTTCACATTCACACTTTTCTTATTCTCCACTCAAATTTGGACAAAAAGGCTTAGGAATTGGAATAGTGTTCATATGTGCTAGCAAATGAAATAGGCTTAAAGCTCAAAGGGGCTAACAAGGGGTCAATGTCACTGGTAAGGAAAATTTTGGCTAAGTGACTCAATCAAATCAAAGATGGCCTAAGATCACATTCGGCATATCAAATTAGACACAATCAAGAAGCAAGAGCACACACAAGTTCTAACATCCTCTAAGGTGACGATCCACTCACAAACGAAGAGATCAATTCATGCATCAAAATCTCATAAGGCTCAAATCTCACAGCTTTCACATCCATGCTAGTCCTAGTGAATTCTCACTCTCATCACACAAGCACTCAAAAAGAAAATTTGCAAACATACTAGTTCTTTCTCAAATCAGCTCTCACTCAAACACTCACATAAAAGAGTCCCTAACTCAAATCCACAACTCACCTCTTCTCATCAAATCATACTCAAAGATAGCAATAAGTAAGCATAAGCTGATTAATAGGCATGAAATATGCAACATCGAATCAGATCAAAATCACCCCAAGGAGCATCTCAAGACACCAAATAACCAAACACACTCAAAGATAAGGGGTGCGCCTGTGCAATGTAACATGAAAACATAAAAAAAAACTCCACCCCCCCAAACTTCGACCTTGCGAAGAGGTCTAAGTTTGGGGTTGTGGGTTACCTCAACCAAACAATTTAGTTTCTCTCAACAACGTTGCACACTCCCTTGCTTGAGTTCCTTCAATCTCCACTTATTTGGCACTCCTTCGAGACAAGCCTACAAAGTAAACTCTCAAGTACGAGGTTAAACATACGACCCAACAACACCCTAATAACATAAAACTCAAATAACTAAAAACACTAAAAAACAAATAAAAATGGGTTGTCTCCCATTCAACGCTATTTTTAAGGTCCTCATGCCGGACCGAGCTCAAAGGAGCTTATGGGACATCATACTCAAATTTACCTCCCTTACTCTCATAAGAGTGGTGCTTGCATGTCTTTCCTTGATGCCCCTCCATCATGAGCCCTTTTCCTTCCTTCTCATCCCCAAGTGTTATGGGTCTCAACTCCTTCTCACTCACTTTCCACGGAGGTACCCACTTCTTGACTTTTGACTTCTCCTTCTTAACTCCTCCTTTACCCTCTAATTGGACCACGTTCACCTTTTTCACCTCTTCTTCCTTCAACTTCTTCACTTTATCCCTATCAAAATAATCACAATCATAATGCACATGGGTTAAATCATCAAGTGAAGGATTAACGAAATCATGAACATGAGAAAGATTAGAAATAGGAGGTGTGTCTTCAACACGAGGATCAATTGCATCCATGCAATACAAACTCTCATCCTCCTTCGGGTGCTTCATGGCTTCATATAGGGAAATCTTCACTTCTTGATCATCAACCTTCAACGTAATCTTCCCATTTGCCACGTCTAGCACCATCCCCGCCGTCGCTAAGAACGGTCTTCCCAAGATCAAGGGCACATGCTCATCTTCCTCCATCTCTAGCACTACAAAGTCGGCTGGAAAAATGTGATCTCCAACTCTCATGAGGACGTCTTCAACCATACCTTGAGGTCTCGTAATAGACCGGTCGGCTAGTTGAAGCGTCATCATTGTGGGCTGAAGTTCTCCACCTCCTAACTTCTTGAACAACGAAAGAGGCATCAAGTTTATGCTCGCTCCGAGGTCGCACAACTCTCCCTTCTTGATCCCGTTCCCAATGTCACATAAGATGGTAAAGCTCCCGGGATCCTTCAGCTTTGGAGGAAGTGCCTTGTGCACTAATGCACTCACCTCATGGTTCAACTGCACCAACTTCGGCTCATCCACTCGCTGTCTTTTTGCGATCAAGTCCTTCAGAAACTTTGCATAGTTGGGCATCTGTTCCAAAGCATCATAAAAAGGGATATTAATATGCAATTGTTTAAACACATCAAGGAATTTAGCGAATTTCCCATCAAGATTCTTTTTCATGAAGCGTTGTGGATATGGAATGGGTATCACAGATTTGGGTACCCCCCATTCATCTCTCTCGGTCTCTTTCACTTTCTCCCTTGCCTTCTTCCACTTAGGAACTCTCTCAACCTTCTCAATGCCTTCCTCTTCAAGCTCTTTGCTCGCTTGAGTGCTTTCACCCTCAACCTTCTTCTCAACTCCCATCTCTTCAATCTCATCTCTATCTTGGGGTGTCTCAGAATCAGCAGGCATCTGAGGACCTTCATAGTTGGTTTCACTTCTTAACTGGATAGCCTTGCAATGTTCTTTAGGGTTTTCCTCCGGCATGGAAGGATACTTACCCGGCTCCCTATTCAATGATTTTGCAATTTGGCTTATCTGGAACTCTATTGAGGTGAACCGCCTATTGTTCTCTTGCTGAATTCGATTCAGCTCTACATCTCTCTTTTGGAGTTCTTGATTACGCTGATCACCTTTCTTATGCAACTCCTTCACATCGTACTCCAAAGAGGACAATCTCTAGCTACCTTCCTCCACCTTTTGAAGGATAGCTCTCAACATCTCCTCAGTTGAGAAACCGCCTTCTCCACCCGGAGGTTTAGAACCTGGATCAACACTTGGAGGAACTGTAATGCCCGCCTTCGGGTTAGCATATGAAAAATTCTCGTTCTTCCTCCATTGGTTCTGAGGAAGCTGTTGGCCTCCTTGGTACCCTTGTGTGTTCCTCCATTGATTTTGTGGTGGCTGTGGACCTGGAGGTACAAATGGTTGGCCATAAGAAGGCCTTCCTTGAAAATTTCCACCATGTGGATACCCATTCTGATTGTAATAAGGACCTCCCATATAGTTTGCTACTTCTTGCTGACTTGTGGGCTTGTCCTCTTGCTCATTCTCTGCTGCATTCCCTCCAACCATATTCTTCCCCAACTCAAGGTTGTTAATCTTTTCCATCATGACCATCAACAGCCTTCTCGTTCATTCACCTTCCTCAACTTGATGAACTTTTTGGAAATCTGCATCCACATTCCAAGCCCCGGCATTAGTGATAATGTTGTCCACGATCTCTCTACACCTCACTATTCCTTGATTCAGGAATGATCCACTAGCACAGACGTCTAGATGGTCTTGCCCAGCCTTGTTGGCACCACTATAGAAAAATGCCGTTACATCTCCCTCGTTGTACCCGTGCTGCGGGCACTCTATCAACATGTTTTAGTATCTCTCCCACGCTTGACGTAGGTCCTCTCCTTGCTTCTGGCGGAAGGAAGAGATCTCAATCCTTGCTTTGATCGTTCTGGATGGAGGGTAGAATCGCTCGAGGAACAGACGCTCGAGCTCGGCCCAAGTGGTAATACCTCCCCTTGGAAGCGTATTATCGTACCACTCTTTAGCTATTCCCGTCAATGAGAATGGGAACAACCTAAGCCTCTTGGCATCTTCAGTGCCATTGTAATTGAAAGTGGAGGCTATCATTAGAAAACTCCTCAGATGAGTATGAGGATTCTCCTTCCCGATCACCCCCTTGAACTGCTTCTCTGTAAGCAGCTTTAGAATTCCCAGGGAAATCGAAAAGTTATTACCTCAACATGAGGCAATGCCACTCTATCATAGTACCGTTGTGGCTGCGCCGCGAACCTTCCTCGAATAGCCATATTCTGATCTACGTTCTGAGGAACGTGTTGAGGATTAGCAGCTGGTACGGGTACTTGTTGGGGTGGTGGTGGTTGATAAACAGGGGGTTGGTTGTAAACAGGAGGTGGAGGGTACGGATATGGCGGATACGGATAAGGTGGGTATGGGTAAGGTGGGTAAGGTAAGTTGTTTTGTGGTATGTTAGGATGTGGGTAAGCAGGGTTGTTCTGAGGATGTTGGACAATGTTTTGAGCTGAATTATTTTGATTTTGTGTACCCAGGTTTAGGCTCTGGCTATCTCCTAATGGATCTTGGTTCTGACTACCACTTCCTCCAATGCCGTCAACCCGGTCTACTGTCTGATTAAACTCATTAGCTGCATCATCCAACTCATTACTGAGGTCCATTGGTTCTTTCCCTCCTCCGGCAATGTTCATTCTCCTCAAGAAAGCTCGGTTCCTTCTAGCTATCGTCTCAGGGTCCAACGGTATTCTCTCTTCGCTCGTATTGCCTTGTGAGCGTGTTTTCATATACCTGACACACTAGCAGAAGGATCAAAACGCAACTGCCGAATGGATATAAATAAAAATAAAAAAACAGAAAAGAAAAGCACTCACTACTAACTACTACGCTATCGACAAGTCCTATTCAAAAGACATACAACGCCATCCCCGGCAACGGCGCCATTGACTTATAGCGAATATACTAGCTTCTACTAGTAGCTTCCCCGCAAGAGTACGAGCTCACTGTAGTATGGGCAAGTACAGGGACCAAGTAAGGGATGAAGTGTATGCAAATAGATCCCTGAAGATCTATGCGTCGTAGTTAATATGAGTGAAATGTTTTTGGATTTTTTTGAATAATTAATTCTAAACTAAAATAAACTAATTAAACTAAAATACTAAAGAAGACAAATTAACTAAGGTTTGTGTTCAAGTAATAGATGGTGATGCTCAGGATAGGAATCCCTACGTATACTAACGGAGCAAGTACATAATCAAAGTAACCGTGACGCACAAGAAATAACCTAAGTAAAAGAATGCAAGGTGAAAGCTCAAGATTCTAAACCCTAATACTTTACCCTAACACTCGACTTCACTAATCCACTAACAAGTTAATAGATTGTGCTTAATTAATGAGACCCTAATTTAACTAAGGTGATGCGGTCGTCCTCCTTCGCTAAACTGGTAGATGAATTAACTCTTTCTAAACCCTCTAGTTAAGTCTACTCATTGTTAAAGAGTGATACGGTCGTCCTCTCTCTAACACTTTTCGAACGAAATTCAAAAGTAAAGTTAAGATTAATTTTAAGAATTCATTAATTAAGAGAATTAAAACCTAACGTCACGAATTACCCTAATTACGTACCCACAACCTACTTCTACGAGTTCATCCTACCCCAAGCATGCAAGGGTTTAGCTAGTCATGGTTATAGCGATAACAAAAGCAATTGAATAAATGACGAACATGAACATAATGAATTGAATTGAAAACTTAGAAAGCATAAACTAGGGTTTTGAAAGCAAATAAATTTAAGAACTGAAATTAAATTACTAAGACGAAATTTAAACATGTTCAATAACGAAGGTATGAAGAAACGAAACTAAAAAGTAAAACCGTTATGCGAATTCGTAAAGTAAAACCTCGAAACGTAAAACTTGCTCCCCTTTCTCTCTCTAAAAACTAAGCCTAAAAGTGATTTGGTATGTGGTAATTCGTGGATTCCTCCCTCAAAACGTGTTCGGGGAGTTATATATAGGCAATGGGTCGAGTCGGGAACTTATGGGCCGAATTTCCATACTTGCTCGTGCACTGCTCTAGTGCACGAGCTCCTTCAACTCGAGCACTCCAACCTTCCAGGGATGCAAAACTGCACGACCTCTCGAGCTCGTGCACTTGTGCACGAGCACAAGCCTTGTTCGAGCGCCCTGCACGAGTACTCGTGCAGGGGTGCATGCCCACGTTCACTCGTGCGCTATGCACGACCGCTCGAGCACTAGTGCTCAAGCTCTTCTAGCTTGTGCACTCCAATGATACTTTTGCTCCCCCGAACTAGTACTTTTCGTATTTCTTCGATATCTTCTCATCCGGTCGTCCGTTTGAGTCGATTCAAAGTCCTACGAACTCCTCTTTTCGCCCTCTATTCATCTATGAGCATCTAAGAAACAAATTCATTAGTTTATGAAAATGATACGCAAATGACTCTAAATACTCAACAAAATCAACCAAAATTAGGGCATTTCGAGCGACGAATCATGACAATTTCACGCCTAATCAATTCAACCAAAGGGTTTGGTTGCTCTTCAGGTCCGTTTGGGCGACTCTCCTATGCAAAGGGTAAGAATGGTGAATTTCATTGTGGTGGATGTACCTTCCACCTATGATGTCATACTGGGAAGACCATCCCTCAATTTATTCCAAGCGGTAATATCCACTTACCACATGAAGCTAAAATTTCCTTTTGGAGATGAGGTGGGTGAAGTACTTGGGGACAGCTCACGAAAGTGCTACATTGATACTGTGAGAGAAGTTGGTCGAGCGGTGGCCAGAGATCAGACTCGGGGAGATGATCCCGTGGGCAAAAAACTCAAGACCATCGAAATGATGGAGGAAGATCCTGAAATGAGCATCAAACAAGAGGAGGAGCTGATGCAGGTGGAGCTCTTTCCAAACAAAACTGGTTTCACTACCAAGATTGGCACTCAGATGGCTCATGATGTTGCCGAAGCTTTTATTCGATGTTTAAGGAGGAATGTTGATGTTTTTTTGGCTTTCCAACCTTCAGAATTAACGAATATTGACCCTGTAGTTGCCATGCATTACTTGACTGTGAATCCGAATGTGAGGCCAGTCAAACAAAAGATAAGAAACTTTGGTACTGAGAAAAATGAGGTCATCAAGGAAGAGGTGAGAAAACTCTTAGTAGATGGTCACATTGTGGAGGTGACTTTTCCAATATGGTTATCTAATGTCGTCATGGTGGCAAAAGGTAATGGAGCTTAGAGAATGTGTATCGATTTCAAGGACCTTAACTTAGCCTATCCCAATGATCATTATCCTTTGCCACGAATTGATCAATTAGTGGATTCAACTTCTGGTTGTGAGCTCCTGTCAATGATGGATGCATACCAGGGTACCATCAAATCAAACTTAATCCAGAAGACGTGGAAAAAACTTGCTTCGTGGTATGTTGCAGAACTTATGGGTATGTAAAGATGCCCTTTGGTCTCAAGAATACTGGGGCTACGTATCAAAGGATGGTCGATCATGTTTTCAAGGAGAAAATTGGAAGGTCCATGAGGGTCTATGTAGACGATATGTTGGTGAAAAACGTGAAAGTTGAAGATCATGTGCAAGACCTGAATGAGATGTTTCAGGTCATCAGAGGATGTGGAATGAAACTGAACCCGACTAAGTGCGCTTTCGGGATTTTGTGCGGAAAGTTTCTGGGTTTATATGGTGACGCCGAGAGGAATTGAGGTCAACAATGCCAAGGTGAAGGTGGTGTTGGAAATGCAAGCTCCCCGAAACCTCAAGGAGGTTCAGAAATTAAATGGACGGATTGCTGCTCTTAACATGTTCATATCCAGGTCGGCAGAGAGAAGTTTACCCTTCTTCGAGATTGAATGGAATGACAAATGTCAAAAAGTGTTTGAAGAGCTGAAAGTTCATTTAGCAGACCTGCCGTTACTGACCAAACCAAAGGTGGGTGAGGTCCTATACTTATATATCTCAGTGGGAGAGCACACCCTAAGTTCTGTCTTACTCAGGGAGGAAGGTTCGACCCAAAAGCCTATCTACTATGTTAGCAAAAATGGTTCAGGGACCTGAGGTCCGTTACTCAGATATCGAGAAGTCAACATTGGCAGTTATGACAACATCAAGAAGATTGAGACCTTATTTCTTGTCTCACAAAGTGATCGTGCGAACAAATTTATCATTCAAGCAGGTCTTGAGCAGACCTGACTTGTCGGGGAGAATGGTGAAGTGGGTTGTGGAGCTGGGCGAATATGACATTGAATTCGAGGACAACCATCAAAGCTCAGGCATTGGCGGATTTCATCCAAGAAACTACTAAGGAAACAAATTTGGAAGAATGAAAAGCTTTTGTGGATGGTTCCTCAACTATGGGGGGAGCAGGAGCTAGAATTCTAATTATCAGTCCTGAAGGCGTAGAATTGCAATTCACAATCAAATTTGAGTTCAGGGCAGCGAACAATGAGGCAGAATACGAGGTCTTCACTAGAGGAATGCAAATGCTTTGGGAGCTTAGAGCTCAGAAGGCAATTATCTACTCAGATTCTCAGCTGGTGACTCAGCAGGTAATGGGTTTTTATGAGAACAAAGATGAAAAAATGCAAAGGTATGCAGAAAAAGTAGAACAACTCAGGTCTAAGTTAGTTGAATGCAAAGTGGAGCAGATACCTAGAGCTGATTATTTGGCTAAGTTGGCAAGCTCCGCAGAAGATGGAGCCAAAGGAAACATAACTTTGCTAACTGCTGAGAGCAGGTTTGTGGCAATGAACATAGGAGTCATTGAAGAAGACAAAGACTGGCGAACACCTATTGTACACTTCTTGAAGACAGGGCGAGGTCTTGATGGGCATGAAAAGTCCAAAAAGATAATCTATGCAAAATATTGCTTGATTGCAAACTATCTGTACAAGAGGTCATTCACTTATCCTTATCTGAGGTGCCTTTCAGAGGAGGAAGGAAATTACGTCCTAAGGAAAATCCATGAAGGATGCGCTGGAAGTCATTTCGGAGCTAATGACGTTATCAGAAAGACTTTGAGGGCAGGTTACTATTGGCCCACTTTAGTAAAGGATGCATGAGAGCTAATAAAAAATTGTGACAAGTGTCAGAGGCATGGACCTCTTATCCATATTCCTGCTGAGGAGCTGGGGGTCATGCACTCCCCATGCCCCTTTGATAAATGGGGAATTGATATAGTCGGAAAGTTTCCAATTGCACCTGGAGGAAGAGCATTTCTGGTAGTTACTGTGGACTACTTTAGTAAGTGGGTGGAGGCCAAAGCGCTGGCCAAGATTGATGAAGAACTAGACTTGCCTAAATGAATTGGAACCATCGGTTCTAACCGATGGTTTGTCGGTTCTAACCGGAACCATAACCGGCAATATGACTTAATGCGAAATATACCAGCTTTCTACTAGTAGCTTCCCCGCAAGAGTACGGGTTCACTGTAGTATGGGCAAGTATAGGGACCAAGTATTATCGAACCCAAGGGAAAGTGTGTATGCAAATAGATCCCTGAAGATCTACGCGTCGTAGTTAATATGAGTGAAATGTTTTTGGATTTTTGAAAGAAATAAAATCTAAGCTATAATACTCTACTAAGGCAAAAGAAAGAACTAAACTAATTATCCAAAGGTTTGTATGCAAGTATGAGATGGTGATGCTTAGAATAGGAATCCCTACGTATACTAACGGAGCAGGTACATAATCAAAATAATTGTGACGTGCAATAAATAACCTAAGTTAAAAGAATGCAAGATGAAAGCTCAAGATTCTAAACCCTAATACTTTATCCTAACATTCGACTTCACTAATCTACTAACAAGTTAATAGATTGTGCTTAATTAATGAGACCCTCATTTAACTAATGGTGATGCGGCCGTCCTCCATAGCTAAACTGGTAGATGAATTAACCCTTCCTAAACCCTCTCGTTAAGTCTACTAGTTGTTAAAGAGTGATGCGGTCGTCCTCTCTCTAACACGTTCGTACGAAATTCAAAGGCAAAGTTAAGATTGATTTTAAGAATTCATTAATTAAGAGAATTAAAACTTAACGTCACGAATTACCCTAATTATGTACCCACGTCCTACTTCTACGAGTTCATCCTACCCCAAGCATGCAAGAGTTCTAGCCTAACATGGTGGTTTGAATAATCAAATCAATCACAAGAACAATAAACATATGCATAATTGAATTAACTAATAAAATCAAGAACATAAACGAAAGAACAAATTAAAGTCTCCAAAGAAATCTATATAAATCTGAAAAACTAGGTTTAATCGTCTCAAAGAGTAAAGAAAGAAAGAATTAATCTAATACGTTCAAAAGAAATACTAAAACTAAGAATTCGTAATTTAAAACATCGATTACAACGTATAAAATTCTTCAAAACTCCTTCCCAAGCTTTCTCCTTCGAAAAACGAGTGTAAATATGTGTATATATGTCTTCTTATGTGAAAATATGCTTGGAAGGGGTATATATAGGCTTTGGGATGAATTTGGGCGATTTTGGGCCAAAAACATGCAAAAACGCTCGAGTGCTGGTGCAGCTCGAGCGCTATGGTGGTCGAGTGGTTCTTCCGGTCGAACGGTGGCGCTCGACCGCTGGCTTTACACATGTTCATAAAACCTTCATAACTTCTCAACCGGGAGTCCGTTTTGGCCGATTCAAAGTCCTATGAACTCCTCTTTTCGCCCTCTATCCATCTATGAGAATCAAAGAGACAAATTCATCAGTTTATAAAAATAATACTCAAATGACTCCAAACACTCATAAAAAACACTCAAAACATGGGCAAATCGGACACCAAAACATAACAATTTCACGCCTAATCAACCCCCCAAACTTACCATATTGCTTGTACTCAAGCAATGAAATAATAAGTCAAGTGAAATTGTTAGGAATGAGTCAAAGAATCAAATCATGTAAGCAAATGAACTCGAGCTTCAAAGATCAATCACACGTATACTCACTCACTTTCCTTCATCATACTCATGCAACAATAACAAAAAACACCAAGATCAAACATGGATGTGAACTCAACGATGTGTTTCACTCCCTTACAAGTGTATATCAATGATAAAGGGACTCACTCAAACAATCAATCACTCATATTGGCAGCCATAGGCTTGTAAGCACTCTTAACTCCGACCATACTCTAGAAATCAATGCCGAATCAAAAAGGACTTTTTTCAAGGTTGTAATGTAGGCTCTTTGGACAGGTGGGATAACAATATGGGTAAGTGACTCAAGTGAATGGAGAATAGAAAATCAAATTTGGCACTTCGAGACTAGGATCAGAATACTTAAAACATTTTCAATCAACACCCTTTCAATTCCAATTCTCTCAACACTTCAATTTTTTTTCTTTTTTTTCTAACTCCTTTCACTTTTCTCAATCACTTCACTTTTTTTTTCACAAACACATGAGCCCTTTTTTTTTCTTTTGCTCATTCTCAACTTTTTTTCTTTCCCACAACTCAAAACTTCATCACACCTTCTTCTCATACTCACTCAACAAACAACATTTTCCTTTTTCAACTCAATTCAATCCCTTCACATTCACACTTTTCCTATTCTCCACTCAAATTGGGACAAAAAGGCTTAAGAATCGGAATAGTGTTCATATGTGCTAGCAAATGAAATAAGCTTAAGGCTCAAAGGGGCTAACAAGGGACAAATATCAATGGTAAGAAAAATTTTGGCTAAGTGACTCATTCAAAACAAAGATGACCTAAGATCACATTCGGCATATCAAACTAGACACAATCAAGAAGCAAGAACACACACAAGTTCTAGCATCCTCTAAGGTGACAATCCACTCATAAACGAAGAGATTAATTTATGCATCAAAATCTCATAAGGCTCAAATCTCACAGCTTTCACATCCATGCTAGTCCTATTGCATTCTCACTCTCATCACACAAGCACTAAAAAAGAAAACTTGTAAGTATACTAGTTCTTTCTCAAATCAACTCTAGCTCAACCACTCACACAAAAGAGTCCCTAACTCAAATCCACAACTCATCAACTCATCAAATCATACTCAAAGATAGCAATCAACAAGCATAAGATGATTGATAGGCTAAAAGATGCAATAGCGAATCAAATCAAAATCACCCCAAGGAGCATCTCAAGGCACCAAATAACCAAACACACTCAAAGATAGAGGGTGCTCCGGTGCAATGTAACAAGAAACATAAAAAAACTTCACCCCCCCAAACTTCGACCTTGCGAAGAGGTCTAAGTTTGGGGTTGTGGGTTACCTCAACCAAACAATTTAGTTTCTCTCAACAACGTTGCATACTCCATTGCTTGAGTTCCTTCAATCTCCACTTATTTGACACTCCTTCGAGACAAGCCTACAAAATAAACTCTCAAATACGAGGTTAAAACTTACGATTCACAAAACACCCTAATAACATAAAACTCAAATAACTAAAAACACTCAAAAGCAAATAAAAATGGGTTGCCTCCCATTCAGCGCTAATTTTAAGGTCCTAATGCTGGATCGAGCTCAAAGGAGCTTATGGGACATTATACTCAAATTTACCTCCCTTACTCTCATAAGAGTGGTGCTTGCATGTCTTTCCTTGATGCCCCTCCATCATGAGCTCATTTGCTTCCTTCTCATCCCCAAGTGGTATAGGTCTCAACTCCTTCTCACCTTTATCTGGAGGAATCTTACTAAGCAATTTCTTGCGCTTGGACTTTTTCTTCTTAACTCCTCATTTCCCTTCCAACTGGACCACGTCCTCACTTTTCACTTCTTCATCCTTCAACTTCTTCCCTTTATACCTATCAACATAATCAAGATCGTAATGCTCATGGGTAAAATTATCAAGTGAAGGGTCATCAAAATAATGACTAAAAGAAAGATTAGGGATAGGAGGTGTGTCTTCAACACGAGGATCAATGACATCCATGCAATACAAACTCTCATCCTCCTTAGGGTACTTCATGTCCTCATATAGGGAAATCTTCACTTCTTGATCATCAACTTTCAACGTAATCTTCCCATTTGCCACGTCTAGCACCATCCCCACCATCGCTAAGAACGGTCTTTCTAAGATTAAAGGCACGTGTTCATCTTCCTCCATCTCCAGCACTATAAAGTCGGCTGGAAATATGTGATCTCCAACTCTCACGAGGACGTCTTCAACCACACCTTGAGGTCGAGTAATATACCGGTATGCTAGTTGAAGCATCATCATCGTCGGCTGAAGTTCACCACCTTCCAACTTCTTGAAAAACGACAAGGGCATAAGATTTATGCCCGCCCCTAAATCACACAACGCTCCTTTCTTGATCTCGTTTCCAATGTCACATAAGATGGTAAAGCTCCCGGGATCCTTCAGCTTTGGAGGAAGCGCCTTGTTCACTAATGCACTCACCTCATGGTTCAACTGCACCAACTTCGGCTCATCCACTCGCCGTTTTTTCGCGATCAAGTCCTTCAGAAAATTTGCATAGTTGGGCATCTGTTCCAAAGCATCATAAAAAGGAATGTTAATATGCAATTGTTTAAACACATTAAGGAATTTAGCGAATTTCTCATCAAGCTTCTTTTTCATGAAGCGTTGTGGATATGGGACGGGTATCACCGATTTGGGTACCCCCCATTAATCTCTCTCGATCTATTTCACTTTCTCCCTTGCTTCTTTTGCCTTCTTCCACTTAGGAACTCTCTCAACCTTCTCAATGTCTTCCTCTTCAGGCTCTTTGCTCTCATGGGACTCCTCCACATCTTTACTCTTCTGAATGCTTTCTCCCTCAACCCCTTTCTCAACTATCATCTCTTCAATCTCATCTCTATCTTGGGGTGTCTCAGAATCAGCAGGCATCTGAGGACCTTCATAATTGGTCCCACTTCTAAGCTGGATAGCCTTACAATGCTCTTTAGGATTACCCCCAGGATCTCTATTCAATGACTTTGCAATCTGGCTCATCTAGAACTCTATAGAAGTGGACCTTCGGTTGTTCTCTTGCTGAATCCGATTCAGCTCTACATCTCTCTTCTGGAGATCTTGATCACGCTGATCAACTTTCTTATGCAGATCTTTCACATCGTACTCCAAAGATGATAAACGTTTGCTTCCTTCCTCCACCTTCTGTAGGATAGCTCTCAACATCTCCTCAGTTGAGGCACCGCCTTCTCCACCCATAGGTTTTGAACCTAGATCAACACCTGAAGGAACTGTAATACCCGCCTTCGGGTTAGCATATGAAAAATTCTCGTTCTTCCTCCATTGGTCCTGAGGAAGCTGCTGGCCTCCTTGGTACCCTTGTGTGTTCCTCCATTGATTTTGAGGTGGTTGTGGACCTGGAGGTACAAATGGTTGGCCATAAGAAGGCCTTCCTTGAAAATTTCCACCTTGTGGATACCCATTCTGATTGTAATAAGGACCTCCCATATAATTTACTACTTCTTGCTGAATTGTGGGCTTGTCCTCTTGCTCATTCTCTGCTGCATTCTCTCCAACCATATTCTTCCCCAACTCAAGGTTGTTAATCTTTTCCATCATGGCCATCAACAACCTTCTCGTTCCTTCACCTTCATCAACCTGATGAACTCTCTGGAAATCTGCGTCCACATTCCAAGCCCCGGCATTCGTGACAATGTTGTCCACGATCTCTCTACACCTTACTATTCCTTGATTCAGGAATGATCCACTAGCACAAGCGTCTAGATGGTCTTGCCCAGCCTTGTTGGCACCACTATAGAAAAATGCCATGACATATCCCTCATTGTACCCGTGCTGCGGGCACTCTATCAACATGTTTGAGTATCTCTCCCACGCTTGACGTAGGTCCTCTCCTTGCTTCTGGCGGAAGGAAGAGAACTCAATCCTTGCTTTGATCATTCTGGATTGAGGGTAGAATCGCTCGAGGAACAGACGCTCGAGCTCGGCCCAAGTGGTAATACCTCCCCGTGGAAGCGTATTATCGTACCACTCTTTAGCTATTCCCGTCAATGAGAATGGGAACAACCTAAGCCTCTTGGCATCTTCAGACATGCCATTATAATTGAAAGTGGAGGCTATCATTAGAAAACTCCTCAGATGAGTATGAGGATTCTCCTTCCCGATCACCCCCTTGAACTGGTTCTCTGTAAGCAGTTTTAGAATTCCCGGGGAAATCGAGAAGTTATTTGCCTCTACTGGAGGTAATGCCACTCCATCATAGTACCGTTGTGGCTGCGCTGTAAACCTTCCTCGAATAGCCACAAGTGGTACGGGTACTTGTTGGGGTGGTGGTGGTTGATAAACTTGTGGTTGATTGTAAATAGGAGGTGGAGGATACGGGTATTGGTGATAAGGATAAGGTGGGTGTGGGTAAGATGGATAAGGTAAGTTAGGATATGGGTAAGCATGGTTGTTTTGAAGATTTTGGACAATATTCTGAGCTGGAATGTTTACGTTCTGCATGCCCGGGTTTTGGCTCTGGCTTTTCCCTGACGGATCTTGATTCTTACTGGTATTGCCATCAGTGCTGTCAGCCCGGTCTACTGTCTAATTAAACTCATTAGGTGCATCATCCAACTCATTACTCAGGTCGATTGGTTCTTTCCCTCCTCCGGCAGTGTTCATTCTCCTCAAGAAAGCTCGGTTCCTTCTAGCTATCGTCTCAGAGTCCAACGGTATTCTCTCTTTGCTCGTGTTGCCTTGTGAGCGTGTTTTCATATACCTGACACACTAGCAGAAGGATCAAAACGCAACTGCCGAATGAATAAAAATAAAAATAAAACAGAAAATAAAGCACTCACTACTAACTACTAAGATATCTACAAGTCCTATTCAAAAGACATACAACGCCATCCCCGGCAACGACGCCATTGACTTGATGCAAAATATACAAGCTTTCTACTAGTAGCTTCCCCGCAAGAGTACGGGTTCACTGTAGTATCGGCAAGTATAGGGACCAAGTATTATCGAACCCAAGGGAAAGTGTGTATGCAAATAGATCCCTGAAGATCTACACGTCGTAGTTAATATAAGTGAAATGTTTTTGGATTTTTGAAAGAAATAAAATCTAAGCTATAATACTCTACTAAGGCAAAAGAAAGAACTAAACTAATTATCCAAAGGTTTGTATGCAAGTATGAGATGGTGATGCTTAGAATAGGAATCCCTACGTATACTAACGGAGCAGGTACATAATCAAAATAATTGTGACGTGCAAGAAATAACCTAAGTTAAAAGAATGCAAGATGAAAGCCAAAGATTCTAAACCCTAATACTTTATCCTAAAATTCGACTTCACTAATCCACTAACAAGTTAATAGATTGTGCTTAATTAATGAGACCCTCATTTAACTAATGGTGATGCGGCCGTCCTCCATAGCTAAACTGGTAGATGAATTAACCCTTCCTAAACCCTCTCGTTAAGTCTACTAGTTGTTGAAGAGTGATGCGGTCGTCCTCTCTCTAGCACGTTCGTATGAAATTCAAAGGCAAAGTTAAGATTGATTTTAAGAATTCATTAATTAAGAGAATTAAAACTTAACGTCACGAATTACCCTAATTACGTACCCACGTCCTACTTCTACGAGTTCATCCTACCCTAAGTATGCAAGGGTTCTAGCCTAGCATGGTGGTTTGAATAATCAAAGCAATCACAAGAACAATAAACATATGCATACTTGAATTAACTAATAAAATCAAGAACATAAACGAAAGAACAAATTAAAGTCTCCAAAGAAATCTATATAAATCTGAAAAACTAGGTTTAATCGTCTTAAAGAGTAAAGAAAGAAAGGATTAATCTAATACGTTCAAAAGAAATACTAAAACTAAGAATTCGTAATTTAAAACCTCATTTACAACGTATAAAATTCTTCAAAACTCCTTCCCAAGCTTTCTCCTTCGAAAAACGAGTGTAAATATGTGTAGATATGTCTTCTTATGCGAAAATATGCTTGGAAGGGGTATATATAGGCTTTGGGATGAATTTGAGCGATTTTGGGCCAAAAACATGCAAAAACGCTCGAGTGCTGGTGCAGCTCGAGTGCTAGCGCTCGAGCTATGGTGGTCGAGTGGTTCTTCCGGTCGAGCGGTGGCGCTCGACCGCTAGCTATACACATGTTCGTAAAACCTTCATAACTTCTCAACCAGGAGTCCGTTTTGGCCGATTCAAAGTCCTACGAACTCCTATTTTCGCCCTCTATCCATCTATGAGCATCAAAGAGACAAATTCATCAGTTTATAAAAATGATATTCAAATGACTCCAAACACTCATAAAAAACACTCAAAACATGGGCAAATCGGGCACCAAAACATAACAATTTCACGCCTAATCACAATAGTGGAACCGTCACTAAACCGGAACTGAAACCGTGTATTATAAGGTTCGATTTCGGTTCTACTAAATCGAGAACCATAACCACCGGTTCGGAACCGACGGTTCCATGGTTCGAACCGGCGAGCTAATATATATAAATATATATCATTTTTATACCTATGATAATATTAATATTTTATAAAAAAAATTAATTATTGTATTTTTTAATTGTAATGTGGGTTGTAAGTACTAAATATTAAGTTATTTTCATGTAAAAAATTTAAAATTGTAATTTGTAAACTTTGTATTACATATTTTTAAAATTTATAAACCTTAGTTATTATTTATTTATATTGTAATTGTAATTTTATTTTGTATGTTAAAAGTTGAATACAATAAAATTTTACTTGTTTAAATTCCATTTTTATTTTTTTGTACTTAAATTAAGAAAAAACTATATGTTACTTATTAAAAAAAGAAAGAAAGGTTTGGGAACCATGAACCGTCGGTTTGGAACCGGAACCGTTAGAATCGAAACCAGAACCATAACCGACAGAACCGGAACCGTCCATCCATATTTAGCGGTTCGGTTCAGGTTCCACTAAATTGGAACCGGGAACTGGCGGTTCAGAACCAGAACCGACAGTTCGGAACCGTTGGGCAACTCTATGAAGAACACATTATAGAGTTCTTATGTAAAAACATATAATGTCGCTTCGAAATACCGAGGATCTTGGTATCTGACAACGTAACTCAATTCTTTGGAACGAAAATGCAGAGCTGGTGTAAGAAGCTCAAGATTAAGCAAAAGTTTACATATGTGGCTCATCCATAGGCTAATGGTCAAGTTGAGGTCACCAACAGAACCATCGTTGATGGAATCAAAACGCGCTTGGACAACTCTAAGGGGAAATGGGTTGATGAGCTGGATGTTGTGCTCTGGGAATATAGAACTCGCCCTAGAGCTGCTACGGGAGAATCTCCCTTTAATCTGGTATATGGAACTGATGTGGTGATACCTGCTGAGATTGGGATGGAGACCCATCGTATTCTCAATTACAATGAAGAAAGTAATTCAACAATGATAAGGGAAAATTTAGACATGCTTCAGGAACTCAGGGAGACAGCTCGTGTGAGAGCTGAGAAGTACAAAAATCAAACCAGAGTTGTGTATAACAAACGAGTCAAGATGCGAAAGTTTCAGGAAGGAGATTTGGTCCTTAAAGAGCTGATGCTCTCATAAACACTGGGAAGCTGAAGGCCAACTGGGAGGGGCCATTCATTGTTTCCCGATGTCTAAAAGGGGAGCTATTGAGCTCGTAAATGAATATTAATGATAACTACCACGTCCTTGGAATATCAACAACCTCAAGAAGTACTATGCATGAAGGGTGCCTGAATCTGCATCCTCTCAGATTATCTCTTTTTATGCTTTCAATCAAGAGTTGAACTTGTAAGGAACTATTATGGAAGTTCAATCAATAAAATGTGGGAGATTCGCACATGAGCTGCCCCACTCCATATAAATTCTCTTTAAGCAAAGGTAAGGGAACATTGGCCTATGGCGCTTCCCTTTACCTCAAAAAACCAAAAAATAAACAACATATGGTCTGACACAAAGACCTAAGTAAAATAATCTCAACAGGAAGAGAGAAACAACATTAAAACCCCGTGAGCCTTAAGTCTATCCTAAGCTGGGTACCCAGTAAGTCACTAATGCCACAAATTATGACTGTTTTAGCTCAATACTTTATTAATGCTATTGTTACTAAATATTTCCCATAGCATAAAAGTATGTAATCAAATATAATAGATAAACTTAAGCAACAACATTTGGAATTATCAAAAGAATATTTGCACATACTAAACTCAATATGGATACCAATAATAAAGTACGTGATGAGCAAATTTATACAGGTACCCACATAATCAATAATGTGGCAACATATAATGCCAATTAGTGACACCAAAAAGAATTAAGTTAATAACACAAACATGACGCATATACTGATCACTTTTGATTCTCAATTCAATTTATTTAATTCCTATATACTGAAATAATATCACCATGGAAAAGTTGAGTTAGTTTTTTTTTAAAGTCAACATCTTTCGCATTAGTGATGGTTACATAAAAATGAATAGCAATCCAACCTATTGAGACTATTCTTTAAAAGCAGTAACCATCTTTTTTAGGGAGGGGGAGGGCGGGGGGTTTGAATAATTGAATCTTATATAATAAAATACCAAAATTATTAAATATATAATTAATAGTCGTTTGTCTTTATCGATCATAATACAATTTAAATACTTATCATTCAGCACATGAACCATACACAATGCCGACGACAATATACAAACAATGTAGAAAATTTGTACCTAATTTAATACACATAAACTAGGTCACTTATGCAAATCTACACACACGACAATACTTAGATAGGTATACACCTATAATACATAGGTGTCCCAAGTAAAGGACTCCAAATTTTCATAGAATTCATGAATAATCAATTCTTAGATCATAAAAATAGCAATATGAACATAGTCACAATTAAACCATTACGAATAATTAATAAAAGTTACTACTTTGACAATTTTTTCTAAAACTTAATCTCAAATTTCATATATATATATGATAAATATAAGTAGTCAATAGAGGGGGACATAAATATTGTAGTTAATTTTTTTTATCGATAAATGTTAGTTGTTAGTAGTTAGAAGTTAGTTCACCAAGCCCTCAAATACTCCAAGAAATCTCCAAGCCACCTTATAACTCTCTTAATTCGTTCCCAGAGGAAATCGAACCTGGGTCACTCACTAGAGTGAGAAACCCAGTGATTCTTCGATAAAAAGTTGAACCTGATTCCGGGGAAAGAGTTCTAGAGAAAGTTGTAGAGCACTCGTGCTAATAACGTGTTATAAATAAATAAAGCGAACATAAAGAACACAAATTTATTTTCCAAGTTCGTCCATAAAGACTACATCTGGGGGCATATCAAGCCCGTATATGTTTTCACTAATCTCTTCACTCACTTACAAATGGAGGTGTCATACCACCTATTTATACGTACACAAGCTCCATGAATCCAAATAAATGCTAATGCACGAATGCATCCTTCTAGGATTATGTAGAGTCCATGAATATTCAAAGGTGAATGTATGTATTAATTTTGATACAACAAAAGGACATCCACTGTCCATGTATTTCTTTTGAGAAAACAAAAGGACATCTACCATTTAAGTTTATTATTTCATAACACTATTACAAACTATGTAAATATATATATATGTATAATATATGCACTTAAATTTAACGTATATATAATTATTTTATGTTTTCACTACAATTAAGATAATTGAAATAAAAGAAAAAAAATTAACAAAAACTAAAAAAAAAAAAATCAGTACAACCACCTGTTAAACACGACATATGTATATTTTATTTCAGTTCAAGTTTTAAATTTGGATTAATTATTGTGTAATACACAAAAGTGAAAAGTATTCTTCTCTACTACATGAGTCATTGTCCACTACATTGACCTAATTGTTAAATGACTAATATACCCTTATTTTTTCATTCTTCCCTCGCAACTAAATTCGTCCTTGTTCAATGTCCCATCAATTGCCTTCTTTATCTCTGTACTCTGAGATTTCCTTTGCTTTTAAATCCAGTAACCCCGTTTCAAAATTCATAAAGTTGAAAAAACAAAGACGGCTTCATGAAGTTTCGCCACAGCACCGCTGCCGGAGAAGTCAGACTGCAAGTTGTTGACATCGTCGCCGTGAAGCGAAGGCGACGTCATTTCTTCCTCAAATCAACCACCAACACGGATTCACGGCCGCACCATCGTGTCCTTCTGTGCGAAGGCGGCGTGATTTGCGCCTCAGATCGACCACCACCAAGGACTCATTGCTGCACCGCCGTGACCTTTTGTGGATCTAAAGAAAATTATCGCTTATAAAGTCCTGGAGCACGTGAAATCCGAAAAGCCCCAAATCCGGCCAACCCTGAACCACCTCGACGGGATGGCTCTGTAATTTTAGGAGTTTTCTGGTATAATTCCGTGGATCCACGTGGTGCCCTGCTCAATCCGGCCGCCGGCAAACTTCGAGGAGTTAATCTAGCCACCAATAGGGTTGTCGCCCTCCACGACAGAGAGGTCGAAAAGGTGCTTGGATTTGGGGGATGTGTAAAGCCTGTTATCATAATTCAGGGCTTTCTGGTACCATTTTTAGTTTGTATGAATTACTACCAGAAAAGGGGAAAGGGAAACAACACTGAGAAAAAAGAAGAAGAAGACAATTGGTGAAAGTGAAGCAAGGATTTTGTGTTTTATTTGAATTAATTTGTTTGAGATAAATTTTATTGTATATATACGTATAAAAAATTGGATAAAGATTTAGTATTTTCGCCCAAATTTTGTGAGAGGGAGTTAAACGTGGAGAAGATTTGGAAATCTTGTGCGAAGCAAAATTAAGATATCTGCTAATGGAAGTTGAGAAGATTTGGTGAAAATTGACCAAATCATATGGAAATATGGGAACACATTTGAACGTGAGTTTAAATCTTAGGAAAATAGGCAACTAATTAGGAAAGTTAATGTAATATACACTACAATTTTTTTTAAGGTAGAAGAATCATGTATTAAATATTTATAATTGCTAATTGTATACAATTAACAATTAAGAGTCTACAACTTAAATGTACAATGTTATATTCACTAAAAAATTCCAATATACAAGGTTTTATAGAATATATAAAAATATATATATATATAAATATGACAAAGTATAGAGTGAAACTGTTTTATACATAAATAACTGAAGGGTATTAGTTGTTTTCATTGAAGAGTATTAGTTGTATTTACTGAAGAGTATTACTGATTTACACTAAAGAGTCTTAGTTGTTTAGTGAAAATGAACTAAGACTCTTCAGTGTAAACCAGTAATACTTTTCAGTAAAAACAACTAATACTCTTCAGTGAAAACAACTAATACCCTTTAATGATTCATATATAAACCAATTTCACTCTATACATACTCTATAAATATTACATTTTAATGTATATATACAATATTTATTAAATATATACAATTTTAAATCATATGTACAATTATTAATGTTAAACAGGATACTTAACAACAATAAAGTAATTAGAAAGTTGTACAATTTGTGTGACCCAAATTATAATTATATTGTGTATATACAATTTTAAAGTATATGTACAACAATAAAATAAATGTATATTTTAGTAAAAAAATATATAATTGCGAAATAAAGTAATGAAAAAGTTGTACATATGATATATAATTTTGGTACTTGTAAAATAAAATTATAATACAAATATTTGTAATTATTTTTTAATTTGTGTGACGCAAATTATAATTATTTTCTTTTTTTCAATATGTGTGACATTATTCCATATTTCCCAAAGATGTCTAATAAAAATGTATATTTGTGGAATAAAATAATTTGAAAATTGTACATATTAAAGAAAAAAAATTATAAATACAACTACTGTAATTTATTTCAAATATGTACAACCCAAATCATAAAAAAAATTTCAATTTTTTTTAATATCTTAAATATTTTGTTAATGTAAAATAATTAAGATATAATATATATAGTATTGTAAACAGCAAGCCCAAATCATAATTTTTTTTTTTCAATTCGTATGGGCCACAGTCCATAGGTAAAAGTAAAAGTCCAATCTATTCTAAAACCTAATTGAAAGATGAACGCACATTGTAAGAGCATCTACACACACAAATCTGCTCATGATGGCCTTTTCATTCCCACCGCCGCCCTCAATGCTTAGTGTTATATACCTTCGATTCCTGGCAACGTCGTCGACCCTTGCTGCCTTTCTTAACAAACCCTCGAGCCTCCTTTGCGCTGCCTTCTTCATAGAAGCCGCCGGGTTGACCCCGAAGCAACGGAAGCGGTGGTTTGAAAATTGGAGGAAAAATGTTATTACCTTTCTTCGTCGACCTTTGTTCCTGGGTTCCTCGATCTTTCTTCTTTTTTTGCCCGCTGTTTCCTTCCTCATTTTTCTCCTCGGAACAGTTCTTCCTTTTCCGATCAACAACCATACTCACTCCTTTGGCCTAGCAAAATTTGTGCTTTGATATACCAACTTCCGCCCTCAAGATATAAGTACAAGGTTTTCTTGAACAGGTAGAATACGATTTTTGAAAAAATCTGACCAAAATTTTGAAATGTAAAAATGGGGGAAAATTTCTGTTTACGGGGATGTGGGGGAAATTTTCGTATAATTTGAAAATGGTGAAAAATGAAGAAAGATACTTTAAGACAATTTTTTTGCTTTTTTGATTAGACAGGAAATGGGAAAATGAAACTGCTGCAATTTAGGGGCAATTTTGCACAAGAGCATTCCATGTAGGCTTTCTTAAGTTGACTAGAAAAAGGTGTGTAGTGGAGCCTAAAGTGTAAATTGGAGTAAATAACAATATTTGTTTATGTAAATGGTTTGTCATCATCATCAACATATATCAATAATAAATTTAAGGACGCGGCTAAACAAACCCCAAATTCTCCTACACATACCCCAATTGCTATACACACCTCGTTAAAAATAAAATTATTTTAAAAGATTACTATATATACCTCATGTTTAGACAATTATATGCTTTATTTAAAAAAATTAAACTAAATTTAAAACACACACACACAAAGGGATAATAATTGATCTCCCAATATAGTCTTAAGACCCGTTTGATTGGGGGTGATGATTATAGGGTAATGAAAATTAAAGTGATTGATGAGTCATTCAAGTAGAGGATAATGAATGATGAGTCATTTGATAGGTAAATTATAACTCATTTTCAATCTTACTACAATATATTAATAATATCAAGAATTACTAGTGAAATCATTCTCATTACCCTATAATCATCGCCCACAACCAAGTGGACTCTTAGTTCATGATCTTTAGCTTATGATTTGATGTTAATTACTACGAAGATCTATTTTTGTTTACGTTCTTTTTTGTTTATTAGGTAGGATTTACTGAAATTGGAATTTTGAAAATTTTGATAAAAATCGCATTTTCATAGGTGCATCGTGTTGTTTGGCTCGATTAACTTGGATAACTTGTGCCTTAAATCCTCTCTTCCGTAACTGGGGGGTCCACTTCACTGTAAACCCTCAGATTCACACATACACACACAAATCGTTTTTATATAAAATTTTGCCATAGTTTTTTCTTTAATTGTATAATCTTCTTTGAATGGTGAGGAGTAGAAGGCAAAATGATGGACAAAGAACATGTTACCAGCAGCATGGAAACATACATGCTTGGTAAGTTTGTGCATATTGTATTTGGTTTTACAATTATCAATTTTGAAATGCATAATTAATAAATTATGAGTAGGTTTTTTATAAAATTTGTTCATAGCATGAAATTGATACTATTTAATGTACTTATTGATACCATTGAAGAATTCACTTAACTATAGTAATGATTTAGACTATGATTCCACTTTATAAAGACTTATGGTATCATTGAATGCATATAATGGATCACTAAATGCATCTAATGATATTAATTTCATACCATGAAACTTGTTCATAATAAAATTTGTGATAAATTATATATTTATTTGTTATAGGTTCTTCCATCCATCTAATTCAATCTAGATTACCTTTAAACAACATATATAATGGATAGTTTTATTATATATAATAGATAATTTAATATTTAATAACACTAATTTATAATAATCTTTTTATTTTATAGGTACAACTGAAATTGAAAATTCTCATCTATTATTTATTTTTATTTTTTTGAAAATGCTCGTCTAAAAAAAATTAAAATATTGATAAACTATCAATATATCAAGCATACACACGTGTAAGTTTTTAATTATGATAAATACGGATAAGAAATGAATGTTTTGGGTATAAATAATCCATATCATATAGTCCATCATTTTTAATTGTTACACTATAAAGACACTTTATTTTCAAAGGCGGCTGTTACAAAAAAAAAAAAAATATATATATATATATATATATACTATTTTTATTATTAAATTATAGCCTTAATTAAAATATATTTTTCATGTTGAAATTAATTTTCCTTTACACTTTACAAATAGAACAACATTAAAAATATTATTTGGAAAAACTTCACATATTTATTTATTGAATTGAACTAATAAAAAAAAGTTTTTTTACTATATTACATTTGTAAATTAATACAGTAAAATCCATGTATTACACGACTCTATTCTAGTTCAATATTATTTTTACGTTAAAATCCTAACGAAACAATCATAATCATCATTTTTTCATCAACTCAAAGAAGAGCCCCAATCGTGGCCACAACACACCGTGGAAATCCAAATATTTAAAGGGTAACTCATGGAATCGAACTCATTCATACCTAAACCTATACTAAGCCAAATATTTTGGTTATTTATGTGTCAGAGACAAACATAAGTATTTTTTCTTCAATCCTTTTAGGACATACTAAGCCTATATTTGAACTATACTCGACCCATAACCATTGACATGCGCCTATTCAATTTATTTTGTCTGCCAGGTTCTCCAAACTGCTTTACTAATAGAATCTTGACACAGTAGTTAATGTTAGAATAAAATGGGGTGTGTATTTCGTACACTGCAAGCAGGGGCGGAGCCACATATACCACAAGGGTGGCCGTGGCCGTGCCCCCCCCAAAATTTTCCATCTTACCAGTATTAACATAGGTAATATATATATATATATATATATATATATATGTTTGTGGATATTCAGAAATATAATAATATGACAAAGTATTATATGAAAATAGTTCATGATAAGCTTATCATGAAACAATTTTAAAGTATCATTAATTTTATCGGGGGTATCATTAATTTGAGTTCAAGAAAATTGTTTTAAATTTTCTTAAACTCAGACTAATGATACCCCTGACAGGTTTAATGATACTTCTGATGAGATTAATGATACTCTAAAACTATTTTATATTAAACTTATTATGGAGTGTTTTCATATAAAAGCTACTCTAATAATATATATTATAATTGGGATTGTTTATGAAATGACCGTCTATTCCTTCTTATACATTGGGCCTGCCATTTATTGTGTTAGAAGTTTTTAACTAGCCCATATCAAAACTTCACCTTTTATGTTTAATTGTAAGAAATAATTAACTTTTAAAGACAAAATATAGAATAAATGGAAATTATTTAATTATTTGCCACACTCAAATATAAATAACAACAATCATATATTGTTGGATATGTTCTCTACATATTAAGTTTTATTGATATACTATCCTATAAAGATCCACTATGTTTCATATTTTTTAATTATTTCATAGTGTTTTTTTTAACACATCAAATATTTAATGTAAACTTTTACTAGTACATAAAATGTATTTACATAAAAAAAAATCTTATTTCTCCAAATCTTTTTTTGGGGGGTCATTTGAATAGGAAGTCATAATTAAGCATAAAAACTATCATTTTCTTCAATAAACTTGCCAAAAAATTATACATCCTCAATTATAGACATTTTTTGTGGTAGGCATGCAAAAGAGACACTCTATGTTTTAATAATTAAACATACACACACACATATATATACATATATATATATATATTGATATATATAATGATGAATATAGATATAAGTATATATTATTTAAATTTTATTATCATACATATAATAATGTTACACTCTTTCTATTGGCCCCCCCTAACCCGATATTCTGGCTCCGCCCCTGACTGCAAGAAGAGAAGAAAAGAAACACGAAACGAATTTGTGAAGTAAACCGAGTCTAGGAATAACCTATTCCTGCAAGACTGAATACGCCCGTATAGTGCTTACGGTGTAATGCGTACGAGTCTTCAAAGGTAAAACGGTTTAAACAATTCACACCGTTAACACCACCGTGTATGAATTTTCGGCGAACGAAATCGGAATTATGAGCTTAACGGGTATATGCAGCGAAAGGCTTCCGAAAATTTGGGTTCGTAAAAGGTGATCTGAAAGTTTGGACGAAATGGGGTATATATAGGTGGAAATCCGACCCATCTGAAGGTTGCTGGAGTGGAGTACGTGGTGATCATGGGTCACCCATGTTCTGTAGTGGAGAGAAACGCAGTTTCTCATTCTTGGAAAGCAAGAATGGAATATTCCAGATTCTCTGGAGTGTATTAGTCATATTCGTAGGTGTATTAAACATGTTCGTGGGTCGGCCCAATTCCAAACGGGCCACCCGAACCAATTGGATCCAAAAGGTATTGGGCCATTTTACATTTTAGGTACTCTAAAAATATAGGTAGGCCACAAAGCCCAATTGCCAAGAACCACGAACCCGGGCCCGGGCTCGGGCGGGACGGGGCGCGCGCGCGCGCGCGTGTGGTCCATGGTTAGGGTCCCCATGTTCCAATTTAAAGAACATGAATACTTTCCTACTTATATACAAGAGAATCTTCTTGTAATTTTCCAATATGGGATGGAACTTCATTTTCCATTTCCCATGGAATTATTCAATACAAATGATTAATACTACAACTTCCCAAATTAATTTCTCACTCACCGAAAATCGGTTTTGAGATATTAAATATACCACGCTCATCTACTCCGTGAGTAGAACAACATCGTTATTTTTGTTTTCCCAAAAACTAACGTTTTTACTCCTTAAAAAATTAGTCAAAGTCAGGGTATAAAACCTTCATTAAAACCAATTTCCAACAATCCCCCACATGAGTGAGAATTGCACCTATACAGAGTCAAGCTTCTTCGTTTGGCCCATTTGAGACCTCATTCCTACCGGCGGCTTAGTGGACACGATGGCTTGAACTAATCCCCCTTAGTGTATACCTTACAGACAGTGCAGACACAAGTCAGTCTCGATTCCGATTTGTTCTCACGTTTTTGTCCATTTTGGCCCTGGACGCCCTTTGTATTCATAAATGTTTGGTCGAAGCGGTCCTCACTTCTCATTTATATAGGTGATCTCCTTTCGAGTATCCCGTCATACTCAGTCCTACATTGACTTATAGGAATCATTAAAAGTCAATTATTTATCCTTTACCACAACTCCCAGGTTTATTAACACTTGACAAGTGCTGTCAGGAACGGTCATGATTTTCAAGTGTTGTACAACTAACATTCACAACTTAGTTTTCCCTTTTGAACCAAGTTCTTGGGATCTCCAGTCATCATGGTTGGGTTACCACTGTTTCAGTTTTATTTGTGGATTTCAGACCCATTCCCTCTATCAGCTTATTCATTTGATCTCGGTTCAAGCTCTTCGTGAGCGGATCCTCTATGTTATCAATTGATCTTACATAATCAATTGTTGTAATACCAGTTGAGATCAAATGTCTAACGGAATTATGTCGACGACGAATATGCCTCGACTTTCCGTTGTACATACTGCTCAAAGCTCTACCAATAACAGCTTGACAGTCACAATGTACCATTACATATGGTATCGGTTTGTTCCAATAAGGAATGTCTTCTAAGAAGTTATGAAGCCATTCAGCTTCTTCACCAGCTTGATCCAAAGCGATGAATTCAGATTCCATTGTGGAACGGGCAATACACGTCTGCTTTGTGGATTTCCACGATACTGTTGCTCCTCCAATAGTGAATACATATCCACTAGTTGAGAAAGAGTCTTTACTATCGGATATCCAATTAGCATCACTGTACCCTTCAAGTACAACTGGATGTCGCGTGTAGTGTAGCCCAAAGTCAAGAGTATACTTCAAGTATCTCAAGACCCTTTTAAGAGCCTTCCAATGTTCGTGACCTGGATTGCTCGTATACCTGCTTAGTTTGTTCACAGAACACGCAATATTAGGACGTGTGCAATTTGTAATGTACATCACTCTTCCAATGATCCTTGCATATTCCAACTGATTCACAGGTTCACCTCTGTTTTTCTTCAGACGAACATTCTGTTCTAGTGGAGTTTTAGCAGGTGGATCATCAAATGCATTAAATTTCTCCAAGACTTTCTCAACATAATGAGATTGTGTTAAAGAAATTCCATTTGAAGTTCTTTCAATTTTGATTCCTAGAATCACGTCTGCTAACCCCATATCTTTCATGTCAAAATTTTTCTTTAACATGTTTTTTGTATTAATGATCACATTTGAATTGTTACCTATGATTAACATGTCATCAACATATAAGCATACGATAACAAATCCATTTGGTGTATCTTTCACATACACACACTTGTCACATTCGTTAATTCGAAATCCATTTGACAACATAATATTGTCAAATTTTAAATGCCATTGTATAGGAGCTTGTTTAAGTCCAAACAACGACCGAACGAGTTTACAAACTTTCTTCTCGTTCCCGGGTACAACATAACTCTCTGGTTGATCCATGTATATTTCAGCATCTATTTCTCCGTTAAGAAAAGCAGTCTTTACATCCATCTGATGTATTTCGAGATTAAGCAAAGCAGCAATCGCGATAAGTGTTGGGAAAATAGGGGTACCCGGAATCTATTCGGGATGAAATTTAAATACGAATTTAAATTCAATTATTACTAGCATGAATTAATCCTAATTAATTCAAATAATAATTCCAACAACTAATTTATCATCATGCATGTTGAATTAATTCACATAAAATCTAGGCAGAATAATCAAGAATTTATGTGACTTACGTACCTCTTGTAGACTTGGCCTTTGAATAAACGGGACAATCACGATCTCGCTTTATCAACCCAAAAGCCTTCTCAAGTATTTCCCTTTCGTCTTACTTGATCACCGGTGGGAGATGCTTTCTAGTAATTTAAATAACTAAGGAAAAAAAAATATATATGCTCTTGATTTTTCCAACACATGGAATTATGTATTTGGGGATGAAATAATCACCCCCTATTTATAATGAAGTGGCCAAATTTTTTATATATTTTATGGGCCTGGAGAAAATCTTTTCTTAGTCTCTAAGAAATCTTGAATATATCTCATATATTCTTTTCTCCATAATAAAATATTCCACAAAAATCTCACACTCCTTATTTACTTGTAAATTTCGAAAATTTCATGAAGAGATCCTAAGATTTGGATCTTCTTGAATATATGAGATATTCTTGTATTCCAAGAATACATATCTTCCATAATATCTTTCCAAGAAAATCAACAAAATCTTCTCTCTCCATGAATCAAGATTTTCGAAAATTTAAGAGAAAAATCAGCATATTATTTTCTTTTTATTTTAATCACCTTATCATTATTGGGCTACTTAATGAGCTACTTGAGGGGCCTTTAAGGAGAATTAAGATTGGACCTCCTAATGGACTTCTGAATTTCAATATTGAGCCCCAATATAATTCAATTCATTAATATTAATTATTACAACTAATAAATTAATATTGCACTATCCATCTTAATCCATATTATGATAATATGAGCTCCCGGTTATTATTTCTCGCGTTTAAGATTATCAAGTCCATTAATTAATTAAGCTTCTGAATAGCTCTAAATTAATTAATATATTTCACCTTGGAGTAAAGACAGCTCAGCATTATTATCCGTATTGAAGATACTAATTCTTCACTTGCAAGATTTGGTACGATAAAACTTCTGAGCCCACCAAGGGGACTAATCACACGAGCCGTACTCGCACGCGTTTCTCCGTATTAAATCTTAGCAACCGTCGTATGATTAATATTACTGCCCAAGACACAAAGTTCGAAGTCACAATGATTCTCACCCAACATGAATCAAAGCAGTAACCATTAAGCACACACGGTCCTATTTAAGTGACGGAGATTAAGAAATCAACAACCACTGAGGTCTAATTCTTCACATTTCAGAACAGAAGAATTTATCCTCGTTGTAGGTCCTTTTCAAGACATACTAAATGTGCTAGTGCAATCTCTTAGTCAAGACAGACCAATCTGAGACTTACACATCGACCTTTCACGGCAGATTGTTCAATTCCACCTAGGTCGTGAAATTGTACGTTTAGTTACAAGGAAACTGTTAATGTTCTCTTCCGTGATCGGGTATCACCACATTAACTACAATGTAACTAGTACTATTATGAACGTTTTGCAATAGATATTCAACATTCAATCATAACTAAAGCAAATGCGATAAAAGAATTATTCTCATAAACAAGTGTTTGATACAGGAGTTATACAAAGTAAAAGCATACTTTCACGTATAACTCCAACAATCTCCCACTTATACTTAAAGTCTGCTTTGTAGTATACATCATGCATGTCTTAGTGTAGTAGCTCTACGTGACATCTCATGTCAACCTACACTAACCTAATAATTCCTCCCACTTATACTTAAAGTAGATTGGCAATAGTCTTGACTCCCATTCCATCTACATGTCTCTCGAATGTACTCTGAGGCAGACCCTTTATGAATGAATCCGCTAGGTTGTCACCCGACGCTATCTTTTCCACCTCTATATCTCATCTCTTAACGATTTCTCGTATAAGATGTTATTTTCTTTCTATGTGTTTGCTGGCCTTGTGGGCTCTCGGATCCTTTGCATTTGCAACTGCTCTGGCATTGTCACAAAAGATAGTTATCTTGTCGGGCAAATTCGGAACAACGTCCAAGTCCACTAATAAGTTCTTGAGCCAAACTACCTCTTTCGCTGCTTCACAAGCAGTTACATACTCGACTTCCATGGTCGAATCGGCGATGCATTTCTGCTTAACGCTTCTCCATGAAATGACTCCTCCTCCCATGCAAAACACACTACCCGAGGTTGACTTTCTTGAGTCTATGTCTGATTGAAAATCCGAGTCCGTGTATCCTACGGAAACAAGACTATCTGACTGGTAAATCAGCATCCGCTCACGAGTTCTTTTCAGATACCTCAAGATGCACTTTACGGCAGTCCAATGGTCTTTCCCGGGATTACTTTGATATCTTGCTACCATGCCCACGGCAAAGCAGATATCCGGCCTCGTACACAGCATTGCATACATAAGGCTTCCTACGGCCGAAGCGTACGGAATACCTTTCATGTCATCTATCTCTGCTTGCGTCTTAGGGCTCATTTCTTTCGATAGATGGATTTCGTGCCTAAAAGGTACAAAACCTTTCTTGGAATCTTGCATGCTGAAATGCTTCAAAACAGTGTCAATGTATGAAGCTTGCGATAAGCCCAACATCCTCTTCTTACGATCGCGAGTGATCTTGATCCCAAGGATGTGATCGGCTTCCCCTAAGTCCTTCATATCAAATTGTTTTGACAGCCATACCTTTACGTCTGACAATACCTTTACATTGTTTCCAATGAGCAGAATATCGTCTACGTATAATACTAAGAATACCACCGCAGTTCCATCACGCTTCTTATACACACAACTTTCGAACTCGTTCTGATCAAACCCATAAGACTTAATCACTTGATCAAAACACTGGTTCCAAGTACGCGATGCTTGCTTAAGTCCATAAATGGATCTCTTAAGCTTGCATACAAGATTCTCTTGGCCTTTTTCAACGAAACCTTTGGGCTGTTGCATATAGATATCTATCCCATCAAGACTTCCATTTAGGAAAGCTGTCTTGACATCCATTTGCCAGATCTCGTAATCTAGGTGCGCAGCGATCGACAAGATAATACGGATGGACTTAAGCATTGCTACAGGCGAAAAGGTTTCCTCATAATCGATCCCTTCTTTCTAAGTGTACCCTTTGGCCACTAGCCTCGCTTTGAAGGTCTCAACCCTTCCGTCCGGTCCTCTTTTCCTCTTGTACACCCACTTGCATCCAATGGGTTCTACCCCATTGGGTGGTTCGACCAACTCCCACACTTGATTATGATCCATCGAACCCATCTCGGTTTCCATTGCCGTTTGCCATGACTCCGCGTATTTGTCTTGGATTACCTCATCGTATGTCCATGGGTCTGATTCATCGCCGGGAACCAAATCTGAAGATTCTCCTATCCCCATGAATCTCTCGGGTTGCCTAGCAATCCTCCCACTACGACGGGGTTCTGGTTGTGAAGATGTGACGTGTGGTACATTATCTTGTATACTTGGTATCGAGGTTTGACCTCTCAATTCTTCTAAGGTAATTTCACTTTTAGGTTTCCGATTGTTCATATAGTCTTCCTCCAAGAATTTAAAGTGTGTACTAATCACGGTCTTTTGATCCTTGGGAGTATAGAACATACACCCTTTCGTTCCCGCAGGATATCCTATAAACAGCCTTAATTTCGAACGTGGATCCAACTTACCGGCTTTCTTGTCTAGCACATATGCCGGACAATCCCAAATCCGCAAATGTCTTAGACTGGGCTTGCGCCCGGTCCACAATTCTATTGGGGTTTTAGGAACCGATTTGGATGGCACCAAGTTTAGAATGTAAGCCGTCGTTTCCAAGGCATTACCCCAAAATGACTTGGGTAGATCCGAATAACTCATCATAGATCTGACCATCTCTAAAAGAGTCCAATTTCTTCGTTCCGCCACACCGTTCTGTTGAGGGGTTCCCGGTGCGGTTAACTGGGATACGATCCCTTCGTCCAATAAGTAGTTCAAGAATTCATCGCTGAGGTATTCGCCTCCACGATCTGATCGTAGAAACTTGATACTCATTTCCCTATGTTTCTCGGCTTCGGCCTTAAACTCTTTGAACTTATCAAAAGTTTCAGACTTATGCCTCATAAGGTAGATGTACCCATATCTCGAGTAATCGTCAATGAAGGTGACGAAATACTCATACCCCATTCTCGCTTTGATCGTCATTGGACCACACACATCGGTATGAACGAGTTCTAACACTTCCGTGGCTCTATTCTCCTTGGCTCCAAATACCCTCTTGGTCATTTTACCCTCTAAACAGGATTCACAAGTTGGAAACGGTTTGACTTGGAATGATTCCAAGGATCCGTCTTTCACCAATCTCTCTATCCACTTTAGATTAATATGACCTAGTCTAAGATGCCATAGAAGTATTTCGTTCATCTCCGAAGAACACTTTCTTTTATTTCTCAAAATGATCGACGTGTTATTAGATTCATTATTTGAGTGGTGTGCACACTTAATCGTATAGAGATTGTTTACCAACGTTCCATGACAGATAGTATCATTCTTAAAAGAAACAGTAACAACTTTATTAAAAGTAACTGAATATCCATAAAAAAACAACTTAGAAACTGAAATTAAATTATTCCTAAAGTTCGGAACGTATAAAACATCTCTTAAAATTAAAACTCTATCTTCAAAAGATAGGTGCACGACTCCCACTGCTTCGGCTGCCACTCTCGTAGCATCGCCCAAAGTGATGGTGATCTCATTCTTGCTAAGTCGCCGGGTTAGCTGGAACCCCTGAAGAGTGAAACAAATATGATCAGTTGCCCCGGTATCCACTACCCAAACGTGGGCAGCATACACCGCAACATAAGTTTCAACGACTAAAGCATGAGATTTACCTTTCTTTACCGCCTTCTTAGGTTTAGAACATGTCGCCCTCCAATGTCCCTTTTCACCACAATTGAAGCACTTACCCTTAGCAGCTTTCTTTCCACCTCCTTCTCCCTTTGCCTTGTGTTTCGCAACGGTTGGATTTGCTTGGGTCTGACCTTTCGTCCTCTTTCTCTTCTTCCCTCCCTTGGGACCCGAAGAGGCAGACGGACCGTTTGCCACCATAGCAACAGTTTGATGATCCATTAACATCTCCACCGACACCAAAGCTTGCAAGAGCTCGGGCAAACTATTTGTCCGGTCATTCATTTGATAGTTCAACTGAAATTGCTCAAAGCTCTTCGGCAGAGAATGGAGAACGAAATCGACCTTAGTAGGGAGATCAAATTCCGCACCAAGTACTTCCAACTTGTTGAGATAACCCATCATCTCGATAACGTGATCCCTTACGGGAGTACCTTCCACCATCTTCAACGAAAGCATCTTTCGCATGGTGATTTGCCTAGCTGTACGGTTCTGATGTTTAAACATCGCTTCAAGATTGAGCATTATCTCAGAGGCGGTCTCCATGTGTTGGTGTTGGTGTTGCAACACATCTGACATTGAAGCCAGAATAGTACACCTAGCCATCTCATCGGAGTCAAACCAACTCTTATGCTCTTTCTTGACCGCCTTGGTCGCATTTTCGGCAGGCTCTTGGGGCTTAGGAGTAGTAAGTACCCATTTGTGGTGTTGAGCGGTTAGGACAATATCAAGATTACGTTTCCAATCAACATAATTCTCACCGACAAGTTTGTTATCTTTAAGTATACTAAACAGTGGATTAAAAGGTTGCGACATGATGAACTGAGAATAAAACATACATTCATATCAATATCTAGAAAAATACGAAATTATCACATAATTCGATCACATCAATTATATTGAAACCTTAAAACAATATAATCATGCATCAGCCAACATCTCGAAACAATTTAAATGCGCCACGAGGGGTGGTCTATACATTTAAACACATTCAAGCGGATCACAACCTTAAAAGTTACAAATCCTTAATTCAAAATTAATAGTTGGCTCCCACTTTGACCACATAAAAATTGACAGGGACTCCGAGGGGAGTAAGTTAATATCAATTTCTTATGGCTAAGTAATAACCATAATTAAATACAGGATTATTATTTCGCTTTGAGCAAGCCACTCGTGGTGAGGGTCAATACCGCCACTAGTAATAATCCACAATCATCCTTTCGGAATTTATTCATGTGAAATCCGTTCTTTTGGCCGATCCGAGGGGGAAATGTATTCCAAAAGAACTTCACAAATAAATAAATTATGGAGGCCAAATTAATCCAATTTTAATATCCGGAATAAAATTGCGATTAAATAAACATACTTAGTAATTTTCGAAAGTAAGGTTTTTCTTGGACAATAAAATTCATGCAAACACATATTAACAAATAATAATAAGTGAACGAAATAGAACATCCATCAAAACAAAATTAAACACATTGGAGCACTCAAATCCAATTGTCAAGGTTTAATTTTTTCACGTCTTAATACGAAATATCGTCCTTGTTGCTTTCCGTTGTTCGTCTCGACACGCTCCCACTCGAACAGCAACACTTCATCAAAAAACAACATCGTTTGGGGTTCAGGACGGCGTTTAAAATCACATAAAAAATGCAAAACTGAAATTAATTAAAAAAAATTCCACGGCCCGATATACGGCACGCATCGGCCCACGGAGTAGCGGCCGCACGGGCGCCAGCGCTAGGCGCGCGCCTCCATGCCATGGCCCACCCCTTCGTGCGTGGGTCGTGCGCCTTGCGCACCCCGTGCACCGGGTTTTGTCTTTCGTTCTTGTTTTTCACCCCATGCATGATTTTACGTCCATGCATGCGCCACGCATGCATGCATCGTCCGAGTACGCCGTCTTTAATTCTTCGTTCTTCGTCACGATCCGATTACAATTTATTTTTTAAAAAAAAATACTAGATCTAGACTAGTCTATTACAATGATCGAATCAAAATAAAAACAACTAATCTACTTGTGGATTTTCTCACGAGAAAAACGAATTCGAACGAATCGAATTAAAAATAATTAATTCACACGCATGAAAAATTAACAACATTAAAAACCATGACAATTGGATACCTGCAAAAAAGATCTAGCAATTCTACTATTCAATTTCAATTTAATGTTAAACAATTTAAATTCCAATTTAAAGATCAGAGCCCGAAACCGTGGCTCTGATACCAGTTGTTGGGAAAATAGGGGTGCCCGGAATATATTCGGGATGAAATTTAAATACGAATTTAAATTCAATTATTACTAGCATGAATTAATCCTAATTAATTCAAATAATAATTCCAACAACTAATTTATCATCATGCATGTTGAATTAATTCACATAAAATCTAGGCGGAATAATCAAGAATTTATGTGACTTACGTACCTCTTGTAGACTTGGTCTTTGAATAAAAGGGACAATCACGATCTCGCTTTATCAACCCAAAAGTCTTCTCAAGTATTTCCCTTTCGCCTTACTTGATCACCGGTGGGAGATGCTTTCAAGTAATTTAAATAACTAAGGAAAAAGAAAAATATATATGCTCTTGATTTTTCCAACACATGGAATTATGTACTTGGGGATGAAATAATCACCCCCTATTTATAATGAAGTGGCCGAAATTTGTATATATTTTATGGGTCTGGAGAAAATCTTTTCTTAGTCTCTAAGAAATCTTGAATATATCTCATATATTCTTTTCTCCATAATAAAATATTCCACAAAAATCTCACACTCCTTATTTACTTGTAAATTTCGAAAATTTCATGAACAGATCCTAAGATTTGGATCTTCTTGAATATATGAGATATTCTTGTATTCCAAGAATACATATCTTCCATAATATCTTTCCAAGAAAATCAACAAAATCTTCTCTCTCCTTGAATCAAGATTTTCGAAAATTTAAGAGAAAATCAGCATATTATTTTCTTTTTATTTTAATCACCTTATTATTATTGGGCTACTTAATGGGCTACTTGAGGGACCTTTAAGGAGAATTAAGATTGGACCTCCTAATGGACTTCTGAATTTCAATATTGAGCCCCAATATAAATCAATCCATTAATATTAATTATTACCACTAATAAATTAATATTGCACTATCCATCTTAATCCATATTATGATAATATGGGCTCCCGGTTATTATTTCCCGCGTTTAAGATTATCAAGTCCATTAATTAATTAATCTTCTGAATAACTCTAAATTAATTAATATATTTCACCTTGGAGTAAAGACAGCTCAATATTATTATCCGTACCGAAGAAACTAATTCTTCACTTGAAAGATATGGTACGATAAAACTTCTGAGCCCACCAAGGGGACTAATCACACGAGCCGTACTCGCACGCATTTCTCCGTATTAAATCTTAGCAACCGTCGTATGATTAATATTACTGCCCAAGACACAAAGTTTGAAGTCACAATGATTCTCACCCAACATGAATCAAAGTAGTAATCATTAAGCACACACGGTCCTATTTAAGTGATGGAGATTAAGAAATCAACAACCACTGAGGTCTAATTCTTCACATTTCAGAACAGAAGAATTTATCCTCGCTGTAGGTCCTCTTCAACACATACTAAATGTGCTAGTGCAATCTCTTAGTCAAGACAGACCAATCTGAGACTTACACATCGATCTTTCATGGCGGATTGTTCAATTCCACCTAGGTCGTGAAATTGTACGTTTAGTTACAAGGAAACTGTTAATGTTCTCTTCCGTTATCGGGTATCACCACATTAACTACAATGTAACTAGTACTATTATGAACGGTTTGTAATAGATATTCAACATTCAATCATAACTAAAGCAAATGCGATAAAAGAATTATTCTCATAAACAAGTGTTTGATACACGAGTTATACAAAGTAAAAGCATACTTTCACGTATAACTCCAACAATAAGTACACGAATGGATGTAATCCTTGTGACCGGAGAATAGGTGTCAAAGAAATCATACCCTTCTCTTTGTTTAAAACCCTTTGCAACCAAACAGGCTTTATACTTGTCAATTGATCCATCTGCTTTGTACTTTCTTTTAAGGATACATTTGCATCCTAAGGGCTTACAACCTTTAGGGAGGTCAACCAACTCTCATGTATGATTTTGCAGAATCGAATCATATTCACTATTTATTGCTTCTTTCCAGAGAGGTACATCTGGTCTAGAAAGAGCTTCTTTGATAGTCCTGGGTTCTTCTTTTAACACATAGGTGATGAAGTCTGGACCATAGGTCTTATCAATTCTAGCTCGTTTACTGCGTCTGGGTTCTTCACTCTGCTGAGTGGAAGGGCATGCAGCTTCACTTGATTCCTCATGAGTTCGTTTATTTGAACTCACTTCTTTGTCCCTACATGGGAACACATTTTCAAAGAAAAAAGAATTCCTTGATTCTATTATAGTACCTACTGTCATATCGGGTATCTCTGATTTGTGAATCAAGAACCGATAGGCACTACTATTGAAGGCGTATCCTATAAAGATCCCATCGACCGTCTTAGGTCCGATTTTCACTTGTTTAGAAAGTGGCACTTCAACTTTAGCCAAACACCCCCACACTTTGAGGTATTTGTAGGATGGTTTGCGATTTTTCCACAACTCATAAGGTGTCTTATCTTGAGTCTTAAGTGGAATTTAGTTCAGAATGTGGTTAGCTGACAGAATAGCTTCCCCCCACATGTTCTGAGGTAAACCCGAGCTGATTAACATTGCGTTCACCATCTCTTTCAAAGTTCGGTTTTTCCTCTCCGCAATACCATTCGATTGAGGTGAGTAGGGAGCTGTTGTTTGATGTATGATGCCTGATTCGACACATAATTGTTCAAACGGAGCCACATACTCTCCACCTCTATCACTACGAATTACTTTAATTGTAGTGTTCATTTGATTCTCTACTTCACTTTTATAATTTTTTAAAGCTTCAATAGCTTCATCTTTACTTCGTAGTAAGTAAATGTAGCAGAATCTTGTGCAATCATCAATAAAAGTAATAAAGTACTTTTTTCCACCTCTAGTTTGCACAAACTTTAAATCACATACATCAGTGTGAATTAATTCTAGAGGAGTAGTGTTCCTTTCAATTGACTTAAATGGTAATTTAGCCATCTTTGCTTCTACACATATTTCACATCTTTTGGATGTATCAACATTTTCAATTTTAAGTAAATCTAAATTTACTAAACGTTTTATAGATTTTAGATTAACATGTCCTAATCTAAAATGCCATAAAGAGGAACACTCAACGATATAAGCAGAAGTAGAAGCATTCTCATTGATAATAGTGTTTTTGCCATCACAACTTACAGTCATGACAAACATCTTAAAAAGGCCCTTCTCGAGGTAACCTTTTCCTAGGAAGATGCCAAACTTGCTAAGTACAATGCCATTTGACTCAAACACTAGCTTAAACTGAATACTAACTAAAAGTGACCTCGAAATCAGATTCTTCCGGATGTCCGGGACATGCAGCACATCCTTCAGTTTGAGCTCCTTTCCCGAAGTCAGTTTGATTATCACCATTCCTACACCATCCACTTCAGACGAGGTTTGGTTCCCCATGTAGAGCTTTCTCCCCTCAGCAGGAGAATAAGTGGAGAAGGCAGACTTCTCCGAGCAAACGTGGCAAGTAGCACCAGTGTCCACGAACCAACCTTTCTTGTTGTCCACCATGTTGGCCTCGGTCACTACAGCGGACATATCCATCTCCATAAGCTCACGTTCAGCAACGTTCACAGAGTTCTTCTTCCCTTTGTTTTCTTTCTTGGGCTGACGATAATCAGCTGCCCGATGGTTGGGTTTGCCACAGTTGTAGCACTTCCCGCTGAACTTCTTCGGGGCAGGACCAGCAGCAACAGCCTTGCCTTTTCCTTTGTCATCTTAACGCTTCCTCTTCTATGATGGTTCACCTTTCTCCATCAGGTTAGCCTCGGCCTCGATTGAAGCAATCAAGCCCCTCTTTTCCCTTTTTTTCGTTATCCTCCTAGATCCGGAGTCGGGTAACAAGGTTCTCCATCGTCACCTGCTTTTGCTTGTGCTTGAGGTAGGACTTGAACTCCTTCCAAGATGGAGGGAGTCTGTCAATCACAGTAGCTACCTGAAAGGCTTCAGGCAGCTCCATCCCTTGCACTGCAATATTGTGGAAGATCACTTGCAGCTTTTGCACCTACTCGACAACAGACTTGTTGTCCTCCATCTTGAAGTCGTACAAGGTGGAGACGATGAACTTGCTAGTTCCCGCATCTTCGGTCTTGTACTTCTTCTCCAAGGACTCCCACAGAGCTTTGGAAGTCGGGTACTCATCATACACATCACAGAGGGCATCAGACAGCCCATTCAGGATGTAATTCCTGTAGAGATAGTCATCGTGGATCCAAGTATCATAAGCGATCCTGGTCTCCTGATCAGCATCTTCAGCAGGAGCACTCAGACTATCATCCTTGATGTATTTCACCAAGGAGATGGTGGTCAAATAGAAGTGCATCTTCTTTTGCCACCTCTTAAAGTCATTACCCGAAAATTTTCGGGTTTCTCGCCTTTCACTACCACCGGCCTAACAGTCCCTTGCAGGGAGGCCTGGTTGGTTGCCAAAAGTGGATTGACACCGGCATTTCCCACGAAAGGATTGCCGCCAAGATTTCCCACGAAGGGATTAGCACTTGAGCTTCCCACAAATGGATTAGTGCTAGAGTTTTCCACAAAGGGATTAGCATTTCCCACGAAGGGATTGCCATTAACATTCATCCATTCAGCAAGAATGTTGCTGAAATTTCCAAACTGGAAAGGAGGAATGGTAGTCGGATTACCTGAGGAGGTTCCCTTGGAAGGATCCGGATTACCATCCTTAGTCGGATTTGTACCCGCAGGTACTGGAGAAGAGTCATTGATATCATCTTTAGTCGGTGAAGAGATATCCATCTCGTTATCAGAGTTGTTTTTCGACATAGTAGTGTAGCGAAATAACAATCACTATATTAAGTCTTGCGATTGTTAGAATAAAATGGGGTGTGTATTTCGTACACTGCAAGAAGAGAAGAAAAGAAACACGAAACGAATTCGTAAAATAAACCGAGTCTAGGAATAACCTATTCCCGCAAGACTGAATATGCCCGTATAGTGCTTACGGTGTAATGTGTACGAGTCTCTAAAGGTAAAACGGTTTAAAAAATTCACACCGGTAGCACCACCGTGTATGAATTTTCGGCGAAAGAAATCGGAATTATGAGCTTAACGGGTATATGCAGCGAAAGGCTTTCAGAAATTTGGGTTCGTAAAAGGTGATCTGAAAGTTTGGACGAAATGGGGTATGTATAGGCGGAAATTCGACCCATCTGAAGGTTGCTAGAGTGGAGTACGTGGTGATCATGGGTCACCCACGTTCTGTAGTGGAGAGAAACGCAGTTTCTCATTCTTGGGAAGCAAGAACGGAATATTCCAGATTCTAGAGTGTATTAATCATATTCGTAGGTGTATTAAATATGTTCGTGGGCCGGCCCAATTCCAAACGGGCCACCCGAACCAATTGGATCCAAAAGGTATTGGGTCATTTTACATTTTTGGTACTCAAAAAATATAGGTAGGCCCCAAAGCCCACCCAAAGCCCAATTGCCAAGAACCACGGACACGGATGGAACTTTATTTTCCATTTCCTATGAAATTATTCAATACAAATGATTAATACTACAACTTCCCAAATTAATTTCTCACTCACCGGAAATCGGTTTTGAGATATTAAATATACCACGCTCATCTACTCCGTGAGTAGAACAACATCGTTAATTTTATTTTCCAAAAAACTAACGTTTTTACTCCTTAAAAAATTAGTCAAAGTCAGGGTATAAAACCTTCATTAAAACCAATTTCCAACAGTTAACCTACTTAGATGATGATTAGCGAGAGTGTCACATACGAGAGGATCATATGTAAGTTACAAATCTAAATTGGGAAATTGTCTCTCAATACATAGTTTTTCCATTTTCTGTGGAATAATTATCAACTTTTAAATAATTTATCCTGAAGTACAAAAGTTAATTATTATGTTGAACGTATGTTGTGTTAAAATTGAATATAAGTATGTTGTTATTGCATTTTATATCTGAGGGTAGTTGAAAATTTAAACTTCTTCCTCCCAACAATATTTAGTTTAGTTTTGTACCTCTCAACAACCCACCCATCTAAATTATAAAATATGTAATCGAATAAAAAAAATAGGAAGCCTAAAAGGGGGTATATTAATTAATATTCACATTTTATTACGTAAATGTTTATTTACAATTTTTGGATTTATTACAAGTGACATCAGGTGGTGGAGTAATTTTTAATCCAAACAATTACAAGAATTTTTCTAAAACCCTATGAAGTCATTTTAGAATACTTCATATTTACTATTATAAAGAGTTCTACATGGTTTTAGAGAGAAACTAGCGTAGCCCGAGTGTATTAGACGGATTTTTTTTTTTAATATTCTATATAAATTTAATTTTTTTTATTACAATTGTTATTTGATTAAAAATATTATTTAATTATTTAAAAACATAAATAATACTAATATACCATTGACTATTAAATTTAACAATAATATATATATATATATATATATATATATATATATATATCTAGAATGATAACTAGTATATTGAAAATCTTAAATAAATTTAAAAAGAGTGGGTCTATTGTGCAATATTGCACGGTGCAATTTCGGACAAATAAGGAAGGATTCTAAAAACTTGCGGGTCAACATTGAGATTCGGGTTAGCATAATAAAATTTGCGGGTCAAATAGATCTTCCCAAAAAAAATCGCGCAAAAGCAAACAGAAAAATTCGCTCTCAGGTCTGTGTTACTTTAAGGGCACATGAGTGTTATTGTAAGAGTACGTATGTGTTACTATATCAGAAACAGTGTGGAATCGCGAAAAAACATAGGTTTAAATCATGAAGAAAAAAAAACTTGATAAACACCAAAAAAATCTTAACATAATTCTTATTCATGTGTTACCATATGAAATCGGATGAATCTGAACGATAAAAAGACTATATGATTAAGTAATTTATGTGTTACTACATGAACAAATGAGTGTTACTACAAGAACTAATCAGTGCTACGATATGAGCTAGTAACACACTTTTACTCATGCAGTAACACTTGTTTGTTCATACAGTAACACAATTTTCAGCAGTATGAAAAATGGGCAATCGTTTGACCCGCGAATTTCGAATTTTCTATTTAAAGCAGTAACACACATTTGTTCATGTGTTACTACATGAACAAATGAGTGTTACTACAAGAACTAATCAGTGTTACGATATGAGCTAGTAGCACACTTTTGCTCATGCAGTAACACTCGTTTGTTCACACAATAACACAATTTTCAACAGTATGAAAAATGGACAATCGTCTGACCCGCCTTTGACCCACGAATTTTGAAATTTTCTATTTAAAGCAGTAACACGCTTTTGCACATGCAGTAACACTCGTTTGTTCATACAGTAACATATTTTTTAGCAGTATAAAAAATGGGCGACCCATTTGATCTGCTTTGACCCGCGAATTTTAATTTAATTTATATAGAAAGCAACAGGGTAAGGTTTGGGCATATTGCACGGGTCAGACTATTGGAATTTCTAACAACGTAAACACGTAAACATGCACAGCGGAAGATAACGATTCACCAACAACGAATCTGAAATATGGTTGTATAACATAACAATTATGGATAAATAACGATATATAAATCCTTACAGCGATTTGTGCGCGGAATCCTCAACTATGATATCCACGTAACGACTTTCTACCAACCCGCACCGATATGCCAACGTTGAATCTCAGAACGAATTTGCTAGGAAAATTCAGACTGAGATTTTATGGAGAAATTATATTTCTTATGCTCAATTCGGAATTCCCATAGGACACATATTCATAGGGATTAACTTGGCTTAATTCTTAAGCAAGATATTGGGCCTAGCCCGTAATATAATCTCTACGGATTATATCTCCCTAGATATGTTCCTACGAATAATATATTTACCATATCTATTATTCTTATATAAAAATATTCTAAATATTATTATTGAGATTTCATATTTAAATAAATCTAATTTAATTAAATAATAATTGTTGGTCCCGTTTTTTTCATTCACAAACAAAGGCAATATGGGAAATTAGGAGAAATTTTTGTTTTAACACTGATGTTATGCAAGTCAGTAAAGCAATAAAGAACACAACAATGTAAAGTGGTTCGGAGGCTCAAGCTCCTACATCCACTGCCTGATTTAACAGGAAATCCACTACCCGGGATTCTTGTTTTTAACGTGCCAAGGTGCACTCACAACTGGACTCACACCCCTCCGCGGAGCTGCCTCTCGAACTGGCCTCACATCCCTCTTCACTCAGGGACTGCCTCTCCTCACCTCACTGCAACACCTAACACTATTCTGGAAAGGGTTTAGTTTGGTTTGGTTCTCTCCAACTAGGTGAGATTTTCCCTTACATGGTTTTAGCCTTTAAGCTAAGGTTGGGAAAATCTCTCTAAGCTTAGGATGTATATGATGAGCTCGAGTATACAAACTGGAACACTCAAATATGACTATGAAGAACTCAGGTCAGTGTTCTTGATGGAGATGGTGTCTCCTTATGCCTCCCTTGAAACGCACCACTCTCACATCAGCTCCTTGCTTATTCACAAATGAAGCTTGAGTTTGTATTTATAGTGTGGATTTGAATGTTACCGTTGGAGAGAGTAACATTCAAATCCAGACTATCTCTGGAGTGAAATTCTCCTTTTCAGTAAAGTATGGCCTTTGTCAGCTTTTGTCAGATTTGCTGCCTTGACTTGATTGGTCCACGTGGACTGAGTCCAACGGCTCTTTTGTTCAGGGTACTTGATCAGGGTAGTCCTGACTTCAGGTGACTTCTCTTCAGCTGACTTGAAGTCCTCTTAGGATACTTTTCTTCAGTAGACTTGAGGTCTTCTTAGGAACTTTCATTGGACTTGAAGTCTACTCACTGGACTTCCTTCATTGGACTTTAAGTCTACTCAGGAGAGTTTCTCAGTAGACTTCCTTCATTGGACTTTAAGTCTACTCAGGAGAGTTTCTCAGTAGACTTTCTCAGTAGACTTCCTTCATTGGACTTCCTTCATTTCTCAGTAGACTTCCTTCATTGGACTTCCTTCATTGGACTTTAAGTCTACTCAGGAGAGTTGACATAAGGCAAATTGTCAGCCTCTCATTCCTCAGTAGCCTGACTCCTTCAGGATCTACTCGGCACAACACTGATCCTCATAACCATGCTCTTCACTGAGTAGTCCACTGACCAGCTTAGAAAGTCAGGCTTATACTCAGTGGGACTTCCTTCAGGACGGTCTTCAGGTCTTCAGGGGACTTGAGTTTGTTTCCTCTTGGATGGCTTCTGACTTCTTCAGGTTTATGAGTCCGCTGAGTTCCCCCTCAACAGAGTACCTGTAAACTGAAAACAAACTATCCTAACCTGAACCTTTACAAGACAATCCTGACCGCACACATCCTATTACAAGTCGTTTTTGAAAATCATCAAAACTAGATATCCCAACAATAATAATAATTATTAATTCCAAATGTAATTATTATTATATTCTCCATAAATTAAATATTATATCCAATACAATATTGAATCAACCAACTATAATTGGTAAATTGTCATTACTTGTTGTGTGACCCATAGGCACTCGTATATCGAGCGATTAGTCAAACTAACAGTCTTAATTGAACCCTAGATAATAAATCAGACATTCTCAATATACGAGGTACGTTGCGAGGAAATCTGCAACTACCTGTAATATTGTAGGCTATTGTGATATCTTCCTTTCATTCGTGAATACTCGATTAAGTCTTGAACATGATGAAGTGTCTATTCAAATAACTTAATCATATTATCTCTAATCACTAATTGATCAAGTATATCACACTTAGTCACAAAGTCTAAGTTGATGCGCGTCGGCTGACGACTTAGATCCAATTATGATGAGAAGACGAGTATTCTCTCTAAATCCACATTGAGGAATGAATCCTATTCTTAGCTCAACTACCACGCACATGGATTTCGTGATGAACCCAATCCATGCCATATTGACTTGAACCGAAAATACTAGCTTTTACTAGTAGCTTCCCCGCAAGAGTACGGGTTCACTGTAGTATGAGTAAGTATAATGACCAAGTATATCGAACCCAAGGGATAAAGTGTATGCAAATAGATCCCTGAAGATCTACGCGTCGTAGTTAATATGAGTGAAATGTTTTTGGATTTTTGAGAAGAATTAATTAAAACTAAAATAAACTAATTCAACTAAAGAACGAAAGAAATGAATTAACTAAGGTTTGTATTCAAAGATGTGATGGTGATGCTCAGGATAGGAATCCCTACGTATACTAACGGAGCAGGTACATAATCAAAATAACCGTGACGCGCAAGAAATAACCTAAGTAAAAGAATGCAAGATGAAAGCTCAAGATTCTAAACCCTAATACTTTACCCTAGCACTCGACTTCACTAATCCACTAACAAGTTAATAAATTGTCCTTAATTAATGAGACCCTAATTTAACTAATGGTGATGCGGCCGTCCTCCATAGCTAAACCGGCAAATTAATCAACCCCTTCTAAACCCTCTAGTTAAGTCTACTAGTTTTTAAAGAGTGATGCAGTCGTCCTCTCCCTAACACGTTCGTACGAAATTCAAAGGTAAAGTTAAGATTGATTTTAAGAATTCATTAATTGAGAGAATTAAAACCTAACGTCACGAGTTACCCTAATTACGTACCCACAACCTACTTCTACGAGTTCATCCTTCCCCAAGCATACAAGGGTTTTAGCCGGACATGGTTATAACGATGACAAAAGCAATTGGTGAAGTAACGAACATGAACATGATAGTTATAACGAAGAATAGATCAATCATAAACTAGGGTTTAAAGAAATAAAATAATAAACTAAAATTAAATCAATAAACGAAGTCTAGAAGAAATAACGAACAAAGGTTTTAAGAAACTAAATTAAAAAGTATAAACTTGGACTATGAATTCGTAAAGAAAAACCTCAAAACGTAAAAGTAAAGCTTGCTCGTTCCTTCTCCTCTTTCTCTCTCTAAAAACTAAGTCTAAAAGTGATTTTGTATGTGATAATCCGTCAATAATCTCTCAAAACGTGTTCGAGAAGGTATATATAAGCAACGGGTCGATTCAGGATCTCATGGGCTAAAATTCCGCGCTTGCTCGTGCACTGCTCGTGCACTAGTGCACGAGCACATCCCACTCGAGCACCTCAAATTGTCCAGAACCGAAAAAAAGCACGACCACACGAGCTCGTGCACTAGTGCACGACCGCATGCCTTGCTCGAGTGCACTGCACGAGCACTCGTGCAGGGGTGCACAACTTGCGTTCTCTCGTGCGCTATGCGCGACCACTCGAGCACTAGTGCTCGAGCTCTTCTAGCTTGTGCACTCCAATGATACTTTTGCTCCCTCGAACTAGCACTTTTCGTATTTCTTCGATATCTTCTCATCCGGGCGTCCGTTTGAGTCGATTCAAAGTCCTACGAACTCCTCTTTTCGCCCTCTATCCATCTATGAGCATCAAAGAGAGAAATTCATTAGTTTATGAAAATGATACGCAAATGACTCTAAATACTCAATAAAATCAACTAAAACTAGGGCATTTCGAGTGATGAATCATGACAATTTCACGCCTAATCAATCCCCCCAAACTTACCATGTTGCTTGTCCTCAAGCAACGAAATAATAAGTCAAGTGAAATTGTTAGGAATGAGTCAAAAAATCAAATTATGCAAGAAAATGAATTCGAGTTTCAAAGACCAATCACAAGTATACTCACTCACCTTCCCTCATCATACTCATGCAACAACAGCAAGAATCGCCAAAATCAAACATGGATGTGTACTCTACGATGTGTTTCACTCCCTCACAAGTGTATATCAATGATAAAGGGACTCACTCAAACAATCAATCACTCATATTGGCAGCCATAGGCTTGTAAGCACTCTTAACTCCGACCATACTCTAGAAATCAATGCCGAATAAAAAAGGACTTCTCTCAAGGTTGTAATGTAGGCTCTTTGGACGGGTGGGATAACAATGTGGATAAATGACTCAAGTGAATGGAGAATAGAAAAATCAAACTTCGGTACTTCGAGATTAGGAACAGACTACTTCAACATATTCAATAAACACACTTTCAATTCCACACTCTCAACACTTCAATTTTTTTTTTCTTTCTCATTTTTTTTCACTTTTCTCAATCACTTCACTTTTTTTTTTCACAAACACATGAGCTCATTTTTTCCTTTTTGCTCATTCTCAATTTTTTTTCTCTTTCCCACAACTCAAAACTTCATCACACCTTCTTCTCATACTCACTCAACAAACAACATTTTCCCTTTTCAACTCAATTCAATCACTTCACATTCACACTCTTCCTATTCTCCACCCAAGTTGGGACAAAAAGGTTTAGGACTTGGAATAGTGTTCAAATGTGCTAGCAAATGAAATAGGCTTTAGGCTCAAAGGGGCTAACAAGGGACAAATGTCAATGGTAAGGAAAATTTTGGCTAAGTGACTCATTCAAAATAAAGATGGCCTAAGATCACATTCGGCATATCAAACTAGACACAATCAATAAGCAAGAGCACACACAAGTTCTAGCATCCTCTAAGGTGACGATCCACTCACAAACGAAGAGATTAATTCATGCATCAAAATCTCATAAGGCTCAAATCTCACAGCTTTCACATCCATGCTAGTCCTAGTGCATTCTCACTCTCATTGCACAAGCATTCAAAAGGAAAACTCACAAGCATACAAGTTCTCTCTCAAATCCACTCTAACTCAAACACTCACACAAAATAATTCCTAACTCAACCTCACAATTCACCCTACTTATCAAGTCATAATCAAAGATAGCAATCAACAAGCATAAGATGATTGATAGGCATGAAAGATGCAATAGCGAATCAGATCAAAATCACCCCAAGGAACATCTCAAGGCACCAAATAACCAAACACACTCAAAGATAAGTGGTGCTCCGATGCAATGTAACAAGAAACATAAAAAAAACTCCACCCCCCCAAACTTCGACCTTGCGAAGAGGTCTAAGTTTGGGGTTGTGGGTTACCTCAACCAAACAATTTAGTTTCTCTCAACAACGTTGCACACTCCCTTGCTTAAGTTCCTTCAATCTCCACTTATTTGACACTCCTTCGAGACAAGCCTACAAAATAAACTCTCAAGTACGAGGTTAAAATTTACGATTCAACAACACCATAATAACATAAAACTCAAATAACTAAAAACACTCAAAAGCAAATAAAAATGGGTTGCCTCCCATTCAGCGCTATTTTTAAGGTCCTCATGCCGAACCGAGCTCAAAGGAGCTTATGGGACATGATACTCAAATTTACCTCCCTTACTCTCATAAGAGTAGGTGTCTAAGTTCTTTGCTCTATTCCCATCTTTCTTTTTCACCTCAGACGGTGGGCGTCTCAATTCCTTCTCACTCTTTCCAGGAGGAGTCTTACCAAACAGGTTCTTGAATTTAGACTTTTTCTTCTTAACTCCTCATTTTCTCTCGAACTGGATCACGTCCACACTTTTCACTTCTTCATCCTTCAACTTCTTTCCTTTATCCCTATCAAAATAAGTCAGATCATAATGCTCATGGGTAAAATCAACAGGTGAAGGATTATCAAACTCATAAATAAAAGAAGGATTAGGGATAGGAGGTGTGTCTTCAACACTGGGATCAATGACATCCATGCAATACAAACTCGCATCCTCCTTCGGGTGCTTCATGGCTTCATATAGGGAAATCTTTACTTCTTGATCATCAACTTTCAACGTGATCTTCCCATTTGCCACGTCTAGCACCATCCCCGCCGTTGCTAAGAACGGTCTTCCCAAGATCAAGGGCACGTGCTCATCTTCCTCCATTTCTAGGACCACAAAATCGGCTGGAAAAATGTGATCTCCAACTCTCACGAGGACGTCTTCAACCACACCTTGAGGTCGAGTAATAGACCGATCGGCAAGTTGAAGTGTCATCATTGTCGGTTGAAGTTCACCACCTTCCAACTTCTTGAAAAGCGACAAAGGCATAAAATTAATGCTCGCTCCGAGGTCGCACAATGCTCCATTTTTTATCTCGTTCCCAATGTCACATAAGATGGTAAAGCTCCCGGGATCCTTCAGCTTTGGAGGAAGCGCCTTGTGCACTAATGCACTCACCTCATGGTTCAACTGCACCAACTTCGGCTCATCCACTCGCCTTCTTTTCGCGATCAAATCCTTCAGAAACTTTACATAGTTGGGCATCTGTTCCAAAGCATCATAAAAAGGAATGTTAATATGCAATTGTTTAAACACATCAAGGAATTTAGCGAATTTCTCATCAAGCTTCTTGTTCATGAAGCGTTGTGGATATGGGACTGGTATCACCGATTTGGGTACCCCCCATTCATCTCTTTCGGTCTCTTTCACTTTCTCCCTTGCTTCCTTTGCCTTCTTCCACTTAGGAACTCTCTTAACCTTCTCAATGCCTTCCTCTTCAAGCTCTTTGATCGCTTAAGTTCTTTCACCCTCAACCTTCTTCTCAACTCCTACCTCACCACTCTCATCTCCATCTGCCTCAGGCTCTTTTCCTTCTATCTCAACCTCTCATTTGGCCGTCTCAGAATTAGCAGGCATCTCAGGACCATCATACTTGGTCCCACTTCTAAGCTGGATAGCCTTACAATGCTCTTTAGGATTACCCTCAGGCATTGAAGGGTATTTGCCAGGCTCTCTATTCAATGACTTTGCAATCTGGCTCATCTGGAACTCTATAGAAGTGAACATTCGGTTGTTCTCCTGCTGAATTCGATTCAGCTCTACATCTCTCTTCTGGAGGTCTTGATCACGCTGATCAACTTTCTTATGCAGATCTTTCACATCGTACTCCAAAGAGGATAATCTCTTGCTTCCTTCCTCCACCTTCTGAAGGATAGCTCTCAACATCTCCTCAGTTGAGGCACCGCCTTCTCCACCCGGAGGTTTAGAACCTGGATCAACACCTGCAGGGACTGTAATACCCACCTTCGGGTTAGCATATGAAAAATTCTCGTTCTTTCTCCATTGGTTCTGAGGAAGCTGCTGGCCTCCTTGGTACCCTTGTGTGTTCTTCCATTGATTTTGAGGCGGCTGAGGACCTGGAGGTACAAATGGTTGGCCATAAGAAGGCCTTCCTTGAAAATTTCCACCTTGTGGATACCCATTCTGATTGTAATAAGGACCTCCCATATAATTTATTACTTCTTACTGAATTGTGGACTTGTCCTCTTGCTCATTCTCTGCTGCATTCCCTCCAACCATATTCTTCCCCAACTCAAGGTTGTTAATCTTTTCCATCATGGCCATCAACAGCCTTCTCGTTCCTTCACCTTCCTCAACCTGATGAACTCTCTGGAAATCTGTGTCCACATTCCAAGCCCCGACATTCGTGACAATGTTGTCCACGATCTCTCTACACCTCACTATTCCTTGATTAAGGAATGATCCACTAGCACAGACGTCTTGATGGTCTTGCCGAGCCTTGTTGGCACCACTATAGAAAAATGCCATGACATCTCCCTCATTGTACCCGTGTTGCGGGCACTCTATCAACATGTTTGAGTATCTCTCCCACGCTTGACGTAGGTCCTCTCTTTGCTTCTGGCGGAAGGAAGAGATCTCAATCCTTGCTTTGATCGTTCTGGATGGAGGGTAGAATCGCTCGAGGAACAGACGCTCGAGCTCGGCCCAAGTGGTAATACCTCCCCGTGGAAGCGTATTATCGTACCACTCTTTAGCTATTCCCGTCAATGAGAATGGGAACAACCTAAGCCTCTTGGTATCTTCAGACATGCCATTGTAATTGAAAGTGGAGGCTATCATTAGAAAACTCCTCGGATGAGTATGAGGATTCTCCTTCCCGATCACCCCCTTGAACTGGTTCTCTGTAAGCAGCTTTAGAATTCCCGGGGAAATCGAGAAGTTATTTGCCTCAACAGGAGGCAATGCCACTCCGTCATAGTACCGTTGTGGCTGCGCTGCAAATCTTTCTTGAATAACCATATTATGATATGCGTTCTGAGAAGTGTGTTGAGGATTAGCAGCTGGTACAGGTACTTGTTGGGGTGGTAGTGGGTAAACAGGTGGTGGATTGTAAACTGGAGGTGGAGGATACGGGTATGGTGGATACGAATAAGGTGGGTATGGGTAAGGTGGGTAAGGTAAGTTGTTTTGTGGTACGTTACGATGTGGGTAAGCAGGGTTGTTCTGAGGATTATGGACAATGTTATGAGCTGGGCTATTTTGATTCTGAGTACCCGGGTTTTGGCTTTGGCATTCCCCTGACGGATTTTGGTTCTTACTGGTATTGCCTTCAGTGCCGCCAACCCGGTTCAATGTCTGATTAAACTCATTAGCTGCATCAGCCAACTCATTACTGAGGTCCATTGGTTCTTTCCCTCCTCCGGCAGTGTATTAGGTTAGTGTAGGTTGACATGAGATGTCACGGAGAGCTACTACACTAAGACATGCGTGATGTATACTAAAAGCAGACTTTAAGTATAAGTGGGAGATTGTTGGAGTTATAGGTGAAAGTATGCTTTTACTTTGTATAACTCGTGTATCAAACACTCGTTTTATGAGAATAATTCTTTTATCACATTTGCTTTAGTTATGATTGAATGTTGAATTTCTATTGCAAACCGTTCAATATATAGTACATGTTACATTGTAGTTAATGTGGTGATACCCGATCACGGAAGACAACATTAACAGTTTACTTGTAACTAAACGTACATTTTCACGACCTAGGTGGAATTGAACAATCCGCCGTGAAAGGTCGATGTGTAAGGCTCAGATTGGTCTGTCTTGACTAAGAGATTGCACTAGCACATTTAGTATGTGTTGAAGAGGTCCTACAGCGAGGATAAATTCTTATGTTCTGGAAGGTGAAGAACTAGACCTCAGTGGTTGTTGATTTCTTAATCTCCGTCACTTAAATAGGACCGTGTGTGCTTAATGGTTACTGCTTTGATTCATGTTGGGTGATAATCATTGCGACTTCGAACTTTGTGTCTTGGGCAGTAATATTAATCATACGACGGTTGCTAAGATTTAATACGGAGAAACGCGTGCGAGTACGGCTCGTGTGATTAGTCCCCTTGGTGGGCTCAGAAGTTTTATTGTACCAAATCTTGCAAGTGAAGAATTAGTTTCTTCGGTACGAATAATAATGTTGAGCTGTCTTTACACCAAGGTGAAATATATTAATTAATTTAGAGCTATTCAGAAGCTTAATTAATTAATGGACTTGATAATCTTAAACACGGGAAATAATAACCGGGAGCCCATATTATCATAATATGGATTAAGATGGATAGTGCAATATTAATTTATTAGTGGTAATAATTAATATTAATGGGCTGAATTATATTGGGGCTCAATATTGAAATTCAGAAGTCCATTAGGAGGTCCAATCTTAATTCTCCTTAAAGGCCCCTCAAGTAGCCCATTAAGTAGCCCAATAATGATAAAGTGATTAAAATAAAAAGAAAATAATATGCTGATTTTTTCCTCTTAATTTCGAAAATATGGTTTTTAGGAGAGAAAAGATTTTGTTGATTTTCTTGGAAAGATATTATGGAAGATAAGTATTCTTGGAATACAAGATTATCTCATATATTCAAGAAGATCCAAATCTTGGATTTTCTCCATGTATTTTTCGAAAATTAAAGGCTTAATATGAAGGGTGAGATTTTTGTGGAATATTTTATTTTGGAGAAAAGAATATATGAGATATATTCAAGATTTCTTAGAGTCTAAGAAAAGATTTTCTCCAAGCCCAAATATACTTAAATTTTCGGCCCCTTCATATTATAAATAGGGGATGATTATTTCATCTCCAAGTACGTAATTCCATGTGTTGGAAAAATCAAGAAGCATAGATATTTTTCTTTTTCCTTAGTTTATTAAATTACTTGAAAGCATCTCCCACCGGTGATCAAGTGAGTGAAAAGGGAAATACTTGAGAAGGTTTTTGGGTCGATAGAGCGAGATCGTAATTGTCCCGTTAATCCAAAGGCCAATTCTACAAGAGGTACGTTAATCACATATTTACTTGTTTATTCCGCCATAGTTAATATGTGAAATTAATTCAACATGCATGATGAAAATTCGTTGTTTGAATTATTATTTGAATTAATTAGGATTAATTCATGCTAGTAATAATTGTATTTAAATTCGTATTTAAATTTCATCCCGAATAGATTCCGGACACCCCTATTTTCCCAACTAATGGTATCAGAGCCACGGTTTCAGGCTCTGAATTTTAAATTGGAATTTAAATTGTTAAACATTAAATTGAAATTGGATAGTAGAATTGCTAGATCTTTTTTGCAGGTATCCAATTGTCATGGTTTTAATGTTGTTAATCTCATGCGTGTGAATTAATTGTTTTCAATTCGATTCGTTCGAATTCATTTTTCTCGTGAGAAAATCCACGAGTAGATTAGTTGTTTTTATTTTGATTCGATCATTGTAATAGACTAGTCTAGATCTAGTATTTATTTATTTTTGTAAAATAAATTGTAACCGGATCATGACGAAGAACGAAGAATTAAAAACGGCGTACCCGGATGACGCATACAAGCGTGGCGCGTGTATGGACGTAAAATCATGCAAGGGGTGAAGAAAACGAGGACGAACGGCGAAAAACGGCGCACGGGGTGCACGGCGCACGACCCGGGCGCGACGGGAGGCCGGCGCCGCGGCCTGCGCCGCGGCGAAAAACGGCGCACGGGGTGCACGGCGCACGACCCGGGCGCGGCCTGCGGCGCCTTGGGGCGCTCTGGGCGGCGCCTCGGTGCACCTCCGTGCAGCGCCTCGGGTGCGCCTCAGAGCTGCGCCTCGGCGTGCCTCCCGCAGTGCTTCGGCACGCGGGCCCACTTCGTGGGCCGATGCGCGCCGTATCTCGGGCCGTGGAATTTTTCGGTTCGTTTTTTTTTTTCGTGTGATTATTAAATGTCGTCCCGAACCCCAAACGATGCTGTTTTTGATGAAGTGTTGCTGTTCGAGTGGGAGCACGTCGAGACGAACATCGGAAAGCAACAAGGACGATTTTTTGCATCAAGACGTGAAGAAATTAAACCGTGACAATTGGATTGAGTTCTCCAATGTGTTTAATTTTGTTTTGATGGATGTTTTATTTCATGCACCTATTATTATTTGTTAATATGTGTTTGCATGAATTTAATTGTCCAAGAAAAACCTTACTTTCGAAAATTACTAAGTATGTTTAATTTAATCGCAATTTTATTCCGGATATTAAAATTGGATTAATTTGGCCTCCATAATTTATTTATTTGTGAAGTTCTTTTGGAATACATTTCCCCCTCGGATCGGCCAAAAGAACGGATTTCACATGACTAAATTCCGAAAGGATGATTGTGGATTATTACTAGTGGCGGTATTGACCCTCACCACGAGTGGCTTGCTCAAAGCGAAATAATAATCTTGTATTTAATTATGGTTATTACTTAGGCATAGGAAATTGATATTAACTTACTCCCCTCGGAGTCCCTGTCAATTTCTATGTGGTCAAAGTGGGAGCCAACTATTAATTTTGATTAAGGATTTGTAACTTTTAAGTTTGTGATCCGCTTGAATGTATTTAAATGTATAGACCACCCCTCGTGGCGCATTTAAATTGTTTCGAGATGTTGGCTGATGCATGATTATATTGTTTTAAGGTTTCAATATAATTGATGTGATCGAATTATGTGATAATTTCGTATTTTTCTAGATATTGATATGAATGTATGTTTTATTCTCATTTCATCTTGTCGCAACCTTTTAATCCACTGTTTAATATACTTAAAGTTAATAAACTTTTTGGAGTGATTTATATCGATTGGATTTTTTTTTTAATTTGTCCTTACTGCACGAAAACACAATTGGGTTATTTATGTTAATATACCCGGCAAGCCTAATGATAAGTCAAGCAATGGGAAGAGGCATTTTATGATTGGAAGCGTGACAATGAACACATGAAGTGCATCATCTTGACATCTCTGTCTGAGGATTTGAGGCGCGTTCATGGAGACATTGTATCCGCTGTTGAAATCATGGAACACCTTGAAGAGATGTCTTCACATCAAACCCATGACTAATCAGTTCACCAGACATGACTCGGTCAAGTTGGAAATGGTGGAGGGAACGCCCGTGAGGGAGCACGTTCTCAAGATAATGGCATACCTTAACAAGTTGGAAGTGCTTGGTGCGGATTTTGATTGATTTCATATACAATTCTCTACCGAGAAGCTTTGAGTAGTTTCGTCTGAACTGTCAGATGAATGAACGGAAAAATCGTTTGCCCGAGCTCTTGCAAGCTTTAGTTTCGGTGGAGGTGAAAATGGAGCACCAGTCTAGTGCTATGGTGGCTAATGGTCCGTCTACCTCTTTTGGTCCCAAGGGAGGGAAAAAGAGGAAGAGAACCAAAGGCCGGATCCAAGCAAATCTAATTGTTGCGAAAGGAAAATGCAAAGGCTAACATCGAAGGGGAAGTGTTTTAGTTGCGGTGAGAGAGGACAATGGAGGTCTGCCTGTTCCAAGCCTAAGAGGCTAGGAAAGTTAGGTAATTCACACACCTTAGTCGTCGAAACTTGTGAAGTGGCGTATGCTGTCTATTCGTGGATAGTGGATACGAGAGCTACTGATCACATTTGTTTCATGGGTTTAAGCTAACCCGACGACTTAACGGAAGTGAGATCCCCATCACATCGGGCAATGCTACGAGAGTGGCAGCTGAAGCAGTGGGAGAAGTGCGCCTATCTTGTGAAGATAGAGTTATGGTCTTGAGAGACGTTCCTCATGTTCCTAGTTTAGAAAGAACTCAACCTTCAGTTTCTAAACTGTTTGAATAGATACTCAGTTTCTTTTAATAAGGATGTTATTATTGCTTGAAACGATGAGTTTATCTGTTCCGGAACTTCAATGGATGATCTTTATACCATTTTTTTGGGCACACCACTCACAAAATTGAATCTAATAACACATCAATTATTTCGAGTAATAAAAGAAAGCGTTCTTCGGAGATGAACGAAACACTTCTATGGCATCTTAGACTAGGTCATATTAATCTAAAGCGGATAGAGAGATTGGTGAAAGATGAATCCTTGGAATCATTCCAAGTCGAATCGTTTCCAACTTGTGAATCCTGTTTAGAGGGTAAAATGACCAAGAGGGCATTTGGAGCCAAGGGGAATAGAACCACGGAAGTGTTAGAACTCGTTCATACCGATATGTGTGGTTCAATGACGATCATAGCAAGAAGGGGTATGAGTAAATTGTCTTTTTCAATGATTACTCGAGATATGGATACATCTACCTTATGATGCATAGGGAAAGAAGTATCAAGTTTCTACGACTTGAACGTAGAGGCGAATACCTTAGCGATGAATTCTTGAACTAGCTATCAGACGAAGGGATTGTATCCCTGTTGACCGCACCGGAAACCCCTCAATAGAACGGTGTGGCAGAACGAAGGAGCCAGACTCTTTTAGAAATAGTCAGATCCATGATGAGTTATTCGGATTTACCCAAGTCGTTATGGGGTAACGTCTTGGAAACAATGACTTACATTCTAAACTTGGTGCCATCCAAATCGGTTCCTAAAACCCCAATGGAATTGTGGACCGGGCGCAAGCCCAGTCTAAGACACTTGCAGATTTGGGGTTGTCCGGCATACGTGCTAGACAAGGAAGCTGGTAAATTGGATCCACGTTCGGAATTAAGGTTGTTTATAGGATATCCCATGGGAACGAAAGGTGTGTGTTCTATAGTCTCAAGGATTAAAAGACCGTGATTAGTTCGCACTTTAAATTCTTGGAGGAAGACTATATGAACAAAAGAAAACCCAGAAGTGAGATTACCTTAGACGAGTTAAGATGGCAAACTCCTATACCAAGTATACAAGATGACATACCACACGTCACACCTTCACAACCGGAACCCCGTCGTAGTGGGAGGATTGCAAGGCAACCCGAGAGATTCATGGGAATTGGAGAATCTTCGGATTTGATTTCCGGCGATGAATCAGACCCATGAACGTACGACGAGGCAATCCAAGACAAAGATGCGGAGGCAAGGCAAACCGCAATGGAAACCGGGGTGGGTTCGATGGATTATAGTCAAGTGTGGAAGTTGGTTGATCCACCTAGTGGGGTAGAGCCCATTGGATGCAAGTGGATGTTCAAGAGGAAAAGAGGACCGGACGGAAGGGTAGAGACCTTCAAACCAAAGCTTGTGGCCTGTGGCCTGTAGCTATGCTTAAGTCCATCCATATTCTCTTGTCGATCGCTGCGCACTTAGATTATGAGATCTGGCAAATGGATGTCAAGACACTTTTCCTTAACGGAAGTCTTGATGGGATCTATATGCAACAGCCCAAAGGTTTCGTTGGAAAAGGCCAAGAGCACCTCGTATGCAAGCTTAAGAGATCCATTTATGGACTTAAGCAAGCGTCACGTACTTGGAACCAGTGTTTTGATCAAGTTATTAAGTCTTACGGGTTTGTGATCAAAACAAGTTCGAAAGTTGTGGGTGTAAAAGGTGTGACGGAACTGCGGTGGTATTCTTAGTATTATACGTAGATAATATTCTGCTCATTTGAAACAATGTAAAGGTATTGTCAGACGTAAGGGTATGGCTGTCAAATCAGTTTGATATGAAGGACTTAGGGAAAGCCGGTCACATCCTTGGGATCAAGTTCACTCGAGATCGCAAGAGGAGGATGTTAGGCATAACACAAGTTTCATACAAAGCCACTGTTTTGAAGCATTTCAGCGTGCAAAATTCCAAGAAAGGTTTTGTACCTTTTAGGTACGGAATCCATCTATCTAAAGAAATATGCCCTAAGACGCAAGTGGAGATAGATGACATGAAAGACGTTTCGTACGTTTCGGACGTAGGAAGTCTTATGTATGCAATGTTGTGTACGAGACCGGATATCTGCTTTTGCCTCGGGCATGATGGCAAGATATCAAAGTAACCCCGGGAAAGCACATTAGATTGCAATTAAATGCGTTCTTTAGTTTCTGAAAAGAACTTGGTATGGAATGCTGATTTAACAATCAGACAATCTAATTCCCATGGGATACACGGACTCAAATTTCCAAACAGACATAGACTCCAAAATAACTACCTCGGGTAGTGTGTTTTGCATGGGAGAAGGAGCCATGACATGGAGAAGCGATTTGCAGAAATACATCGCCGATTCGACCATGAAAGCCGAATAAGTAACTGCTTGTGAAGCAGCGAAAGAAGCGGTTTGGCTCAAGTACTTCTTAGTGGACTTGGACGTTGTTCCGAATTTGCCCATCATAATCACTGTCCATTGTGATAATGTCGGAGCAGTTGCAAATTCAAGGGAACCGAGAGCCCACAAGGCCAGCAAACACATTGAAAGAAAACACCATCTTATACGAGAAATCGTTAAGAGAGGAGATAAAGAGGTGGCAAAGATATGCGTCGGGGACAACCTAGTAAATCCATTCACAAAGGGTCTGCCTCTGAATACATTCGAGAGACATGTGGATGGAATGAGAGTCAAGACTATTACCAATCTGCTTTAAGTATAAGTGAGAGGAATTATTAGGTTAGTGTAGGTTGACATGAGATGTCACGGAGAGCTACTACACTAAGACATGTGTGATGTATACTAAAAGCAGACTTTAAGTATAAGTGGGAGATTGTTGGAGTTATACGTGAAAATATGCTTTTACTTTGTATAACTCGTGTATCAAACACTCGTTTTATGAGAATAATTCTTTTATCACATTTGCTTTAGTTATGATTGAATGTTGAATTTCTATTGCAAACCGTTCAATATATAGTACATGTTACATTGTAGTTAATGTGGTGATACCCGATCACGGAAGACAACATTAACAGTTTACTTGTAACTAAACGTACATTTTCACGACCTAGGTGGAATTGAACAATCCGCCGTGAAAGGTCGATGTGTAAGGCTCAGATTGGTCTGTCTTGACTAAGAGATTGTACTAGCACATTTAGTATGTGTTGAAGAGGTCCTACAGTGAGGATAAATTCTTCTGTTCTGAAAGGTGAAGAACTAGACCTCAGTGGTTGTTGATTTCTTAATCTCCGTCACTTAAATAGGACCGTGTGTGCTTAATGGTTACTGCTTTAATTCATGTTGGGTGAGAATCATTGCGACTTCGAACTTTGTGTCTTGGGCAGTAATATTAATCATACGACGGTTGCTAAGATTTAATACGGAGAAACGCATGCGAGTACGGCTCGTGTGATTAGTCCCCTTGGTGGGCTCAGAAGTTTTATTGTACCAAATCTTGCAAGTGAAGAATTAGTTTCTTCGGTACGAATAATAATGTTGAGCTGTCTTTACTCCAAGGTGAAATATATTAATTAATTTAGAGCTATTCAGAAGCTTAATTAATTAATGGACTTGATAATCTTAAACGCGGGAAATAATAACCGGTAGCCCATATTATCGTAATATGGATTAAGATGGATAGTGCAATATTAATTTATTAGTGGTAATAATTAATATTAATGGGCTGAATTATATTGGGGCTCAATATTGAAATTCAGAAGTCCATTAGGAGGTCCAATCTTAATTCTCCTTAAGGCCCCTCAAGTAGCCCATTAAGTAGCCCAATAATGATAAAGTGATTAAAATAAAAAGAAAATAATATGCTGATTTTTTCCTCTTAATTTCGAAAATATGGTTTTTAGGAGAGAAAAGATTTTGTTGATTTTCTTGGAAAGATATTATGGAAGATAAGTATTCTTGGAATACAAGATTATCTCATATATTCAAGAAGATCCAAATCTTGGATTTTCTCCATGTATTTTTCGAAAATTAAAGGCTTAATATGAAGGGTGAGATTTTTGTGGAATATTTTATTTTGGAGAAAAGAATATATGAGATATATTCAAGATTTCTTAGAGTCTAAGAAAAGATTTTCTCCAAGCCCAAATATACTTAAATTTTCGGCCCCTTCATATTATAAATAGGGGATGATTATTTCATCTCCAAGTACGTAATTCCATGTGTTGGAAAAATCAAGAAGCATATATATTTTTCTTTTTCCTTAGTTTATTAAATTACTTGAAAGCATCTCCCACCGGTGATCAAGTGAGGTGAAAAGGGAAATACTTGAGAAGGTTTTTGGGTCGATAGAGCGAGATCGTAATTGTCCCGTTAATCCAAAGGTCAATTCTACAAGAGGTACGTTAATCACATATTTACTTGTTTATTCCGCCACAGTTAATATGTGAAATTAATTCAACATGCATGATGAAAATTCGTTGTTGGAATTATTATTTGAATTAATTACGATTAATTCATGCTAGTAATAATTGTATTTAAATTTGTATTTAAATTTCATCCCGAATAGATTCCGGGCACCCCTATTTTCCCAACACAGTGTTCATTCTCCTCAAGAAAGCTCGGTTCCTTCTAGCTATCGTCTCAGGGTCCAACGGTATTCTCTCTTCGCTCGTGTTGCCTTGTGAGCGTGTTTTCATATACCTGACACACTAGCAGAAGGATCAAAACGCAACTGCCGAATGTGTATGAAATAAAAATGAAAAGGTAAAGCACTCACTACTAACTACTAAGCTATCGACAAGTCCTATTCAAAAGACATACAACGTCATCCCCGGTAACGGCGCCATTGACTTGAACCGAAAATACTAGCTTTTACTAGTAGCTTCCCCGCAAGAGTACGGGTTCACTGTAGTATGAGTAAGTATAATGACCAAGTATATCGAACCCAAGGGATGAAGTGTATGCAAATAGATCCCTGAAGATCTACGCGTCGTAGTTAATATGAGTGAAATGTTTTTGGATTTTTTAGAAGAATTAATTAAAACTAAAATAAACTAATTAAACTAAAGAACGAAAGAAACGAATTAACTAAGGTTTGTATTCAAAGATGTGATGGTGATGCTCAGGATAGGAATCCCTACGTATACTAACGGAGCAGGTACATAATCAAAATAACTGTGACGCACAAGAAATAACCTAAGTAAAAGAATGCAAGATGAAAGCTCAAGATTCTAAACCCTAATACTTTACCCTAGCACTCGACTTCACTAATCCACTAACAAGTTAATAGTTTGTGCTTAATTAATGAGACCCTAATTTAACTAATGGTGATGCGGCCGTCCTCCATAGCTAAACCGGCAAATTAATCAACCCCTTCTAAACCCTCTAGTTAAGTCTACTAGTTGTTAAAGAGTGATGCGGTCGTCCTCTCCCTAACACGCTCGTACGAAATTCAAAGGTAAAGTTAAGATTGATTTTAAGAATTCATTAATTGAGAGAATTAAAACCTAACGTCATGAGTTACCCTAATTACGTACCCACAACCTACTTCTACGAGTTCATCCTTCCCCAAGCATACAAGGGTTTTAGCCGGACATGGTTATAACGATGACAAAAGCAATTGATGAAGTAACGAACATGAACATGATAGTTATAACGAAGAACAGATCAATCATAAACTAGGGTTTAAAGAAATAAAAGAATAAACTAAAATTAAATCAATAAACGAAGTCTAGAAGAAATAACGAACAAAGGTTTTAAGAAACTAAATTAAAAAGTATAAACTTGGACTATGAATTCGTAAAGAAAAACCTCAAAACGTAAAAGTAAAGTTTGCTCGTTCCTTCTCCTCTCTCTCTCTCTAAAAACTAAGTCTAAAAGTGATTTTGTATGTGATAATCCGTCAATAATCTCTCAAAATGTGTTCGGGAAGGTATATATAAGCAACGGGTCGAGTCGGGATCTCATGGGCCAAAATTCCGCGCTTTCTCGTGCACTTGCACGATCACATCCCACTCAAGCACCTCAAATTGTCCAGAACCGAAAAACTGCACGACCACACGAGCTCGTGCACTAGTGCACGACCGCATGCCTTGCTCGAGCGCACTGCACGAGCACTCGTGCAGGGGTGCACGACTTGCATTCCCTCGTGCGCTATGCACGACCACTCGAGCACTAGTGCTCGAGCTCTTCTAGCTTGTGCACTCCAATGATACTTTTGCTCCCTCGAACTAGCACTTTTCGTATTTCTTTGATATCTTCTCATCCGGGCGTCCGTTTGAGTCGATTCAAAGTCCTACGAACTTCTCTTTTTGCCCTCTATCCATATATGAGCATCAAAGAGAAAAATTCATTAGTTTATGAAAATGATACGCAAATGACTCTAAATACTCAACAAAATTAACCAAAACTAGGGTATTTCGAGTGACGAATCATGATAATTTCACGCCTAATCAAATATCTACCTATGGAAGGGTGCAAGCGTCGGTCATTATCAAAGTTCACCACTCCACACATGTCATGCGTATTGACCTCAAGTTAGAGGAGTATCACATCGCTCCCACTAACCGAGACACCCGTAGACACATTATGTGGAATTACATCAAACGGTTTCTCGGATGGGTATATCAATACCCTCTAAGGTATCTGTGCATCCATCATGAGATACCCGGTATCTCGCAGTAAGTGAGATCTTACTATACTCTCTAAGAGTATGATGCAGATCGCACACCAATCTCAATTGCATCATCAATATCCCATTCTTGATGATCCTTGATCGGGGCTATTTGAGAATCATACTTAAGTCATCTGAGTTCTCACTCACTCAATGATACTAGTGATTCATGGGAACACAAATAAGAATATATGCAAACAATCAAACATCATATTCAGATAAGTGTAACGCCATACATTTAATATTAAATCAATAATAATATTAAACCAAATCTGAATATTATCTTAGTATTATGTCCTTTCGATGGATTGTCTCTAGGACACTAACACTAACACAAACTTTGTGCAATATTGCATATTAGACTTTGTCATTTAAAAAATATGTATTTTATTTTTAAGATACATTACTATTTACTACAATAAAAATACATGTATGATAATTCATATACTATATAAATTTCTAGAAGAAGAAAAATAGAGTGGTTTCATTGAACAATATTAGTTCGTTTACTTAATTGGTTGTTTTTACTGAATAGCATTCATTGCAGCAGTTGCACATCATTTAACTAAATTTTAAACTTTAACTAATTATGACAAACCCTAAAAGTTATGGGACCAAAATCAAAGAGTCAAAATTTTTGGATCAAAATCGGATAGTCGATAAGTTATTGGACCAAATTTTTTTTTTCTCGTGTGTTATATTTATCTCTAAAATATAGTATTATTTTCTATGCATTATTTATAATTAAACAATACTCGAAGACTGCTTTTGATTGTATTACTATATTTGCTAAACAATATTGACTTATAAGTCAAACAATGTCACTCATTAAACATAATAATTTGTCTCATAAAAATTTTCATACCTTTAAATGAAATACTCCATAAATTGTACCCTCACAAATCACAATATCATTTGAAAGCTTTTATAGAACTCACCCCACAACCCGTCTTAGGAACCACAAGATTAAAATATTATAATACTATTTTATATATGACAAAAACTCATATAAAATATTATATGGGTCTAGGAACTATAGAATATAGCTCAAATTAGAAATCTCGCAGATCTTGATCGGGTCAGGTGGGTCATTACAAAAAATTCGTGCAAAGGCAAAATACAAGAGTTTACTTCCAATTTGTTATATGGGCAATGTGCGCTACTGTCAGAACAAATAGTGGTTTTCCACAAATATTTATTTATGTGAAAATAATTGTGTGTATAAATTATATATACTATTTTTTAAGTTTAGATGAATATTAAATGTTATTTTAAATAAATGGGAAATACACTACCAGGTGCATGACTTTGGGCTTAATTATTCCCAACTAGCCAAGTTTCCCCAACTTACTATGAGATGCAAACGTGGACCCACTCAATTAATAACTTCAGATTTTGTCTCCTTTCTCTCTCCTCTCTCCTATAATTCCTCTATTAAATATCCTATCTTTTACCTTTTCTCCCTCTTCTCTTTCTTCTCCCCTGATCCTACTATTAAATATTCCATGAATTTCTCTCTCTCATAATTCTAATGGTAAATACCCCCATCGATTTCAGCCTAAAAAATGAGAACTTCTCCTCATTTGAAAATGAGCAGCGCCGCCCTCCTTTCTTCCGACGACCACCGCAGATGGGTTACAATCTGGTGACGGCGGCCATGACGATCCGTAGATCTGAGTTGTTTATGAAACCCGACGGTTTCCGTTACTGTATTTCAAAGGATGGGTAATTTTTCTTCCTTTCCAGAGCTTAGATAAGTTAATCCTCTGTTTTTTTGTTGTCTCTGTTTGCTAATTTGTGTGGGTAATGATGGGGTTTTTAATAGTTGTTTATTGTTGTCAAGATTCTGGAGATGAAAACTAAGATTGAAAGGTTATGTTAATTTTGCAGATGGTGGGAATGAGTTTATGCAGATGAGGAAACAATTGGGATGATTTTTGAAGTTGAAGTTATGCAGTTTGAAGGTCAAATATAATTTTGAACTTTTTTATAACATAAATTTGAACTCGTAGTCAAATTACAATTGAACTTAGCAATAGAAATTTAAACTTTTGCTGTGCATTTTCGAACTTCGTTTTCTGTTACGTTTTTTCTGTACACTGTATATCTTCTTTGTCTTAGAATTTGTATCTTTTGCTTCTACTTAAACTTAGAAGCTGCTAGGTGAATAATTTGACTCATTGTTTCTATACAATAATTGTTATTCTACTTGAAGTTTATTTTCTTACCAATCTATTTTGAATTTGCATTTTAGAAATTGCAATTTGTGTCACTCTACTTAGACTAAGGAAATGTTTATTGATTTTTGAGATTGTTTAATTTGATTTTAGACCATTTCTAATTTGTTTGGTTTTCCAAACTTATAAATTTTATTGTTATTTTCCCAAATTATTTTGATTTGCACTAAGTTATAAGAAAAAATGAATATGAAAATAATTTTGGTGAGGGGTGGGGGTAGAAAATGAAATTAAAAATGTTGGAAATGAATTCAAAAAATTCAAATATAAAAATGGGGGGAAGAATTTAAAATGGGAACAAAAGTAAAAATGAAAATAATGAGGATCACTTTTGATGAAAACAAGAGTAAAAGTAAAATGGAAATATAGGGGGGGCCACTTTTTGTAGTTGAGGGAAAGAAGAGATTTCTCAACAAGTGGGGAGTAATTTCACCTAAAAAAATCACTCCTTAGTATATGACCCTAAATAAATATACTCCCTGCGTTCACGAAATTTTTACCCGTTTTTCTTTTTTGTCTGTCCACCAAATTTTTACTCATTCTTCTTTTGGAAATAAACTACACTCACAAATAATTAAATGGGTCCCACAATATCCACCACAATACTCTTACTTTATCTACTTTATCAACTTTTTCAATAAAATATTAATTTTTATTAAAACTGTGTCCAACAGTGGTGAAAAATTTGTGGAAGAGAGTACATAGTTACATTTTAAAATCAAACAAAATGAGGTGTGTTGGACCTGGCGAATCCCTAGTCCATAAAATGACAAAGTATAGAATGAGACTGGTTTATACATAAATCATTAAAGTGTATTAGTTGTTTTTATTGAAAAGTATTAGTTGTATTTACTAAAGAGTATTATTGATTTACACTAAAGAGTCTTAGTTGTTCAGTGAAAATGAACTAAGACTCTTCAGTGTAAACCAGTAATACTCTTCAATAAAAACAACAAATACTCTTCAATAAAAATAACTAATGCCCTTCAGCGATTCATATATAAACCAATTTCACTCTATACCTGCCCCCATAAAATTATTGGCTGATGGGGTCTATGTTGACCTGAAAGCGATAATAACTTGCCAGCTATGATGCACGGATTCTTCTAAAAATACTACAATGCAGTATCGGATTCGCACCCGCCCTCTAAAAGGGGTGAGATTCTTGAATCCGCGAATCGGATTCTCCACGTGGCGAATTCGGCTGCCACGTGGCGAATTCACTAACGGATACTCGAATCCTCCTTGCGTATCCTACTTATTAAGCATTAAATGTGTTATTTCAATTGAATTTTATTATATAATATAATTCAAATTGACAATGTAACACTTGTTTTATATTGTAATCACTGTTATGACGTATATATTAGGCTAATTGAATTTCAATTGATTTTTGGTTACTTAATTATATTAAATTATTGAATATGTTTAAGTTTTGGGTCAGAGAAAATGTGAATTATATACATTCAATTTTAAAAAAATTAAAATATATTTAATTTTTTAGGTTTTATATACTCCCTCCGTCCACCAAATTTTTACCCGCTTTCCTTTTTGGTCCGTCCACCAAATTTTTACCCATTCCTTTTTTGGAAATAAACTACACTCACAAACAAAAAATGGGTCCCACAATACCCACCACAATACTCTTATTTTATCTACTTTATTCACTTTTTCAATAAAATACCAATTTTCATTAAAAACTGTGCTCTACAGTAACCGGGTAAAATTTTCGTGGACGGAGGGAGTATAATAAAATATAAATAAATAGACGTATCATTGACGAATCACACCCTAAGTTTTTTGAAAATTCGTATCCCCGAACCCGTATCGTATCGCCCCCGCACTCCCGCACCTGTGCAACATAGCTTGCCAGTTTTAGCTTTTTTTTTTTTTTTTTTTTAATTGTCTTTTTTGTGTAATGTTACTGGGTGATCAGAATCTTTTTGTTAAGACCAATCCCTAGTTTAAATGAGTTGGATCCGTGAGAATCATTATTTGCCTATTTTAAAGGATTTGTACAATGTAAATTTTTACAAGAAATAATTCCTAATGTTTTGATTATGTTTGATCCAAATATATAAATGATTTTCTAGCATTTTAGAATTATGAATGTTAGGTCATTTCATCTCTTGGGCTTTGTATTTTTTTTTCGTCTTGGCAATATTTTACCTTTAAATTGTTGATACTAATTGAAAACGCAATTTCCGATTCTTCATACACAAGCTTACATATTAATAATAGGAGAAAAATGATCTTTTTCGTCCTATAACTTTAACATTTTTTTATTTTCGTCCTGCTGACTTTCAAATTTTGATTTTTGTCCTGTAACTTTACCGCTTTTTGATTTTCGTCCTGTTGACTTTCAAATTTTGATTTTAGTCCTGTAACTTTACCTCTTTTTTTATTTTCGTCCTGTAAGAGTTGGTAGGTTGTAGGACCAAAATAAAAAAAATATGTAAGTTACAGGACCAAAATCAAAATTTAAAAGTTAGCAGGACAAAAATCAAAACTATGTAAAGTTATAGGACTAAAATTAAAATTTGAAAGTCAGCAGGATGAAAATCAAAATTAGGTAAAGTTACATGACAAAAAAAAAAAAACAATTTTAGTTAATACAATAAGTTCTCCCAATCTTGAATTCAGACTTGACCATTTTCTTGAATTAAAAATAGTGTTATAACTTTCATGTATTTTGACATTTTGATTCGGTAACCGGCTATAAGAGATCATGAGGACAAATGAGACTACCACGTCAATGCCAACTGAATTTATCCTTCTATAGCCAATTATCAAAATGTCAAAAATTGAGAGTTACATGAATATTTTCCATTCATGAAAATTGACAAGACAAAAAAAAGGGTAACTTATCGAACTAAAAAAATAGTTATTAACCATTCTCCTTGACAAAAAAAAAAAAAAAAAAAAGCGCAAAATCAAAGACGCATTTATGTTCATTCACGGCCAAGAACCCAACTACTTCAACAATCAACTTTTCTAACCATTTGCTGCTTCTCTAAAATAGACAAAAATGAAAACCAAAAAGAGGTCAAAAATCCAGTTGCAAGGGGAGGGGAGAGATGAGAAAGTGATAGTATGCTCTAAAGCTAGCTAATTGAAGTTGAGCAAGGTATCAAAGAAGGCTATATGAAATCAACACCATTAACCTTGCAAATATTTAGAGGGGGGGAGAGGTAGGTTGATGATGAAGAATACAAGTTGAGAGAATCAACATTCATTCACCTCCTCAATCATGTGCACAGCCTCCTTGATATCCAATTCCAGTTGGCAACACTGAAACCCTATCTTCAACAGCTTGGTCATCTCCCCCTCGGCGTACTTATCCCGCCCCATGTCCTTATCGAACACATCCATCTCGTCCTCTTCGTCCTGCATCACCGATTCCACCCACGCCGCCATGTCCATCTCCCCCTTCCCCTGCTGCAGGAAACTCGATGGGAGTCTCCCCGTCAGAGTCTCCACTATCAAGATTCCCAGGCTCCACACGTCCGTTCTCTTGGTGATCCGCCCGCTCCGTTTGTACTCGGGGCACTTGTAGCACACCATGTGCTGCTGGGCGTGTTCTTGATTCACTACCGGCACTAGCCCGTAGTCCGTCAGCAGGGGAGTGAAGGAAGCGTCCAGCAAAACGTTGGACGCTTTTAAGTGGCCGTGGGGGACAGTTAGGCTGGGCAGCTCCTTGTATAGGTACAACAGTCCTTTGGCTACTCCTTTCAAGATGTTCAACCGGGTCGGCCAGTCCGGGCACGCCCGGTGTCTTGATCTATTGCCTGCCATCAACATTTTATAAGCTAAATCTAGGACTAAATTGAAAAGGTGAAACATTTTAGGATCATTTGGAATAACATAAAAAGTTGGGATGAATTTAGTTTTAATCTCGTTAATTCAAGGATGTGATTTTATATATAGTTACCATGAAGATGAGAAGCTAAGCTTGCTTTGTCTACATAATCAGTAACCAAGAGCTTCTCCTCTTTCCGGTAATAGAAACCTACGACGGGCAGCACGTTGCGGTGGTTCAGTCTGCCCAACCTGCCCATATGCTCATGGAACTCTTCCTTGTTCACATTGTTCATGTGCCTGAATCTCTTAACCACGACTACCTGCCCGTTGGCCAGGTCGGCTTTGTAAGTGGAGCCGATGATGCCGCTGCCCAGAATCTCGGCCGAAGCCCTCAGCAAGTCCTGCATGTCGAACACTTCCCTGTCGTCTCTCAGGAAAGTGATCTTCACGTTCGCCTCCGATTTCTTCCGGCTATGCTGCGTTTTCTCTGGGGCTGATGGCGCGCCCTGTTCAATTCGGTCCAAATCCGCCGCGTTCTTCGGGGTAACCACCACTGGCGGCTCCGGCGGTTGCTTGCGCCGGCGGAGGATGACGAAGACGGCCACGAGCGCCGCCAACGCTAACGGTACCAGTATTGCCACCAGGATTATTGCTCCAAGGGAGAGCCGCTCTGGGGAAGCGCATGATTCCAGTGGCTCCCCGCATAGTTGTCTGTTTCCTGTTTTGTTTTCCAACGGGATCAAAATAGTTTGGAGGTATAAATGTAAAAACAGGATTTATCTTTGTTATTGATTACAGTTTGAGAATTTTCAACATTTACCCAACTTTTCAATTAAAAGGACCTTGCATATATTCATAGGCAAAACAGGGGTAATACTGTCCTATTTTAAACTTCTGTTTTTTCTTCCAATTTTTTTTTTTTTTTTTTTTTGCAACAATTTGAAAATTGGGCAAACTTCGAACGAATTGCAAAATTACTGACTTGTTTTTATCACTAATTGCACTGTGGAGTGTGAAATTGCAAATATTGTTGAAAAAAAAACATCTGACAAATTCATTGGCAAAAATACGAAGGTTTAATTCATAAAAGTGGTAAAAATAAGTCTTGTTTTTGTTTTTCCCAATTTGTCCTTTGGATTTACCCCTCAAAAATTGAAAAATTGCAACTAATTGTCTATATAAGTCCTCTTTTGCAATTTGATCTAATTTCGAGTGAGAAACTGGAAAATTAATTCACAGAACCTCTCTCACGAGAGAGAGAGGGAGAGGGAGAGGGGGTGAGAACTGGCCTTGAAAAGCAGAGGCATCTATTTTACTGAGGCTCTTAGGGATCTGCCCATTCAATAAATTGTTGGACACATTGAAATTCTTCATCCCATCTGCAAACAGAGGAATTTCGCCTTCAAATCGATTGTTCTCGAGCATCAATTCCACGAGCTTCGGCAACGCAGCTAACGACTCAGGAATTTGGCCAGTAAACTCGTTGTTAGCCAGATGAAGCTTTTTCAACCCTAACATCCCAACGAAAATCGTCGAGGAAATTTCGCCGGAGAATTTATTGTTGGAGAGATAGAGCGTTTTCATCATGGGAAGCGGCGTCAAATTGGGGAGAGGACCTTGGAATCCATTGTTCATCAAGCTCATGGTTCTGAGATTGGGCAATTTGGAGAGGGCATCGACGTCAATTTCGCCCGATAACCCTAAGGCGTGGAGCTGGAGGCCCCAAACGGATCCGGCGGCGCAGAGAAGGCCGGTCCAATTGGGGTAATCGCCGGCGCAGGGAGGGGCGGAGTTGTTCCAGGAGGACAAAACGCCCTTGTCGGTGAGAGAATCGCGGAATTTGAGGAGGGCGTCGGCTTCGGAGAAGGCGGAGGAGGAGAGGGCGGCGGAGAGGAGGAGGAGGAGGAGGAGGAGGAGGAGGCGATTGGGGGCCATTGGAAGGAGCGCGCAGAAGCGGGAGGGGCGCGCGCCCTCGAGAGGAAGGGAATTGGGGGGTGGGGAAGGGATGGAGGGAGAATTGAAATGGGGAAGAATGGGATGGCATGGGAGGAGGGAAAAAGGAGACCCAAAAATAGTATCTGGAGAAGGAGTGTTGTTTTTGTGGAGGGCCTCCGAGTCCGATTGTTCTGGAGATTTTTCTGCATTATGCCATGCCATCCCTGCCTCTGTGACAACTATATAATTATTTATTTCCATTTTAAACAAAACTGCATGGGCTTGCTGTCTTCAAAAAAAAAAAAAGCATAGTGTATTAAAGTTTGCGGACTGTCAAATTTTGTTTTGCACTATTTTTTCTTTTAAAATTAATCTTGTTTCATGAGGGTTTTTCTACGCTGAGTACGTTTTATATGAAAATTATTTAGGGCATCCCCATCCCTCTACCCAACCCCAGGTATAAATTTATGCCACATCATCTGCCACATCAGCATTTAATTCTACCCCTCAATTTCTACCTCTACTCCCCCATCCATTCCAGGTACAGATGTTACTATTCATGACCCCACTATCCATATCATTTAATTCATCAATATTTATTAATTCAATATTTTTACTTTATTTTGTTTTTAATTATATTAATTTATTCAAATAAATAAAATATATGTTATATTTAAAATTATTTTAATTGATTTTTTAGTCTTAATTTTTTTAATTTTGTTTAATTGAAATTTTTTGCACATAATTGTGACAAACAAACTTCAAGAATTTTATTTAGAATTGAAAAAACAAGTACAATATTAAAACAAACCATAACAATACACGAAATAAAAAGAGATAACTAAATTATATTTTGTCTCTTAACTCTGATAACGTGCCCAAATGTGCTCAATCAAGTCCGAACGAAGTTGTTGATGCATTTGTTTATCATGTATTTGAGCCCGCCTCCTACTGTATTCTGTAAATCCTCCGACGGGACCTTGGAATACTTCCGAATTTGTAATATTGGTATCGTTCGGTTCCTCCGACCAGTTGGATGCTATATCACCCTCATCCTCAATTATCATGTTATGCAAAATGATGCATGTATACATGATATCCTTTAAGTTACTTTGGTACCAAAACCGTGAGGGTCCTCGAATCATCGCCCAACGAGCTTGTAAGACCCCAAATGCCCGCTCGACATCCTTTCTTGCAGCCTCTTGCATTTGCTTAAACAACGCTTTCTTGGGATCGTGGAGGCATTGAAAACTCTTGACGAAAGCAGCCCATTCAGGGTAGATTCCATCAGTAAGATAGTATCCTCTAGTATACTGTCTACCATTCACTGTGAAGTTAATCTCTGGGGCAATCCCTTTTAAAACGTCGCTGAAGAGCGAGCTTTGATTAAGTACATTGATATCATTGTTGGACCCTGCGACTCCAAAAAAAGCGTGCCATATCCATAAGTCGGCAGACGCTACCGCTTCAAGCATTATTGTTGGTGTTCCATGATCACCATGAGTAAATTGTCCTTTCCAAGCGACTGGACAATTTTTCCATTCCCAATGCATACAATCAAGGCTACCCAACATTCCGGGGAAACCATGTCTTTGCTCATGCATATGGAGCAAACGCTCGCAATCAGCAGTAGTTGGCTTTCTTAAATATCTATCTCCGAAAATGTCGATTACACAACGACAAAAATTGAATAAACATTCAATGGCAGTTGTTTCAGCAATACGCAGGTACTCATCGAAAAGGTCTCCAGGTCCTCCGTATGCTAATTGGCGGATGGCAACCGTGCATTTCTGAAGTGGCGAGAAACTTTTTCTTCCTGTTGCGTCGGCCCTCCACTTAAAATAGTTATCATGAGATTCCAAGGCATCGACAATGCGTGTGAATAGACCTCTCCCGATGCGAAAACGACGACGAAAGACATCTGCCAGGTATGTTGGATTTTCGGAGAAATAGTCGGCCACAAGACGACTATGTCCTCCTTCACGATCACGCTCTATGTATCTTTTTTTTTTTTCTTGTTGTAGTGGAAGAGCTTTCTACGTATTGAAGAAGCATTTGTTGTTGCTGCAGAATTTCGAAGAACATTCGATCATCTGAATCATCATTCCATACGTTTTCATCATTAAAGGTGTTTGTGTTGGCACTTTGATTGGGATCTGAAGACATTTTGTTCTGGGAGGTATGTGAATCGAGGAGAAAATGGTATGAGAAGAAGATTGTTTTGAGTATTGTGGAAATATATGAAACAACTACTCCAATATATAATATAGTGTATAACGGCTAGTTTGTAACGGCTAGTTTGCAACGGCTAGTTTTTAACGGCTAGTTTTTAACGGCTAGTTTGCAACGGCTAGTTTGCAACGGCTAGTTTTTAACGGCTATTTTTTAACGTCTAGTTTTTAACGGCTACTTTGTAATGAGTAGTAAAAATTACAAAGGAAAATTCAAACGACACAAATTTCATAACGATAATTTCAAACAATGCAAACATTACAACTGAAATTTCAAGCAATACAACAGAATTTCAAACAAATACAACATAATCTCAAATAAGCAACACTAATAAATAATGGACTATTCATCATCAAATTTCTTATAGAGCTTCTCAAGCAGTTTGTTGTGTACTTGTAATTGTTTAGGTGCCATCCCTGTGGTATCTTTCATGATGATGTTATACGCGTCTAATGTGTTGCGTATTTTTTGTACCTCTATCTTCTCATTGGCTATTGTTTTATATTCCTCCATGTTTTTTGCAATGCTCTGTTTAATCTTCTCTATTTTTTCATCCATCATGGGTTGCTTCATCTTACCCTTTCTTTTTGCTGCTTTTTGCCCGATTGGACGTACACGCTCTTCCTCGACATCCTCCGCATTAGAAGACGATGTGTATCCTCCTTGCACTGATGTCTTTGTCTTCTTCCCACCACAATGGTCACGTTCCTGTTGTGCAACCCACTTAGGACATTCTTTGAGAATCTGCCACATGTTGGAGTTATACGTGAAAGTATGCTTTTACTTTGTATAACTCGTGTATCAAACACTCGTTTTATGAGAATAATTCTTTTATCGCATTTGCTTTAGTTATGATTGAATGTTGAATTTCTATTGCAAACCGTTCAATATATAGTACATGTTACATTGTAGTTAATGTGGTGATACCCGATCACGGAAGACAACATTAACAGTTTACTTGTAACTAAACGTACATTTTCACGACCTAGGTGGAATTGAACAAACCGCCGTGAAAGGTCGATGTGTAAGGCTCAGATTGGTCTGTCTTGACTAAGAGATTGCACTAGCACATTTAGTATGTGTTGAAGAGGTCCTACAGCGAGGATAAATTCTTCTGTTCTGAAAGGTGGAGAATTAGACCGCAGTGGTTGTTGATTTCTTAATCTCCGTCACTTAAATAGGACTGTGTGTGCTTAATGGTTGCTGCTTTGATTCATGTTGGGTGAGAATCATTGTGACTTCGAACTTTGTGTCTTGGGCAGTAATATTAATCATACGACGGTTGCTAAGATTTAATACGGAGAAACGCGTGCGAGTACGGCTCGTGTGATTAGTCCCCTTGGTGGGCTCAGAAGTTTTATTGTACCAAATCTTGCAAGTGAAGAATTAGTTTCTTCGGTATGAATAATAATGTTGAGCTGTCTTTACTCCAAGGTGAAATATATTAATTAATTTAGAGCTATTCAGAAGCTTAATTAATTAATGGACTTGATAATCTTAAACGCGAGAAATAATAACCGGGAGCCCATATTATCGTAATATGGATTAAGATGGATAGTGCAGTATTAATTTATTAGTGGTAATAATTAATATTAATGGGCTGAATTATATTGGGGCTCAATATTGAAATTCAGAAGTCCATTAGGAGGTCCAATCTTAATTCTCCTTAAGGCCCCTCAAGTAGCCCATTAAGTAGCCCAATAATGATATGGTGATTAAAATAAAAAGAAATATATATGCTGATTTTTCTTCTATTTTTTCGAAAATGAGAAATCAAGAGAAGAGAAGATTTTGTTGATTTTCTTGGAAAGATATTATGGAAGATATGTATTCTTGGAATACAAGTATATCTCATATATTCAAGAAGATCCAAATCTTGGGATCTATACTTGTATTTTTCGAAAATTACCTCTTTGTGAGGAGAGTGAGATTTTTGTGGAATATTTTATTGTGGAGAAAAGAATATATGAGATATATTCAAGATTTCTTAGAGTCTAAGAAAAGATTTTCTCCAAGCCCAATAAACTCTATAAATAGGGGATGATTATTTCATCCCCAAGTACATAATTTCATGTGTTGGAAAAATCAAGAAGCATAGATATTTTTCTTTTTCCTTAGTTTATTAAATTGCTTGAAAGCGTCTCCCACCGGCGATCAAGTGAGGTGAAAAGGGAAATACTTGAGAAGGCTTTGGGTTGATAGAGCGAGATTACAAGTGTCCCGTATATCCAAAGGCCAATACTACGAGAGGTACGTTAATCGCATATTTACTTGTTTAATTCCGCCTAGTTAAATATGTGAAATTAATTCAACATGCATGATGATAATTAGTTGTTGGAATTATTATTTGAATTAATTAGGATTAATTCATGATAGTAATAATTGTATTTAAATTCGTATTTAAATTTCATCCCGAATAGATTCCGGGCACCCCTATTTTCCCAACACCACATGCCCAAGTGAGCAAACGCATGGTTACCGAGGTTCTTTGCCCACTCTGTCATTGCATGCATGAGTATATCAGCATTGCTTTGCCCACTTCCCCAATCTCTCTTCATCTGATTGAACAATCCGTTAAATTCACTCACAAACCTTTGCACCGTGTAATAGTGCGATTTTAAAAGCTTCCAGTTTCTTTCAGGGCAATTTTCAGGTCGATTTTGGTTGTAAGATGCAGTGATCCTTCTCCACATGGCATCTAATTTCTGATCATTGCCAACAACAGAGTCTTCACTGATATTCACCCAACTTTGTGCAAGAAGCTCATTTTCTGGACCGGTGTACCTTGTAGAATAAGTACGACTCCTTGGGACCGATATGTTGTCTCCATCAGTTTCTTCACTCGCATCCAGATTAATAGCATCGATGCCCGGTGGAGATGGATATGGTTGAAAAGGAGAGCCTTGACCAGAAGATGGAGTTCCACACTCTTTGTCAGTGCTCGTTCCATCGACACTGGCTCTTCTGAATGATCTGGAAGTCATCTCTGGTGCTCTCGGAGGACTTATTCCATAAAGAGGGTTTGGTATGAAGGGTTGTTGTAACATTTCTTGAGGGTACATGTAAGAATGTGGTGGCATGTAAGAATTCATATGCTGACTTGGATGAAACAATAAATTGTGGGGACGAAGGTTTGGATTTTGAGGATGTTCGTTTAAATCTTGAGGAGGGGCAGTGAAATTTTGGGGACGGATATTTGAATTTTGAGAAAATGAATTTTCTTCGGAATTGGAAGATCCAAACCAATTCGACCAAGAATTATTTTCCATTTCCCAAATTTCAATTTGTTACAATTTGGAGAGAATATGAGATGAAATTGGAATGATGTTAGAAAAATTGTGTAAACATCTATTTATAGAGTACAATTGCAACGGTAATATTTTTAAAACTGCAAAAAAAATTTGAAAAAAAATATATATATGCAAACGGCTAGTTTCAATTTAAAAAAAAAAAAAAACGTGCATGCATGCAACGGCTATCTACAGCCAAAAAGAAAAAAAAAAATATATATATATATATGCATGCCAACGGCTATACAGCCAAAAAAAAAAAAGAGAAAAATGCTTGCAACCAACGCCTAATACAGCCAAAATAAAAAAAAAATGCATAAAAGGCTTTTGCAGCCGAAAAGAAAAGGGAAAAAAAAAAGAAAATGTTAGTGTGGGTCCCACAAAACAGTAATTGGAGCACTCCAAATTTTTCTACCTCTCATTTCTCTCTCCTATATTCTACCTCTCTCCCCATTCATTTTGGGGAGGTAGAAATAATGCCACGTGTGAATTCTACCCCCAATGGGGGTGCTCTTATGATAAATTTATTGTAAAACTGTTTTAAAGTATCAATATTTGATTAGAGGTATTATTAATCAGTGTTAAAGAAAATTTATAACAATTACAATATAATATTACTGACCAGATTAATAATACTCCTGATAAGATGATTGATATTCCTAATTAAATATCTAATACTTCAAAATTATTTCATAATAAATTTATCATGAACTATTTTCATATAATACTTTGCCTTTACAATTAATTGGAGACTAGTAATTTGTTAGAATTTGATTTTAAATGTCATCCGAATATAGTTAGCATTGAAATTGATTTAATCATGTTAGCGGAATAATTAAAATAAAATTTGTGAGTTTTTGTTACTAAAGATCTCGTAAAAAGGAATTTTATATATAATTTAAGGATTTTTAAAAATAAAATTAGGGGTTATAATGTGTTATGCCAAAATAAATTTTATGCACAAACTGGCTATAAGATGTGTTGGATATAACCAAACAGTAATGAAATCTCTTTATTTGGGTTATCACATGATACATAACCCATGCATGTGGAGGAGAAAAGAAAGAAATAAATTCAAAAAAAAAAAAAAATGTCACACTTACAGTTTCACGGGTCGTTTTTTAAATTAGCGACATTTTTTTATAGAAAAATTATAAGACAGCAGCCTGAATTGGTGACAGGTTAAAAAAAAATAAAAAAACTCTTCTGGTAAACTTTTCAATATAATCTAACAATATTTTTCAATGTAATCAGCTTATATTTTTTAATATAAACAATCTAAATTGTTGAGTGAGTTTAAAAAAAAAAAAAAATTCTTCTTGTAAACTTTTCAATATAATCTAGCAATATCAATTACTGCTTGGCGAACAAGAGTTAAGGCCTAAATGAAGATTATGAAGCAAAATACTCAAACCAGAGATGACTAACAAGGATAATCAAAATGGGAGTGCACAAATCAATTCGAAAAGTGTATTAAATGACTAGCAACTACCTTGACGAACAACTTATTGGCGAACAGGCCCAAGACCCGGGGCAGGGTATGATCACCATGCCAAGTCCTGAGTGACAAGCAACATTACTAAAAGGTGGTGCACTTACCAGCTCATAGAGTGTATGTCATCAATCAGCCTATCAAATCAACTAGACCATTGACGAACAAGAATTAAAGATCCAGGGGCACATCAACATTGAACACACAGGCTAACAACTTATGAACAATATAATCAAGGAGCGAGCAACAAATGCAAAAGACACAAGTGAAGCCTCCAAGCAAATAATGACGAACAACACTGAACCCTTGATAAGATCAAGTACAAGACTTTGTAAGTAAGTTTTAGCTTAGATAAGGTCAAATATGGTCAAAAGGACACATGTCAAGCATGCAAGCTTGGTAGTCCAAGAGTCGTGTACACCTCCTACTTGGTGGTTAGTATAAATAAATTGTTCTCCAGCTATAAAAATAAGTTCAAATTCACAAACACTCCAAATACACACACTCATACACCTAAACGTACACACATACGAAATAAATATGAATTCAACGCTCGTATTTACGATTTTATAACCCAAACTATCGAATTTACCATTTACGGTGGTAATCAGTCACACGTTCTTGTTTGGTGATTCTAAAACCGGTTAAAAACAGTCACTAATCCACGCGATTAGAACCGATCACCAACAACAACACCATCGTCCGCCGCCTCCATCGGCCATCGCCAAAGTCGAAAATCGCGATGACTGTTGTTCGACTCTAGTTATCCGAACATGACCATAATGTTCGATTTTTTTCCGAAAATTGTGTTCATATTCGCATAAATTTCGCTAATATTCTGATCGAGTTCATATAACCAGTGTCGAACAAGTGCAATTGCGATTTTTAGAAAAAAAAATTGTTCGAAATAAGCAAACAACAATAATATTATCATACACATACAATTTTATACACTCAATGAACAATAATATGCATGAAAAACATCATAACACCAACAAAAATTATACTATTCAACATTTAAAAAATCCAGTTTCTAAAAAATACCAAAACACTTATATATACGTATTCAGGACTTGGAAGATCGTTCATCCTTACAATGTAGGCCTTCACAACACGTTTCAAGCACCTAGTGGTCGATTGATGGTGGGTCACATTCTTGAAGTATGGAGCTCGTTTAGATGGTTCAAAATGGCTTTCTTTGTTCGAAAGTGAAGTATGAAAATGAGGTGTTGTGTATTTACTAAAGTTATTTTTTAGGGAAAGCTAGAAAGATAATATTGTCATTTCAAGTATTTGTCTTAGGAGTTAAATTTTGTATAGTGTATTTACTCCACCTTGTAGTGCCAATAACCTGGGCCTTATTCTAATTACCAATTTGGGCTTGGAGAAAATGAAGGAAGTTTATGGTTCAGGTTACCTATAGTCGTTTTTTTTTTTTTTTGTTAATACACTCCTTTAAAAAAAAAATTTGAAAAAAAAATCGAAAAACTAGATAATTTTCTTTTTGCCTTTTTTTGAATATTTGGAAAAAGAATTCGAAAATTGTCAAGTTTTGAATTTATTTTCTGAACATTTTTTGCTGGAGTGTATTAGCAAAAGAAAGAAATATATATAACTTGGGCCGAAGTTACTTTTTGATGGGCCTTTTAAAGCTGATATTGAAAGAGAAATTGGGTCAGATTATATTGTGCTACCTATTTATGATGAAGAGCACCCGCAATTGATCTTGTGCTTCATTATCTATCTGAGCCTGAAAATGAGTCGTGTCATAATTTTGATATGGACCTCGATGGTGAAGTGTGTCATATCTTGCAAAATAACTAGTATTACTTTTACATAAATGATGATAGTTATGTTGATATTGACTTTTCGGGATTGTCTTTTGTCCAGCGCCGCCTCAAGACCTTGAGTCACGTTCATATCGCAGACATATTCGAGGTCAAATATTTGAAAATGTTATTTAATCCCACAAGAGACGAGATCGAGTTCGATTTGAGGGCGAATCATTTTAAAGATGGAGAGAAGGATGGAGACGAGATCATGATAGTGATCTGAAATTATTATTTGAAGACTTGAAGAATTAAGAAAAATAGAAATATTATATTTTTGTTATTCTATTTCCTTATTATTGAGTTTTTTATTGACTTGATAGGATTTCTTAGGATTATCTATTAGTATAAATAGGAATTTATGAAACATTGTAAAAAGTTGATTATAGATAAAGAGAATAATATTGAAAATATTGGGTTATTCTCTTTATCTTGTTTTAATGGTTATTATTCCAGTATTCATGAGTAAATCAATGATTAACATTTTTAATTATACAAGATTGTTAGCACGTGCTTTGCATGTTATTAAAATTCGGTACTTGTAGATTTTTTTTATCTGGCACTTTTTTTCTATTTAAATCTGTTGCAAAATATACTTAGAACTCGAACCAGGTTGTTATCCCGTGCGTTGCACATTATTTTAAAATTGGTACTTGTAGTGTTATTTATCTGACATTTTTTTCTCTTTAGATTATTTGCGAAATATACTCAGAAGTCAAACTAAATGTATAATTATCGAATACTACTTTTTGTATAATGATTTGCATTCTTAAAATGACTTGATATTATATTATACTAGTATATCACCCGTGTATTCGCACGATTTGTGAATACAAATTAAATATAATGTTAGTTTTTGTTACAGTTATCTCAACTAAAAAAAATTATATGTTCATTTTTTATGTTAAATGAAGTAGAAATAGTTAGCTTATCTATAATTCTATATATTTTTTCTTTACACACCCTATATGTTGTTGATTTTTCATTCTCGAAATTTGGTACATATATCACAATCATTTTTTTTCTTTTGATGCAATGCTCAATGTTTGATTTTCTTTTTTTCCTTTTCAAATTAAGCACATACAAACATTTTGTTCTCGAAATGTGGAAAACGTCTCCTTGTTAAGTAACTCAAACTTGAAAGATATTATATTTATTTGCAAATTTTGAAAATTCTTACTTATAAATCTTATTGATTGTTTTTTTTTCTATTATCATCATCTTCGTCACATACTCGCATATCAAGATTTTCAAATGTTCTCGCTTGGTAGACACATGTAGTGCCCGAGCCTGAAAACCATCCATCTAATTTTTTAAGACAAAGTTTTGTGTGGTAGATTTATTAGATCAATTGTGAGATTTATTAAAAGTAAATATGGTTTATCGACTTACCCATCTTTATTTTTTCCCTTTTGATCTGTTTATGAATTTTATTTCAATCTCATGTGAAAAAACTTTATAAGAGAGTATCACTTTGTTTCATCAAATTCATTTCTCTCTCTCTC